>CM042202.1:19372541-19396224 GCA_023539305.1 Ilex asprella
AATCGGAAGCCCACTTCTATCCTTCTCTCAACTCCCCAATCCCTCTTCATCAACTAAACCAAAACTCAAATCCCTCCCTCCCCTACCCCCAATGAAACCAAAACCCACTCCTATCATTCCCTCAACTCCACTGAAACTGTCTCCCTCCACTGTGGATCTGGTGGTTTTGTGGCTAGGTGGTTAAGTGGTGGCTACGGTGGTTTGTGGTTTGGGTGGCTAGGTGGTTTGTGGCTATATTGGTAGCTGCGTGGTTGTTGGCTAGTTAGTTGGGTGGTGGTTGCGGTGGTTTGTGATTGGGTGATTGAGTGGTGGCTACAATGGTTTGTTGGCTGGTTGATTGTGGCTAGGTGGTGGCTATGGTGGTTTGTAGACTGGTTGATTGTACCTGTGTTAGTAACTACGATGGCTAGTGGTTGAGATGAGTTGTGGAGGGTAACGTTGGGGATTTTGACTCAATTGGGCAAAGAAAAAGGGAAAAAAAAAAGATGAATAAAGACTAAGGGTATAAAAGTAATTTTAAAATTTTTGTCTAATTAATTAGTCAACTTGTTAATTTTAGAATTTGAAGGGGGTAAATTGTTAAATTTTAAACCAGAGGACCCTGATTGAAATAAGACTTAAAGTTCAATGGGGTATTTTGCAATTAGCCCTAAAGTTTTACACAATCTTCTTATACAGGGCAACCGTAGTCAAATTTATTTTGTGTTTCCCTTTAAAATGATCATTGATGAAGGAGTACGTTGCCTCACCGAACAGGAACTTACGGATTCAAAAGTCAAGAAATTAGAAATTGGAAATTGGCATGGATGTGGAGACCAAGAAATGTTCAAAAAACTACCAATATAAATTGGTGGAAACCTAGAAATGGTCAAAATGAAGGGTGTTTTGTTTTGATAATTAAAAGTGAGGTGAGAATAAAAGAGAGCGTTCAGAGATCACCCCGATAGATTTTTATTAGTGGGATTATGAGGCCCTTGACTACGTCTATTATTTCTCTCGAAAACGAACTTAATTAAGATAACATAACGGTCAACTATCGAACCCCAATGTAGACTCAAAAAATAAATAGTGTTATTCCTTTGGAAAT
The DNA here is from genome assembly GCA_023539305.1 of Ilex asprella. Lineage (NCBI taxonomy): Eukaryota > Viridiplantae > Streptophyta > Magnoliopsida > Aquifoliales > Aquifoliaceae > Ilex > Ilex asprella. Next base: position 19,373,629 of record CM042202.1, read on the forward strand.
TTCTCAGCATTGGATGATGGATCAACCAACTCAACCACTTCAATAACTAGCTATTATAAGTCCTTCAAGTCAAACATTTTAGCCATGCGTACATGCATCACCACCCTATAAAATTGTTCCCCTTGACTTGGTTCGGAAAAAAGTCGTTCCTATTCGAATGGGATTTAAAATAATAAATATTCACTGATCAAATAAAATAATAATAATAATAATAAATATTCATTAATAATTACTTTTTTAAATTAGCGTAGTTCAACTAACACAATTATTCTTTGTTTGTCGGAATTGCACATGATGATGGTCAATAGATGATAATTTAATGGAAATCTCTCACAAAATATAATTATATATATATATAGAGAGAGAGAGATAAATGTGGATAAAATGATAAATTATTTATGTAGTTATCATGGTATTAATTAATGATCATTTGTTTTTAAAAAAGATAATACCGATTAACCACATCACGCTACTTTCAAAATTCTCTAATAAACTTTTGTTTTATCGAATACTAATGGGATTTTCTAAATGCATGCTGATGAATTTATAATAACATTAGGCTTTAGCTTTTCATGTTTCTCTATTGTTTTTCATGAAAAATCGTTTCAATCACGTGCATGTTTAACTCTAGGGCCGGCTCCGCCCTTAGATAAGTAAGGTGGTCGCCTAAGGCCTCCACTCGCCTTAAACCCCTATTTACGTATGTCTCTTAAAATAATAAGATTAAATTTTAAAAATATATATAATAAATTAAGGATGTTATATCATATGATTAAAAAAATATATATTGTACAAAAAATTAAAAGACTTTACTCTCTCATTTTATTTAAATTCACAATAATTTTGACCTATTTATTTAGTTTAATTTTTTGAATTATATTTTTTGTGATTATTTTGATCTTAATCTAATCATTGACATAATGCCTTTATTTTGCAAGTTGTTTTTGACCTTAAATATACCTACTAAAACATATGTTTTTTTTAATCAAGCTAAAATATGGGAATTTAAATATTTGAAATTAAAAATAACTAAAATTATTCATTTAAAAATAATTTTGGGTCTCATCAAAAACTTTTGTCGAGGACCTCAATTATTCTTAGACTGATCTTTTTTAACTCGTGACTACTACACAAACATTAGATGCATGTAATTACTTGTGACCCCAACTTAAGGTAAATTAGAAGCTCCTTGGTATTTATGTGTTGGGCATTTTTTAGACAATTTCAGACAAAGGGGCATTTCGAGTGAAGAATATTTTGTTTCCTGTTGATAAATTTCATTTCCAAGTTCAAACTATCACTTGTACAATGGGCCGATCCGACCCGCAAGACAAGGCAGAGCGGTGCATGCAGCCTGGCCTGGGGCATGTTTGTTTGATGGGTTGGGACAGATTTGGATGGTTGGGTTGTAAAATAGTCCGATGAACCCTTTACTCCCATGTTTAGTTAAGACTATTAAACCTATAATTCATATATCGGCCTGAAATATTAAACTCATATATATGAGGTTAGAGAAATCCACTGTTTGGTCGATTTTTTAGGAGAGGTTTGTATTAGTTTGTTTAAACTCTTTCAAACACAAACCCTTCTTTATAAAGACGAGATTCAATATTCAATCACGTCCATACTCATGTTTGGTATGCGCACGGATATATCACTATTATGATAATATATTTGTATATAAATAACTATTGTGCTCCTTAACTAATATAGTCTAAACTCATGTTTGTATACGTACATTTTCTTGTATCCTTATGATTTTAATATTTGATTATTTGGATTATAAATATTTGATTATTTGGGATATATGGGGTATAAATATTATTTTGTATGTTCAACCCTTTAACCCCTATCTAAAACCCACCCTCTATTGGGTTTCATGAAACGCATGAGTTTGGGTTTAAACTACGGGCCTAAAGCAGGCTGGACTTGATAACCTGGGCTAGAAATTTAGTTGTCAAACATAGGTTTGTTGGATTTTGTAGACTTTTATTCCCCAACTCATCTTCCAAATCCCCCCTGTCCCACATACCAAACAGACCGACATGTTTGGTATATTTTTTAAGATGAGTTTAGATTGGCTTGATAAAACCCGGGTTTGATCTAAAGATGAGATTCAATTTTTGATGCTGTCCATACCCATATTTGGTATGCGCAGGAATATATGATTATTATGATAATATATTTATATATAAATGATTATTTTGCCCTTTATCTAATTTGTATATATGAGGTATATAAGATACATATGGGTATAAATGTCATTTGTAACTTAAACCTCCAAACCCACATATGAAACACACCCCCTTGGGTTTCATGAAACCCAAGAAGGGGGTGAGTTTCATATGTAGGTTTGAGGGTTTAGTATACAAATGACATCTATACCCCTATATATCATATATACCTCATATATACAAATTGGGTAAAGCCCAAAAATATTCGATTGAAGTTGAATAAATTATATTTTTTTTAACGTATTAAAAATTGAACATATTAAAATTTATTTTTTACATATTAAAATTTGAATCGATTTGAACTTTACCCGAGTTGTTAGCGCCAATTAAAATTTACTTTCGAGTCGATTAAAATTTATATTTTTTTATTTATTAAAATTCGTGTCAATTAAAATTCGATTTATTAAAATTTGTATTTTTATGTATTAAAATTTGGTTGATTAAAATTCAATACGAGTTGATACATTATTTGACTTTAATAAATTAAAAATAATTTTTAATTTGCTCAAATAGAATTTTAATTAGCCAAAATTTAATTCGTAAAAAAATATAATTTTTAATTGGCTCAAATTTTAATATGTAAAAAAATAAATTTTAATTAACTTGAATCGAATTTTAATTCACTCGAAATTTTAATACTTAAAAAAAATTAGAAATTTTAATAATTAAAAAAATAATTTTTAATTGGCTCATTGTATGTATCCCCGTATAAGTAAATGTTAAAAAATTGTACTTTCTTATTGGGTTAATGCTTTATTGCGTTTTATTATGGTTATGAATAATAGTTATATGTTATCAACATTTATTATTTTTTTCATAAGTTAGGAAAAAATATTTAATCATACATATAACCCATAAGGATACATATTTACTCATATATGTATCCAAACTCATGTTTAACGTAAACAAACATGGGTTTGGATTAAATTGATTTAGGGGCAAAATAGTCATTTATATACAAATATTTTATCATAATAGTCATATTCCTGCACATACCAAACATGGGGTTGGACAACATTAACCCCCTCAAACCCATATTTGAAATCCATATTTGGGTCAAACCCAGGTTTGAACAATCCAATTCAAACCCCTCTCCCAAAACATACCAAACAAGCCCTAAGAGAGTGAGTTTCATATATGCTAGCATAGGTTAATCACGTAAAATGACTCTTCTATCCGTAATAAAATATTTTATCTGTCAAATCACATCTCAATCCTACCAATTACTCCTTTATGTAATTAAATAAACATGGGTATAAATTGTATTAATCAACAAGTAATATAGTCCTCTACAAAATAAATGTGTGATGATAATTATGATAAATATGTGGGTCTCACATTTATTTGTATTGCTTACCAAATATGGGATTGAATTAGATTTATGATTGAATCCCAACCATATAGAAATCCATTCAGTTGTGTTTGAAAGGATTTCCTAAAACCAACCTAATCATCCCTCCCATCTGGATCATCAAACACATGCCCTGGTTTTCTAGCCTTCCCAAGCAAACTATGGCCCGAGGTTTTGCTGTCGGGCCAACCCGAATGGACATTTACCGGGTTGGCCATTTGGTTGGTTCTGATTGGCCCCCCCTTTTTTTTTTCAAATTTCAAATAAAATACGTTGACATAGATTTAATATGTATTTTAAAATTTTGAAAATCAAAATTAATTGAATGTGTGATATCCTGAGCATTTAAATGAAAATCAAAAGATTCTATAATTCTTTTGAAATTTGAGGGGATCATGACCCCCATTTCATTCCATATCATGGAAGGTTTTTTTAGGGCATTTGGTGACTCATTGAAGGGTAGTTTCGACCTTTTCTTCCTTTTTGCTTTAGGTAATTGTATTTTATTTTCTGTAAATGCAATTCTCATCGACCATAAATTGAGAAGTCAATTTTTAGTGTTCGTGGGAATCATGTAAAAAATATTCAAATAACTACCAATAATTAGGAGTGTTAATCGAATAGAGTTTGAGGCTGAACTTGTCAAATTTATTTTTCTAAATAAGTCTAAAAAATTGTTTAAATTTGACTTATTTAGAGTTCGAGCCGAGCCCGAATAGTTCAACTATTTTTCATATAAATGAGTTGGGTTTTGCTTGAACCTTTTAGGTTAATTTTTTTAAATGAACCTAAAAAATTATTTAACCTCAGGCTTTGGGCGTTTAAAACACGAGTCAAAGCTCGAGCCAAGTTTTATCCGAACTAAGCCCATGTAGCTCGTCTCGATTAACAAAATTGGGTTTGTTTATCAGTATGTGTAAAGAATTGGGTGCCCAAAATACTGAGTAATGATATTGAGACCTAAAAAATTGATCTAATTTGATGACTTAATAGAAAAATACTATATAACCCAAATTTACATCTCAATTAAATGGGGATCATTGGATGAGTGAGTCCCATCAACTTCTTTAATTGGGATCCACTGATTCAACCATCTTTATTGATTTAAGTTGCACATTTAAAATATATAGCATTGCTCGACTTAATATCATCGTAAGGTATTACTCCAAAATGATATAAAGGTTGAGTAATGGAGGCCTTGCTTGCTGGCAACTTTCACAAATGAAGGTGGGTGCAATAAATGTTCAGAGCTTATTCTATTCCATGATAAATTATTTCGTTTATGAGTAAATGCTCAATATAACATCATGTTATTATTATTATGGTGTTGTAATTAAAAAAATAAAATAAATATTATTTTTTTACATGGGTTAGTTGTAATATTATATGAACATGTAATTATTGAATTACCACTTATTTTATTTTATTATTTTTTATTTAATAACACAAGTTACTAATGATGTGGGAGAACAACGGTGATTGTGAGTAGAAGTGTCAAACGTGTCGGGTTAAATGAGTGACGGGTGAAAAACATATAAACCTATACACGACCTATTTAATAAACGGGTGAAAAACCTCAACGTAAACACGAGCTGTTTAATAAACGGGTAACACGACACGATTCGTTTAACTAGCTTATTTTAATTTATAATTAGTTTATTATTAAATTTTTGCGACTGTCACTAATTTTTTTTTTTTAAAAATTATAGGCTATTACTAAAAAAAATTTGCCTATTTTTTTTTTAAAAATTATTAATTTATTATTAAATTAATTTTATTTAAAAGGTTAAATGGGTGATAAATAGGTTCACACGACTCACCGAACACGACCTGTTTATAAACGTGTCAAACGAGTCAACCTGTTTATCATCCGAACCCGTTAAAATCCCATCTACTCTCCCTTAATTCGTATCAATTAATTATATCGTGTCAGCCTTTAACATGCCTAATTGTGAGCAACAATTTAACATAAGATGTTTATAGAGTATAGACACTCCTCAAGTCGTAATGTGCCTCGCTCCAATCTTAATCAGAGTGGTTTCTAGGTTTATTTAAGGTAAACAATTATATTTTTTGAGATTATATTATAATTTTTATAGTTTAAGTTACAATTTTTTATTGATCATTTATAACTTTTGTGGCTCATTCGGATCCATCTTTACAAATTTTAGGATCAATTACAATTAACCTAAAAAATTATAAATAACTCTAAAAATTATAAATAATCATTAAAGATCATAATTGATTTTTAAAACTAAGAGTGTTAATTGAAACGGGGTATTCGGGATTGACTTGAATAACACTCAGCTCAAACTAAATTCGTGTTCTTTGATCAAAAAAAAAAAAAAACTAAATTCGTGTTCTAAATAAACTGGGTTTAAACAAAGTCTAAAAGATTTGACTAGAACTCGTCTCTATTCATTTATATATAAAATAGTTGAGTTATTCGGACTCGAATTTGACCTGAGCTAAAGATCAGCTCATTTTTTAAATAAATTAAACTTAAACAATTTTTTAAATTTATTTTAAAAAATAAATTCGATATTTTAGAATTCAAACTCACAAAAAATAGACTCGATGTAACCCCTAACTTAAAACTTATAAATCATCCTAACAAATTATAAATGGTTGTTTAAAATTTTAAAAATAAACCACAAAACATGGCTGCGACAGGACACTTCGCAGGAAGACAGAGGAGAGAGAGAGAAAGAGAGAGAGAGAGAGAGAGAGAGAGAGAGAGGGAGGGAGAGCGCCTCGTAGGAGTGGCAGGGAAACTGTGACAGTACTCTCCAACCCGAAGATAGAGACAGAGACACAGAGAAAGAGAGGGAGAACACACAAAAAGAAGGTCTCATCCCAAATTCATCAAACCCTTGGACTTCCCCAGTTCTTTCATCACTCTGTTGATCGTGAGTTCTCTCTTTTCTCTATATACATGTATGTTTTAGTGTATAAGCAAATATTCTGTCATCTGGGTCGGTCAAAAAATCTGTTTTTCTTGGTTTTTTTAATTAATCTTTATCTTTCCTCTAAGCGTTTTAGTCATGTTCACCGATTTGGGTAATATAATTCCATCTGCATGGTGAATTTCATTGGTAATCCATGCAAGAATTGGGCTGCATTGTCCTAAATTAACTCTTCTAGTTACAAGGATTGTTCTTTCATCTTCTTGGCATTGCATCAGATTGTTGGTATCTTAAACTTTTAAGCTCGTTCATGTTGATTTTAGTCTGAGTGTGTTTTAAAGGATAGTTCATGGGTTGGTCTATTAGCAGTAATGGAGATCTTGATGACTTTGTCGCATTTGTATCTTGCTATCTTTCCAGTTTCCCCCTTTTTTTTTCCCGTAAAATCTTAACGCTGTTAGGCATTGTTTCTCCTATTTTCAAATTCGATTTTGTTGAGCTTCAAGTTTACATTTTATCCTTTTGTTTTCCCTCTCCATTATGATTAATATTTTTTTTAATGTATATGTGTGTGTCTAGAGATTTGCAGCAAGGCAGGTTTTAGCTTAGGAGAAGAAGAGATGGTTAGCAGCGACAAAGCATGTGCAGAATGCGCACAGAATTGCCTGTTGATTCATGGAAAGAAGAAAGATCCATCATCTGTGGTTTCCTCTTTTTTTAAAGTCATGATTGGACATAACTTTTCACAAATACTGGTATAATTGCATTTTCCTTTTTCTTATATTTTAGTTTAATTTCCTACTTCTCTCTCTCTCTCTCTATATATATATATATATATATGCACACACATACGATAAATCTGTGTATATGTTATATATGTTATTCTATTGATATCATATGCTGAATATATGAATGCTATAGATTTGTTAAATTTTTCCCATATGCGATCAGGATTTGCCCTTCCCCACTATTGGCATTTTCAGAGGGCTTTACTTATCCCCCCCAAAAGAAAATAAAAATAAAAAGAGTGAAAGTAAAAGAAGAAAGCATATATGTTCACTTTGGTGATTCATGAATCTCATGTTTCTTCTTATTGCATAATTTATGCATGAAGTCATTCATTATTGAGCTTGTCTTAGTCTTGCATAGAAGATGTCTATGGGGTGATTTATTGTTATTCCCGAAGTAGAGCCAGCGTCCATCTACAGTGGGGCAAACGATTTAAGAACAATCATCAAAATTTATTGTGTCTTACAATCATGAGTGTTTTACCAATTAAACTCTTTATAAAGTGGTAATTTTTTGCTTGTTGCTTTTAAAGTTTTTCACGCACAAATTATATGTAAAAATATAGAACCTAATTAAGAAAATTTATATGAAAGTTATTTTATAGAAAGTACTAGTATTAGAATAATTTCATAGAGAATGTTATTTTGACAAATCATTTTGTAAACAAACTATAAATATGCATGTTAACCATCAGATTTCGAGTGATCCGAATCCAAGTTCGATTTGAGAATTTCATTTTGAATTTGATCTGATTATTCAATGCATTTTATCTTTACAATCCATATCCATATCCATTAAATATTAAAAATTTGATTGAAAGCTTTATATACACGTGTATGCATGTGTCTTTATAAATCAAACTGATTCGCAATCATGTCACTTTTTGGTATATTCAAATTTAAATTCTTGAAATATAATAGCATATTCGAATTTAGATAATCGATTAAACATATCAATCCATATCTAGATAATTGAATTTAGAGAATGATGAGTTTAGTAACTTTATATGTCGTTGTTGGAAGGAGAGCAATAGCTAGAAAATACAGAAAGAATTGTGAAATTAAGCCTCATGAACTACAAAAAATTTCAGTGGGGGCAAGTGTTGATTTTTTTTAATTTTCTTGTAATTTTAAACTAGCCCAAAAATTTTTCAAAATTTTAATGGGAGCAACTGCCCCCACCCACCCTCTGCCCCTGGTTATTACTGAATGATAGGTCTTCCTTTATTGAGCCTTTCATTTCTTGAGTTTGTGTGTGCATGTGTGTGTGTCTGCTGAATTGTTTCCGTACTTATCCTTACCAACTAGGTATTCTATGCCAAATAGGTGCCTAGCCCGACTTCTCCACTACGATCTTCCCAGTAGTTCATATAGGAGCTATAGCGGTTTCATTCCTATTCGTTGTTATGATGTTCCATATTCAAATAGCGTAGATACCATTTGTATTATAATCGTTATTTTTTGACTTCTTTTTTGGGATTTCTCTTAGAACATTTCGGGGGATTGTATGCCGGATGATGGCTCCACAGACCCCTGATGGGGCTTCGGCATTGTTGAAAAATGCCAGGTTTGAATTAAGTTTAAATCTTCAACCAGCTGTGCAGATTTGCTTATATGAGCTGACTTGGATTAGTTTTGAGTGTCAAATTCAATTGAACAATTTTGGTGCAGTATATTGGCATCATGTTATGGCATCTGCATGACATGATGCTTGGAAAATATATTGGCATCTGCATGACATCCAGTTTCAATACATTGTAACCAACTAGTCCAGCTTGTTAATGTTGCATTATATTGTTGTACCAATAGGTATTTTATTGAATGGAGCTAGCCACTAAAGGACATCATGTTATGAGTAAAATACAGGCAGATTAATCAATACAGTCTATTATTGGTGGGAATAGGATATGCCCAATAACAGACCCTCATTATCTATCACTTGTACGATGTGCTCAATAAATAGACCCTCATTCTAGAAAATGAATTATGTGTCAAACAAATATGAAAATTTCATTTCGTTTCGAACAAAATGTTCAGCACATTCGGTGGAAATGGAAACACATCACTCATAGAAAATCAAAATTCTCATGTTTCAAAATGTTTTGGATGCTTCAAAACGTTTTGGAATAAATATATGTACATTCACATAAGTCTGTTTTGAAAGTTGTTTTCGACCTTAAATATATGTACAGTGACATAGTCTGCTTGCTTTACAAGTTGTTTTTGACCTTAAATATATGCACATTCAAACGTAAGTTTGATCGTTGGTCTTAAAAACCTGAAAAGGGAAATGCATGAGGAAAATTGGAGACAGAGATGCAGTTGCCAGCTAGCTTGGAGCCTTGAACTCTGTCCTTTTCTCACCCCCCCCTCTCTCTCTTGCACACATGTACACACTTTTTCTTTCATAAATGGGCTGGTACATTGAGATGTTCTTTATCAAACTCATCGATCCCTGACTCATCTCTGCTAATTGGGTTTGCTAAAATTGGACTTATCTTTCCTTTTGCGCAAAGATGATGTCTCTGGAGAGTGGGGAAAGATGAGGGACGCTTGCTTCGTTATCTATCTCTGGTTTGGTGCATGTTTAAAAACCTTCCTCCCAATAGTGGGTGCTGCAGTATGGAATTGGACCTTGCAGCTGCCTTGGTGAAGGGTTCAAAGGTAGATACCGGCAGCAAGACTGAATCTTTCTGCGCTATTAGATCTGAAGGTGGCTGACAAACATTGGACTTCATATAGCAGTACAAATTGGTGTCTCAAAAGTGTCGCATCATTCTAAACTCGTGCGTGTGTGTATTTAGAATCCTACTTGAAATAAACACACTAGTTTCCAGTGTTCAGGAACATGACCTATTGTTCAAAGTGTTATGTATGACATCAAAAGCAATTTGGGTCCAATTCCTTTTTGTCCTTTTCTGATAGACAGAATTTTCAGTACAATTCTCATTAGCAGTGATCAAAAAGGAAAGAAGTGTTTTATGTTTAAGTTCTCTGGCATAACATTTGCATTAAAAACATATTGTCCACACTTACTTTTTTTTCATCTCATTCTGAAATTGAATCTCAAAAAAATTCTGGTTGAATTCTATCATTTGTGTGTTAAACGGGTGCATTACAGCTGTATCTATAGAATTTGTTTTGTTCAATAACTTAGAGTTGTTTAAGTTTTGATTCAACAATTGTTTTTCCTGTTTTTAGCATTATTGCGAGCTGGAGAGCTTCAAGTGTATTGTAATTTTTGTTTTAACGGTCCAGTTTTTGTGTTTTTCATGACCTTGTACTTACACATTATTGGGTTGGACGACTTGTTCACCTTTGATTGGTTTTTGTAGCACTTTTTTCCTTTTATTAATAAAATTGGTATTTCTTATAAAAAAAAAAAAAATCAACAGTTGTTTCATTCCATACTACATGTGTGCTAGTGTTGGATGTGATTCATTTGTATATGGTTTTACATGCATCCTTTCGTGAGTTCTGCTTAGTGCCTTCAAATTATTATGAATTGTTGCAATATGATCTGTTCCTTTTGATGTATTTGTATCTATTAAAGGCTGAAATCCCGTCTAAAACTTAGTTTGAATCACGGTCTAGTTACATAATTGAAATGCTTCTTTAGAATATTTTGCTATGGCTATCCTCATTAGCTCTAGACTTTTGATAGTGAAGTTTCCCAGTTGAACATGACATGGGATGGCTGTGCATACTTCAAACTTTGGAAAGTTATAGGATTTGATGAATATGATAGCTAGGCATACTTACTACCAGTACATACACCCTAGTTCATGAAAACATAGCATGTTAATGGATGCTGTAATGCTCTTCGGTTGCTGAACTCATTTGCTACAGCAAGAGATTTGCAGGTTGCTTATTTCTGTTTATGCTCAGGTTTGATGCTTAATAATAGGGATCAAAACTGTATCGATGTATTAACTTCAGCTTCTGGAGATTTCAAAAATTGGTCTGCTGCTGTGAAGAGCTGTTTCACTATTTTGTCGAGCTTTTGATAAGCATGAAATATATGCGTCACAGTCTGCAATAGTTTCACAAGCGTACTTGGATCTCGTCTGATCTGATCATTCTTGAAAGCTTTTTGAGTCTTTATTATTTGTAGTCTTTTTTGTGACGTTTGGATGGCTCATTGGATTCCATTTCCCATAATCGATTAGCAGTTTTTTCTGAAGTAAATTTGACTACCCCAAAGAACTGAATTGTATGGAATGAATGGGCATTTGGTATCTCTAGTTGCAATTTGCAAGCATATTATCACATATACCCTTCCATGAAGTTTTGGCTGAGATAATAAATATCAAGGGTTTTTCTAAATGAGGTTAACAAAGCTGGTGTTTCAATTTTCCTTAGAACAAGAATAGATTTTCATTATAATGCACTCCCATTCCTTAGATCTTGGTTTTTATGTTGAGTCCATGATGCGGTAAACATATATTTGCTTGAATGGGGTTTTCTCTTGTGGCCAAATTTCAAAAACTCATGATTATCTGCATGTGCCTGAACTGAAAACTCTGTACACGCTTTAAGAAATGCTATTTGAAAGGACTTCTGGAACAAAACCTCTAGATGGTCCCCCCTATTGGATCATGGCATTTTTAGCTAAAATCATGTTGTAATGGTGGAATACATACCAGCTTCAGAAGTTGACATACTCTCTCTTCAAACAACACTCCATCTTTGATAAAGAAAAAACTACACTCCATGTTTTCTAAGTTGTGCTATTCCTTTGCAGTACTTGCCTCCTAAATTTGCACGAACTATGTCACCCTTGGTTGATCGTAAAACTCTTCTTGAGGATTCAAGTGGACAGCGGTGGAAGGTGACTTTATCCAATCATGAAGGGTCACTTGCTTTTCAAGAGGGATGGCATTCATTTTGCCACGACCATGGTCTGGAAGTGGGAGATTTCTTGGCATTCTATTACATTAGGGGATCCCACTTCATTGTTCATATATGGGGAACAAGTGGCTGTGAAAAATTGAACAATTATGGAGAAAATGGCCATCGAAAGAAGAAAATCAAGACTAACAGAAATTCAGCTGCTCAAGACGGACAGTGCCACATGATTGATAAAAACCTGACGAACAAACAGGGTTCAAGTACGTCAGTTGAAATGGGGTCAAACACTGAAACAAGACAAGGGCAACCAATTGCCATTGATAATACTTCAAACTTTAATAGTGGTAATGGAAGGCTTCAACTTGTTTCCACCACCGAATACCGAGAAGAACCATTTTATATGATAAATAGGGATGGTGGATGCCACCAAGAAGAAGACAGGACATGCTTATATGACTTGTCCAAATTTGAAATGCAGAGGAGCAGATTGGTTGCTGATGGAACCAACAAAAATCCAGGAGGAGATGAAACATGCCCTCACCATGCTGACACAATGCTGAAATCTCGGACTGATGAAGGGTTAGTCGATGAGGATTTAGGAGATATCAGAATAGCTAGTCGGGTAGCACCTCCATATGCAGCTGATGGCACAGTGATTGAGAAAACTAACAATCCTGGATTGTCAGACTTCTCTAGCCGTTCCGTCTCCATTTCAATTCTCAAGAGTCACTCTGGTTTGAGTCACTCTACTTGGAGCTGTCTTGTATTTTCATAGAAGCTTCATTTCCTTGTTGATTTATGTACGTGGTTTTATCAATAATTGATCCATGTTGGCTAATGCTGTGCTGAATAGGTGAGATGAGGAAAGAGATTCAGCCAGGGCAAGTCAAGAAGCTTGAAGAATTTGATGGTTGTGGCAGATTTTTGCACAGTATAATTTATTTCCACTTATCTTTCATCTTTTGAAGCTGTACATCAAGTTACTGCCTGTTTACATATGCCAATAACCAATAACCATGTACAGATACACCTTGAAGTGCACTACCACGTATTCCGTCTTAATTTAAAGTATGAGCTAAAATGCAGGTCAGGTATGTGGTCAGAGTTCCAGTTCAGCTTTAAAAGATAATGACAAAGTTGACGCATTGGTGAAGACTGAGCCTGTTGATTCATTTGATTTATCACCAGATGATGCCTATACCTCTTGTTTGGCGGTGATGAACAGTGAAGATGTTGTGGTATGCTACTCATTAATTCATTCTCCCTACTGTTCGTCACAATTGAAGTCATCATGATTGTTTTGTTTAAATGTCATTGCTGAAATTGAACAGGTTTTACCACACAAATTTTTCATCAGCAGGTCCTCTTGGAGTTTTTTGGATTTCTGCTGTACTTTTGACTGTGTGTTTGTTGTATTCATTCATTTTTTTTGCTCTGATCTTATGTTGTTCAACATAGAAAATGTGCCTTCTGTCTCTTAACTTTTTTATGAGGTAGGCAGTGAGTCATGATCATGTTGATACAATCAATTAACATGAAAAGGATAAAGAAGACAAGTTGTAATTGGTTCACTCACATATCTTGTTCAAATTGTGGTCTGACTTTGTAGATTGATTCCACTTTTGATTGATAGTGAAAGATCATTATTAAAATATGTGCATGTTCATGTTTCTGGTTATAGATGTCTACATGTAAGTATGCATGCTACAATTGGTGAACCAAATTCTAATGGAGCTACTCTGTATATTTCTAGCTTTAAAAGACAATAATGTGCCTACATTAGTGTATATCGCACAAGATAGTGAAATATAGGGTTGGTGGTAGCCTTGTGCACCGGTTATGACACTTCTTTTGAGAGAGATGTATGCTTTGTCATCTCACTCACAAATTCATCTTTACTTTTTTTTTTCCGGGGGGAAACTTCATTTTACCCCCTTGTGGGTTGCCAATTGTGCACATTGCCCCCCCTCACATTTGAAAATATGCACATAACCCTCTTGAGCTTTGTGGACCAAAGTGCACAGTTACACTTTTCATCTATTTTAACAGTCTGTGTAAGTCAAATGCAACATATGAGAGTTGTTATGAAAAATATACTTTGAAAAGGCAAAAATACCCTCACCCTTAGTCTCACTTCGCTTTCTCTCTCCCTGTCTTTCACAGTCATCTCTTTAACTGTCACCACCAACATTTTCTTATGCCGCCGTTGACCGTCACCACCAACCACCTCTTCATCTTCTCTTCTTCTCATTCCTCAATCTATCCGCCAAGGACAATCACCACCAACAGAAAACCCCTAATCTTCCATCAGATAAGCCTAAAGCGTGCACAGCAAATCCATAAAATCAATCAAAGCAATTAACTTCTCTCTCCATAGACATGTACATATATATATAAATGAACACAGGCACGCATTGGAAAGACTTGAGAAATGTATCCTCTTCATTCTCAACCTGTTCATACGTTTTAGATTCTTGGACCTCCATTCTCTTACTTGAGAAGTGCATCATCTTCAAATAAACTCAGCAACACACAATCCCAGTTGTGTTGATTTTGCCCCATAACAGTTGCACAGATATGTTTCGTTGTTTGGATTTTACTTGCTTGAGTTTTATAGTTTGAATTTTGTTTGTTTGATTGGATTTTGGTCTTGTTTGGTGCACAGACTATTTGATTGGATTTTTCGACTGGGTGTCGCCAGAGAAGGAAAATGGGGTGGGCCCTGTCAGAGAAGAAGTAGAGAAAGAGGGGTATTAATGTCATTTCAATCCTTCCGTTAACGTTGTTAGGGGTGCACTTTGACATGGGGGTTATGTGCTTATTTCCAAATGTGAGGGGACCGATGCACGTAATGGACAAACCATGAGGGGGTAAAACGGAGTTTGCCCTCTTTTTTGTGATAATATTCTTATGATTGCCCAATGTTTGAGCTTCATGTTTTCTAATTAGCTAATATAATTACTGAAACTCTGGTCAAGGAAATGTGCTACTGAAAGTGATTTGTTACTATATCAGATTGCTGTAAATATTGCCCCTGCCCATTTGGTTCAGGTTTTATAATGGTGGGATGGAGTTGTTATAAGTTCTATTCTTTCCTAGTCCAGTACATTAGTGTTTGGGAAATGGCCTACACTTGGGGGAATGAGTACCGGAGTTGATCTACTAATCCAAATAGTATGTGTGGATGTATGTATGTGGGGTTATCTTGTATATGAATTGTTGCACCTTCCCTGCTATGTTGAACTTAACAAGACGTTAAGAATATAGAAAAGGAGAAAGTGCATTTAACTTGAATGCATTTGATCTCAATGTCTGACAATGGCATTGCAGACCACACTAAAGTTTATAAATGCCTATGTAATCGTTTTTCACTGGGAGAAGGTTTTGATGGTTTCCTGTCATGTTTCCTTGCGTCAATGAAGTATCGCTCTTTGTGGGCTTGTTTTGAACAAATTACAGTAATGTTTCCCTAGTTCTCTACATTAAGTGGATGATCGTTGTTCATTTGGCAAACCATAGGCTGATTTGGCATTAAATGCAAGCCAAACACTTTCTTTGGGAGATACTTTTAACCTTTTTCTGAGTCTTGCCCTCTGAAGAATTGGAAATTTGGATTTGACTGAGACAAGATGAACTGATGTTGGATGGCCATGATCATCTAACCATGTTAATTTCTTTTCGAATCTCTATTCTGTATGAACTGCTGTTTGGGATTTTTTCCTTTCTTTTTTGACTGTTCTTTGATATCCCTTCATTATGTTTTAATGGTTGTGTAGGAGTTGCCATCACAATTGCCTTCAATAACATTTAGGAGGATGAAACATGAAAGGAGGGTAGTATTCCTTCGAGATCCAGATAGAAGACTGTGGCCAGTCCTGTACTGTCAAAAATATGGTCTAAAAATTTTGACGAGTGGATGGAAAGCACTTAGCAAGGCCAACAACATTCAGCCAGGAGATGAATGCGTTTTTGTACTTGAAAGTAAACCAGAGTGCATTTACAGGGTTGATATTGTTCGAAAGTAAGTCGGGCACCAAACTTTTCTATTTCATTTCCTCCACAACTCATCAGTATGTTACACAGTTATAATCGAAATGTAAGGCAAGGAGCTAGACACACACTTTATATGTTATGAGTTTTTGACGAAGTTTCAGTGCTTCTGTCATTATATTAGTACCCTACTTGAAACAATAGATCCTTTGTATAGATTGCTGATGGGATATCTAATGTTTTGGTAACCTGCTATCTTAATGCACAGTAAGAACTGTTCATTACTCATTCAAAAACGTTGCTTATGAAATTATTTAGCAATGCCTCTCCTTTAAACATCTTGGTGAACAGCCTGCGTGGGTAGCCCCTTCGACTCACTGGTTTCTCTTGGGTTTAAGCAATAGATATGCTTAGCAGGTGATTGCAGATTTATGTGGTTTACTCTGTAGGTGTGGGTCCAATGTGGCTTGATCTTGGAAAAGTTGCTTGCTCGTCATCAGAAAATACACACACCCACACACAGTGTGTTGAACTGGTATGTGTGAAACAGCAAAAGCCAAAGCATGGTGAAACAGGCGGCAGCTGCATCGCATGATTCCAATTTAGGCTCAGCAACATAATGGTCTGCTACCGCGTTTTATATCATAATGGTCTGCTCCATCTGAGGCTTCAGTGTAATGTTGTAAAAAAAGTGGCAACATTTTTCATTGTTATTTTAGAAAAGTGATACACAGGTCGTAGTATATAATATCTTTTTATTTTTTTTGCCAATAAATTAGTGTCATTTTCTTTCTAAGAAATGAGGCAAAATGCATTTAATGCACTCAGTTAATGCATCAGAATCATTATGTTCTGAACACATTGGGCTCGTTTGGTAGTTATATTAAGAGGGAATTAAATATTGAATTGTACTATTTTTTATTTAATCGGGTTTAATATTTTGTTTGGTAAGCAAATTTAATACCGTATTAATTTTAAAAACATATATTAATCGTATATTTTTTATACGTTAGACCTGTATTATAGGAATATTTTAATACCATCAAAAGATGTATTATAATTCAACGTATTATTTTTCACATTTACTATTATAACCTTCAACTGATAAAATCAAATTGTCATCAATGTAATAAACACTGATTGAGGATATTTTTGTTAATTCAATATTAATACGATAAAATAATTCCTTAACCAAATAACTGATAGAATTAAATAATTACTATCTAACGTTTATGTTGTGTATTATTAAACACTAGATAAAATTACGTATTATTTTAATACCTTATTTAGTCTTGTCTTTTGTCTTTTTGTATTGTATTAGACCAGATTATTTTATTTAATCAATTCATTTTTAATACGACAACCAAACAAAGCCCATTGTAGTTAGGCCAGGCCAGTCAATGGATTGGATTTTGATCCAAATCTAATTTGCCGAATATGTATTAATACTTTATATCGTTGTTTTAAATTCGAACCCAAATTACATACATTATATTTAACATATTCAAATTTAGATATGTTTATATCCGATTTAATTATGGTTCGATCTGAATTATTTATATATTTTTATATAAATATTAAAAAAGATAAGTGATTATTTAAAAAAAATTAGTTGAAATTTATGTATAGTTTGTTAAAAATTAGTTAATTAAGTTATTTGAATCGGATCGAATTTTAGATTGTTAATGGATTCGGATATGGATCACGAAAGTAAAATTTGTTATTATCGGATCAGATTTTTAAAATCAAATTCAAATTTGATTCAGTCAGAATCTAATTCAAACCAGATCCATTAACAGACCTAATTGTTGCGACTTCAAGTTTGAGACATGATTGCGAACATGCACAAATTCAGGTTTGATAAAAAAAAAGAAGGAAAAGACATCGGAGTAATGTCAAGTGCTCCTCTATCAGGTTATCAAGTTTTGACATTTGTATCTCGACTCCACAGTAAGAGTAATAAGACTACTGTAGTCGAACTCATGCACTTGGTACGACCTTAACGACTTTTGCACACAGAGAGATGAAATTAATAGTTGATCCATTATCAAAAGATGCACAAACAGCCTTGAAAGGATGACCTCTCATGGTGGCTAGTGCATCTATTGCCATTGCATCTTAAAATGAGCTCTTTTAAACGTAAACTAGTTCTACACTCACATAATAAACAGCAGCCAACTCAAAACACAATCAGATAATTTCAGCCATTGGATCAGCAGCAGCAGCAGCTGAAGCAGACACTTGATTTTGTTCTTTGACCACCATTTTCTTCATCTTGATCACCCACTTAATCCCAGCCACAATATAATCATACAATCCAAGCACAATGTATAGTCCAATCCCACCTATAATCCCATTGGATATGGAATAAGTGAGTGGCATTAACAGCATAGTAACAAAAGCAGGCACAGCCTCCTTAATATTGCTCCAATCTATGTCCTTAACCACCTTCATCATCAACACACCTACCATCACTAGAGATGGACCAATGGCCCATGGTGGTACACTAGTCAGTAGGGGTGTGAAAAATAATGATAAAAAGAAATATATTCCCACGATCACGGCCGTTAATCCTGTTCGACCCCCTTCTCGTATTCCGGCCGATGATTCAATATATGTGGCGATCGGTGAAACTCCGAGAGCAGATCCCACAACTGTAGAGCCTGCATCTACCATGTAGGCTAAGTACTCCCCTTCAAAATTTCCTTTGTCATCTACAAATCCTGCAGTTTCTGCCATGGTGTACAATGTGCCTGTGGTAGCTAACACATCAACATATAATAAAGTCACCAAGGCCACCCACACCTCACTCCTGTTGAAGTTATTGAAGCTAATTGCCCCAGCAGTGGACTTAATATTGTGGAAATCTACCACCTTTTTAAAGTAATTGTAATTTGAGTAACCAAGTGGGGTGTTGGGAAAAATTGTCACAGATGTGCCCCTAATCCATGAAATTAATGTTACAAACATTATACCATAGATCATGCTACCTTTAATCTCTTTCATCAACCCATAACACATAATAACGAACCCAGTCGAGCCAAGCCAGAACGTAGGGTTTTGCATCGTTCCACCGGTGCACTCCCCGGTCACCGGATTTGTCCCGGTGCAAGCTGTGACTGTTACCAATGTTGCTGGATTAGGGCCCACTAGGCCCACACCTTGGTGGGCTTGTAGGCCCACAAAGGCAATGAAAAGCCCAATTCCTGCTGCACAAGCCAGCCGAACCGGGTGAGGTATGAGCCGAGCAAGCTTTGCACGAAGCCCAAAAACAGCTATTGCTAGAAAGGCACAGCCTTCAACTAAGACCACTGCCATGGCAGTCTGGTAGGACATGACCCCAGATCCATGGAAGCCCACTAGATTATAAGCCAAGTAAGCATTTGGGCCCATTCCTGGGGCTAGGCCCAAGGGAA
This sequence comes from Ilex asprella, assembly GCA_023539305.1. NCBI lineage: Eukaryota > Viridiplantae > Streptophyta > Magnoliopsida > Aquifoliales > Aquifoliaceae > Ilex > Ilex asprella. The sequence continues at coordinate 19,393,165 of CM042202.1, forward strand.
GGTTGGCCAATAGACCCATTGCAAATGACCCAATCATAGCAGACAAGGCAGTGGCCACAATAAGATCACTCTTGATTTTTGAAAGACAGTTTTGGTAACCAGCATTAGGTTGTCGCAAGCACTCTGGTCCAGCAGTTTGGTTCGCCGGTGCTGTGCAGTCGGAGACCGAGCACGTTGCACCGGAGTCGGAGAGGATGGTGGCGTTGACAGTGATGATGTATGCCATGGTGAGAAAAGTGGCTGTGCCGGCGCATAGTTCCCTAGTGAAACAGCTCTTCCTAGCTTCTAACTTGAAGTACTTGCCAACCTTGCTCTTTGAAACTGTTTCATTCAAGCCTCTCTCCATTTTTTTCAATGACTTGCCTAGATTTTTGCAGAACCCACTTCTCATTGTGGCACACAACTCTCCTCCCATCTCTCTCTCTCTCTCAATGTGTGTGTGACTGCTGTATATGCAGCTACACTTGCTTTTATAAGGGATATGAAGGCATTATGAATGATTTTGTATAAGATTTGACATTGGAGAATGTGTGAGGACTGACTAAAGCGTATATGGTATATATATTTTAGGTGTTAGCAAACAAAAAGCATTTCTTTTAAGGAAACTCAGTGGTTTTTGGAGCTTGCGGGTATGATTATGGCACTTCTGGTTTCTATAAACAGCCACAGGAGCACCTTTTTAACTTTGTTTTAATGTATAATTAAGTTCATTCGTTCTAAATTAAGAATTGAATTTACCAATGAGTTATCATTATCTTACATAGCAATAAGGTTATTTCATTATAATCTGAATGTCACGAATTTGAGTTCAAAATTAGCCTCCTCATCCCTTGTCGAAGATATTAGATTGCGTGCATATGACCTGAACAATGCTATACCTGAGGATCAGTGGTGGCCTAATGGCTCCGCAGCCCACTGTTAAATTTAACGGTCACGGGTTTGAACTTCACCGACCCCCTCTCTTGTAAAAAAAAAAAGAGAAAAATGTTATACGTATCAAAAAATTTTACCAAATTTTTCGTACTAAATTAATGTATGTGGTTGAATTTGTGGATCACACCAACTTTCGTTAATCATCTAATGGATGTCAACATGCCATTCATTTGATATTCAAACTTTGATAAAAGTTTTAGCATTCACGACATTATTTCATATCACATTCTATAAACCCTGTATTAGCGGAATTCTCGTAGACTAGATTGTTCTTTAAAGAATCTTTGCTAAGTTCAAAACCCCTGAACATTAAAATAAAGACCAGGTGCACATCACGTGATCATGTGTATTGAGCTTAGTGCACAGCTTTTTTTAGGGAGCAGGCTACGGTACATCCATGGAAAATTTCGGTATGGTACCGAAATTTTCAAGTTACTACATTAATGGTATACAAGTTACTACTTTAATGGTAAAATTTATTAAATTTGTGGATTGTTTATAACTTTAATGGCATTGAAATGACACCGGACAAGACATTGAAATGACAGACAAGACATAAAAAATAGCCGTTATTATTGACTTTTAAGGCAATATTTACAGAAGCAGGCTACGGTACATCCATGGAAAATTTCGGTATGGTACCAAAATTTTCAAGTTACTACATTAATGGTATACAAGTTACTACTTTAATGGTAAAATTTACTAAATTTGTGGATTGTTTACAACTTTAATGGCATTGAAATGACACCGGACAAGACATTAAAATGACAGACAAGACATAAAGAATAGCCGTTATTATTGACTTTTAAGACAATATTTACAACTTCAATGAATCAATTACTAAATTTGTGGGAATATTAACAACATCAGTGGTATGTTTACAAATTTTGTGAAAATTTTTACAACTTCAATGGATCCAATTTGATCGATCGTGAGGATATTTGATCGATCATGAACTACTTTAATGTCAATATTTACAACTCCAATGGATTTTTTACTACATTTATGGGAATATTTACAACTTCAATGGATTCTTTACTACATTTGTGAGAATATTTACAACTTTAATTGATTGTTTATTACATTTGTGGAAATCTTTACAACAAAAAGTGGATTAATTACTAATCAATGATCGATCAAATATGATTTTGATCGATCAAATCCAATTTTTAAAAATCCATTTTTTGTTGTAAAGACTTTCACAAATGTAGTAAACAATTCACTAAAGTTGTAAACCCATAAATGTAGTAAAAAATCCATTGGAGTTGTAAATATTGACATCAAAGTAGTTCATGATCGATCAAATATCCTCACGATCGATCAAATTGGATCCATTGAAGTTGTAAAAATTTCCACAAAATTTGTAAACATACTACTGATGTTGTAAATATTGCCACAAATTTAATAAATATATTACTGAAGTTGTAAATATTCCCACAAATTTAATAATTGATCCATTGAAGTTAGACATTTAGATTGAGCATTTGACTATGAAAATGCACCATTACGTTATTGGAACTGATTTGATGTACAAGTTGAAAAGATTTATGTACACTTGACTTATTTGAACGGAGTCCATTAGTTGTAAGAAGTTGTCCACGGCATCCCAAAAATAAAATTTCGGTACTGGACTGATGTTTATTATTTTTTTGTGGGTAATTCAACATTTGTTAAAGGTATTTTTATCATTGTTGTGGTATCGAAAAAAGTAATAAAAATAATTACCACAACAGTGATAAAAATATTTACAAAATTGATAAAAACACCTGCAAAAGTTTTTTTTTTATATCGAATAAAAGTGATAAAAATAGTTACTACACCAATAACAAAATACTTACAAAAATAATAAAAATATTCATAAAAATAATTATTACAATAATAATAAAAATACCCACAAAAATAATAAATCTCTATACCAAAATTTTCTTGTCGGCAACATAGTCAAGTCCTAGTTGTAAAGTTCCTTTTTCACAACCGGACGGTGATTTCAGCCCCATCAGTAAAAGGGCTAAAATCGATTCTTTGTAATTATTCCATCCTTCACTTACTTCCATATTGAAGCGTATACGTTTTATATTTTCCCTTGACTTATTTCTTTCGAAAGTAGGATTAAGATCAGTCTAATGC
>CM042202.1:19396624-19429898 GCA_023539305.1 Ilex asprella
AGATGCGCGGGACTTGACTACGGTACCAAAATAATAATTTTGGTATCGTAATTCTAATTTTTATTATTTTAATAAATATTTTTATAATTTTTGTGAGTTAATTTTACAATACAAAAATTTATTACTTTTATGGGTATTTTTACTACTATTGTAAATATTTTTACCACATTTATGATAATTATTTTTACCACTTTTATTTGGTACAAATTTTTCTACCACATTTGTGAGTGTTTTTATCACATTTATAAATATTTTTACCACTATTTTTATTAATTATTTTTACCATTTTTTGGGATACCATAATAGTGATAAAAAGACCCACAAATGTGATAAAAATAACCATAAATATGATAAATAGAAGTGTAATACCGGAAAAAAATAATTTTGATACCGTAATCAAATTCTTGGTGAGGATTTATTTGAATACAATGAGTGCCGATTAGATTTATACTAGGGTATGTAGGATTAATACAATTGTGAAAATCTGATACTTAAGTGAATTTGAATTCAATATATGTATCATAACAAATTGACTTCATCAATATTTTTAAACAACTTTCATCAATATTTTTAAACAACTTTTATCAATATATTCAATATATGTATCAAGCTACCGTTTGGTAATTAATATTTTTTTAAACAACTTTTATCTAAAAAAAAAAAGAATAAAAAGAATGCTTAATGATTATTTTGTGAAGGTGATCAACTTACATCTTGATACATAATATTATGTTTAACATGCGTGTATGTATATTACTACATATATGAGTATACTTGGATGGAGGAAACAACTCGATTAAGTAAAAAATAAAAATACAAAATACAAAACAAATGGTACTTAAAAAATTATTAAAAAAATGATGACAGAAAGTGGCAGCTCTCCCTCTAGTGTGCCTAATATTACTTTCATTTTGTTTTTTTATTCTTTTTATTTTCTCTGTTTCAGTCCTAACCCAATAGGTTGGCGGGTGAAACGAGGAGAGGGCTTGATAATTATATCACCACGATTAAAAAAGCGTCTTCGTCTGGTGATAAAAAATGTGAGTTAAGTCTTACAAATGTCTAAAAAAAGAGGAATCTTAAAAAAATAATTAAATTTAAGAAAAAAAATAGTAACGATAACAAGTAGAACGATAGATTTTTCATGAATAAGCCAAGCTCAAGATCTCATTAAGGGGGTGCCCCCGTGCCTTCCTCAGGAATGGAACGATATACTAATCTATTGAAGAATGAATAAATCACTTATTATCTTTACTTGTAGGCCGATTGAAGTCCAATCCGTCTGAGGAAATGCAATAAGGGAAGTATGGGGATTTTAGTATTTGACTTGGGGTCGGTATGACATCATTGATTGAGTTGAACCTTTGACACTTTTGTTGATGAAGAATAAAGTATGATAAAGATGGATTTAATTTAAGTCCGCAGGTTCAATAAGATCCACCAAAGTTGTTTTGACTGTTTTCCCTCTCTGTTTTTCCCCCAAACCCACTAAGCATAGACCTTGCCACTGAAAATTCATGTTGACTATAGATTGATTCCACAATCTTTGAATAGCGATTGCTCTAGGTAAATATTGATTTTTTTAAAAAAAAATTATTATTTGAAGTGCCTCCGACTTGAACTCGCTCATATTATAAAATAAATTGAATATAAACAATTTTTTAGGCTCGTTTATAATATGAGCCGAGCAAAAACTGATGTCAATGCTCTTATGTTATGGGTCTTTCCTTCCCCAATGCAGTCTTTATTTCATCACTCCTCCACACAATCAATAGTATAATGGAATACTCGTCATACCACTTTCTAAGTATATTCCCACATGAAAGTAACCCATGCATGAATTTGTTCTAAAACTTGCATTCTTTCTCAATTCTATTTGCTATCTAATTCTAATAAATTTTACTTTAATTTTTCTTAATATCGGATACATGGGATTTAGACTCCTTTTAATGCATTTTCTTTTAATGGTAGATTGTTGGCCGTCTACAATAAGAATTCACTCCTAAATAGTGGGTTTCACTGAATAAATTTGAGAAAAAGCTATTGAACAAAATCAAATCCGGAGCAAGTGTATTAGAAATGAATCTGGATTAGTATTCACAGAGAAGGGGAATAAAACTAAGTAGAGGGAGCAAAGCGTGCCTTGGCCTGTAATTAGGTTGAGGGGCTCTCACACCTTTACCTTTATGGGGGACATACACCTATCTGATCAGAGATTCTTTAGAGGGTTAATTCTAATTCTAAAGTCATAAATGTATAAAATATATTTGTTTGAATGCATGGGCGGCGAAGAGAGAGAATATATAACTTGAGCTTGCTTGTTTATTGCTGCCTAAAGTACCATGAGTTCTCCTTTTGAGACATGGCAGAATACAGAAATATATATATAACTGGGTAGGAAAGAATATTAGTGCTATCTCAATGCATTATTTTGAGAGGGAGAGAGAGAGAGAGAGAGAGAGAGAGAGAGGCCTAGCAAGGGAATAAATATTGAATGCAACAATGATGGTCAACAATATTGACGTGATATCACCAATCAATAATAAAATATTAAGTGAGCAATGTAAATCTCACCTGAGTTAGTTATTTACCTTTGTTTACATGGAGGGTTGGTTATTAATTTTTGTGAAACTCATTTGCTTATTTGTTTTGATACTATTGGTTGGTGATACTACCATGTCAACATTGTTTATGGTATCACCGTTGTAATGAATATTTTTTCCACGCAAGCCAGCGGAGAGGCAAAAAAGAGGCCAATATTTGAAGGTGATGTAGCCCTAAAAAAATAATTGTGAATAAAGCTGCATTCCCCAAATTTTATACATGGCACAATTTTAATCATCATGAACTTAGTTTAACTATATCCACATTAATTTGGTGCAAAAAAAAAATGGCAAGAGTTTAATGGGTGTGCATAGTTAGTGGTATGTCAAGGCATTAATGTGCGTGTGGCTGGGCGTGTTTGTGTGTGTGTGTGAGAGAGAGAGAGAGCAAAAACCATTTTAAACAGTGCAAGAAATGGCCTTGAAAGCCAATGCAGAAGCAGGAGAGAGGCCTTCAAGAGCTTAGACACGTATGGCTTAGGCACACCCAGTTATCTTGTGGGTATTCTGTTGGATATTTTTGTATTTCCACTCCCCCTACATGGTTCCACCATTGACTTTCCAATGCGCAGACCGATTTGCATTAATTAACGTCACAAAATATATATTGTCTCAAAATGATTCATCAATCCAACACGAAACTGGAATGAGTATAATTTGAACTTTTATCGAGTTCAAGTGATAATCGGGTTGCCATTGTGCTGGAATATTGAAGGAAATTTCCGATGGATATTCAGATGATAACGAATTGAGCAGCAAAACAAGACAGGAATTGGCTATTATTGATCATTATGAGACAGCAGCTAATTGTTTAGACATCAAGGAGCACAAAAGAAAGTCTAAAAAGAAAGGGCGACAGCCGGACATCTAAATTTTGTGATAACAACAAAGTAAACCAACTCAATTAACTTACACCTATTGATGAATTCTATCAAAATCTCAAGCTACTTCGATGCTAATTGCTTGTTTTTCTTGTTACCTTTCGTTCTTGAACTACTAGTTTCAGGCCCTTCCGCCTCTTCCGCCTTCTGCTCTTCCTCTAAGATGGCCAACTGCAGTGTGCACACATTAAGCAAACAAGAAAATTTACTACATTGATTCTATGTCAGCAGGGATAACCCTTGAAATAGAAAGCCAAATGTTACCTCATCAAGAATTGGTTTGAGCTCATTGTACCGAGATACAGCAAGATCAAATCCATCCTTACGGAGCTCCTGTGAAGACAAGACAACAATATCATAAACAAATGGATAAGTTGACGAGTAAGTACTACATTGATCTACCCATTTAAGTGAGAAAGAGAGACCATTAAATAAATTAGAGTCGTAAACGCAGATCCTCTTCCTTTTTTGCAGTAATGAAGGCTACACTGGTTTATTATTTCTTTTCAATTCATCCCCATATGTTTCCTTGATTCTTTTTTGACCCTGAAGGTTTTCTAAATGGATATCTTCCTTCTCTGAAGCCATTACTCTAACTACCTCATTTCTTATAGCAAAGGGAAGCTTCTAACGAATGTTTTGAAGAGATGAAAGGGAGATGGTGAAATCAACCTTACCTGATTGGATAATTCTAGGAGCAACACAAACAATTAGGAACCCTAAGTGGTAATCCAGGTCTGCCTTGCAGATCTCCCCCAGGTAGTTGGATGTTATTATCCCTCAATGATGGCAGCAATTGAACTCCCTCCTTATCATCATTAAAAAAAAAAGCTTTTCCTTTCTACTTTTTCTCGAACAAGATCTTAATGACTGGAAGTGACAAGATGCACCTATTTCTCCCTGATCCCTCCCCAAAAATTCAATATAACATGCGCCATTTACAATTAAGGCAACACTAATGAAAATCCTACAACAAAACTTGCAGAGTCCTGCCCTTTACTTGAATAGAAAAGATGAAACCATGATTCAGTCACACAGGTGGAGCATGAGGTTGAGACTGGCATTATGCATTGTATAAGGTTCAACTCAGCTTTGTTTGTATAAGTTGAAATTAAATCTAGACCTGGAAGATCAGCTGCAGGCTGAAAAATCCCCACGCAAATAAACAGGTTCAGCTAACTATGCTAACAAATGCTGTGTAGCTTCAGTCACTCTCATTGTTAATGGACCGGGTTCAGGTCAGGGTTCTGTACATAAAAACCCACTAACTAACTTGTGAATTTTCATGCTATATTCTGCTAAAATGAAAGCTTTATTCATTAAGAGTGAGCCAGAACTGAACTTTCTTTCAACATCTTTATATGAAATACCTTTCTAATTAACTCAAATTTTGCCTTGATATTACATGATTTTTAACCTACCATTCGCAAAAGCAAGATCCAGGCATCAAGTTAAACAAACATTCCTAGAAAGCAAATTAATCAAGAAGAATGGCAACACTGATCCAGTCCAGAATTGTAATTTTACAAACATACTTAGAATACAAAAAGAAAGATAAGAAATGAAATACGAAAAACATACCTTTCCCGTGTGCTGAGTATGTTCATATGCTGCCATCTGCCAGTACATACTTGTGCGTTTGTAGAAGTCCTTTAAAGATTCACCAGGCTTCACCAAATAACATATGAACAATAAATCAGTTCCAAAAATGAAGCTGACAAAGAGAACATAAAATGGAGCTCAAACTAAAGCTAGGCGCAATATGGAAACTAGCTATCAAAAGCCTTGTGCAATCAAGATGTATTCGCCCATGTAAGCAGCTCATCATGTAACCACAATTAACATTCAGGAATTTATAAATGAAGATTCCAATCAAAATCATGTCTAAAAAGAACAAGAGTACCATTGGTGTTCTCTGTGAATCAGAAAGGCCAAGACTGGCTCTGATTTGCTCAATCCTGGCCCGTTTCTCCTTCCTCCGAAGATTCTTTCGTTCACCCCTTATTATAGCAACAGCATCTCCCATTTCAAGTGATGTAGCACCAGCATTCTTGGTCTTCACACACAGACAAGTGGACACCAAAAAATCAACAAACAAATAAAGAAACAAAGAGCTTCATGGATTGTGCTTATTTAATTTAGAGCAAATATATGAGCTTGTGTTCTTCTGTGTCTTTTCAGATGTATAATCAATAACAATAAGACTACCACAACTTCAGCATTAATTCTAGCCATGATTACGAGAAAATATTAATTCCTATGGCAGCTTCCCTCATTAATTAAGTTTGCTAAACAAAGAGCAATTTTCATATTAAAAACATGGAAAAAGATTAACCCAGTAACAGCCATAAGTACCTTTTCTATATTCAACTTGAATAAGGAATGAAAGGCAAGTGCTAGAAGAGGAGAAAGAAAGACGCTAAAACATATTCCAAAAGAACAGTAGGAAAACTAAAATTTTGTGCAGTTCACAAGGGGTGAGATGTCTGGGATTAAATCTAACTGTTGACCAAGAGAGAGGGAAAGCAAGAGATTTTGTGCTTAGGATTTCACAAGGGGTGAGATATGTTGGACTAAATTTAACTGTTGGCCAAGAGAGGGGGAAACAGAAAATTGAAGTAAGCCAAAAAATATATGAACAATGCTAGACTTAGCAAAATTTTTACGAAATTTGTTATACAACCTCAATGTGAGTGATTAAATTACTGGGTCCCACTGACTTTCAGTAATCATCCAATAACTATCAGTATGCCACATCATTTGGTATCCAACATTTTTTAAAAATTTTGGTGAGTGCACTATTATTTAAAATATATTCTCACTATAAGATGAGATTGAGAAAGGCACCTCCACAACATCATCATCATCGTCATCATTGGTCTCATCGCTATCGCCTCCGCTATCACATTCTTCACCGTCACTATCACCTTCATCTTCATCTTCATCCTCATCTTCATCCTCTGAGGCTTCAACCCATTCAGATTCAGATGCCTGTGCCAAGGGAACACAAATTTATTGAAAGTGGGCAAAGAAACAACAATTTCCCATAATATCAAACCAATTGGACTTCCAATACCAGATAACTTTGTACAGCAAAGATCTGCTTTAAATTATTTGAAATTTTGTGTCATTTTTCATTAACCCTGTAATCAAAACATATGACCACTTCCTAAGTTCTTCACAAGCTCTATAAGGATAAACCTAATAAATTGGTTCTACTCCATTATTTTTATACTGGTACAAGATGCAACTATAAAAATGAGAGTCAGATCCTGCAACTTCTAGTTAAATACAAATGAGTTACTCCTATTGCATGCAACAATATGCTGAAGGTAAATTTAACAAAAAAATGTTAAATGTAAGCTGAGGTCTTATTTTTTGTGTGTGAGAGAGAGAGAAAGAGGCAGTCTGAACGTGTTGAATACATACAAAAAATTGGCTTCGGATCGCAAAAGTGGCTCCTCAAGTTCCATAAATATGGTTGGTTTCTGAGAAAACGAACACCAGCAGATGATGAATGATGTAAGGGAACAAAATGTGAGGAAACCCCTACTAGACATGACCAGACCTACCCATACCCCACCCCCATAAAAAAGAAAAAAGAAATAGACTAACACGCTATGAGATATTAGCAAATAAAAGTGACAAACCGGTATAATGCACTTCCATTCATCAAGTTTGCTCAGATTAAGTGAATATAAGTCATCCAGCGTTATTTCTCGATCTCTAACTTCCATCATGCCCCCATAGATGTATAATGTATCTCTAGCCGCAACCATACAGAAATTGGTACGTCCGCAAGGCTTCACAATCTGAAGGTCACACTAGAGTCAAAAGGAAACAATTGAAGGAAAAAAAATGCAGAAGACAATCACTTCATCCGGCATAACGAACCTCTGGTGAAACAGAATTTTGCACCATAAATCTAGAGCTAGATTCATGATTTTTTCCATCAGATTTAACAGCCACCACATTTTTCCCTTCAGATTTAATAGTGACCTCATTGTCATCAACAGTCACATTCCTTTCCACCTGAAAAGAAATATCATTTATGTTGCTTTCCATGTCTACATCTTGATCCAAATCCAAAATTTCATCTTTGTCATTTGCTGCACAATTCTCTGGTTCAGCTCGACAAGTCTGACTGTCGGGGACAACACCATTATTTTTTTCATCAGATTTCTTTTTCAACTGCAAAACAAGTACAAGTAGCAACCACATAGTATCAAAACAGTACAATTATCACATGCTCTTTTGAAGATATATAGCCAAAATGAGATAACACATTTTCAATTTGAGGAAGTCAGGAAAACGCAATGATTGTGATGTTTTGAAAGAGAAATAATAAAACAAGAAATAGCAGCACAAAATGTTGAAAAAACACAACAAATATTAGCAACCAAAAATGAAAAAGGCGACAACAACACAATAATTATAGTTAAGGAACATTTAACATTAACCGAATATGCTAGAAATTTATTGGCGAGATAGCTATGATAGGTATGCTATAAGTTCATTGATGAGAATACCTTATCTTTTGTTGATTTCTCTCTTCGTAGCTCAATTGGGTACCTGTATGCAAAAATTAAAATAATATATTCCCCAAGGGACTCAAACTTCATTATTATATACAATAGCGATCCCATAAAGGTGAAATAGATTTTATGGTATATGAGCAGGGAAGCTGCCATAATCAAATTCACCTCCAGAATTATAATGAATATAGAAATTGTAAATTACCATCGTTGGCTGTCTAATTGGAACCCATAAAGTTCATTCAAGAACAAGCTCACCATGACATCACCTACACAGAAAAGTCGGAATAATTTTTAGTTGCATAAACAGCATAAAGCTAGTCTAAAGAACAAGCAAATAAAGCAATCTAATCAGATTTTAAAGAGCTCCGAAAGGCATAACTCAACTAGTCCCTATAGGTAACATTCCATTCAATCCAAGGTAATATTATTCAATATAGTAACATTAAAGGTTTTGCGTCACTTTCACGAACCATGACTGTTTTTGTCCTATATCAACCTTTCAGAGAGGTGCACCAAAAACATTTTACTTCTCCTTGACAGACTATTGATTTATTAACGACTAAATGCATTTAAGGGAGTTCCATTCTCTCATCCCATCCCCTATTTGTGGTAGATATTCTGTCATCCTTCCAGTCATTATCTGATATCTGATGCCGACAAACATATGTCCAAGAATATCGCAGATTGTAACATTTTCTACTCTTCATACCATGGACATACAAAAGTTTCATGCAAAACTAAAGCACCTATTGGCGTTTGAAGATTTTTATGCCTCAAAATCTGCTACAACTACAATTTTACACCTTCAAATCCATCACAAGCTGAAACTTGGTAAACAAAAGCTTTCATGTGAAAACAGGTACAAAAAAATGCAACATGAGCATGTACCAATAAACTAACCTTGCACTTCCATATCCACAACGCCACCAAAGAGCAATGCCCTTTTTTTGTGGACACACATAGAGAAACCAGCACGAGGTCCAGGAGGCATCCCACTTTTCTTCACCTATTACAGAGCAAAATATAAAAATTATTGCTAATTCCAAGAACAAGATTTAGCACATTATCATTTCAGGATCTATCCTTCCACCTCGAAGAGCCAATACGTCTCAAGGATTCAATTTCCCCAAAATTTTTAATGGCAACTAAACTTAATATTCAATTTGCCACCAAGGTAATTGTTAAAACTACACATGAAACATTTCTTTAGGATTCAACAGGAAAAACAGAAAGCTAAAGTAGCTGTATTCTTTTGACATAAAAAAGAGAAATACAAAGTGCCGTACTTCATGCACAAATCATCCCAGAGAAAATGAGCTGTTGATTTGACACAAAAAAGAATAAAACAAGAAAAGGAGCTTTGCATCATACAAATATCATTCCAAAAGTTTAGTGAACAAGAGTTTAATAATTGTGCTATAATCTATGTAACTTTCTAAAAAAATCGAATTAGGTGATGAATATTAAATCCAATTGTAACTAATAATTCAATTGTAGCAGTGTAGTTGGATCTTTAAAACAAGGATACAATCATAACAGAACCTTGGACTACCATGGGAGTTCAGGTTTTAATTTGATTGAGATAATTTATGTTCTCTCCCAGTGTCAGAGTATGCGTCAGAAAACATGAACATTAAAGAGCCATTTTGAATTTTCTTTAAAATCTTCCATGCGATCACGTAAGCAAGACAACAAATTATTTCAACCTTTGGTTGTGAGTTCTCACTATTTAAGGTGTAGTTTGGTGCTGTGGTTCAAGTGAAAATTTGCTATAGGAGTGTTTGACATCAAATCAACAAGTTTGGGCAATAAAGGTTACGGTGCCACAGCGCATACCATTACAGCTCAAAGTCTGATACAGCTCATCAAGTTAAGTCTTCCAGCATATGCATTATCAGATTACTACCACCATTTACGAATGCTTAAGAAATCGCATCTGTGACCGCAATCTGATCTTTTGACAACCAACAAATTCTTCAAACAGTTCAACCAAGAAAAGTGCTTTGATAAAGGTACAACAATGCCAGAAAAGCATCAAGTCCATGACAAATAATTCATAAAATATCACCATATTGTTTATGCTTGTATATACACATTGTTATACTTCTTTAAGTCACGTAATAATGAGTATGCCACACCAAATGACATAAGGCCAACACACACAATATACAGCAATATCAAGCATGTAAAACAGTAAAAGAAGCATGAAAAAGAAAGAGGATAAAAAATGCCATCCCTTTCTTAAAAGGTTTCCATTAAACTAATATAGGGCACGTAAAAAGTATATCGAACCTTGTTCCACTCCCAAGTCCTAGGATCAAGGGACCATATGTCGGAATGAACAATTCCTTTTTCAGAGCTGCTCTTGTCAGACAAAACTTCTTTGGAATAACCACCATACAAATATATCTACATTGTGAAAGATGACATTAAACCAAGAAAGATTGTTCCTCCCAAAGACAAATTAATTGGGACCCCCATTCTGTTAGAGGACTGACATTAAAGTCATACATAGGTTGTGCTATAAATGAAACACTAAACAACCATATAAAAAACAGAAGCCAATGTCAAGGAAAATGTGGACATGAAAAGGATATTCAATCACATGATTGTTATCAGATTTTCTTTCTCTTTCAGTATCTTTAATGATCACTTAATTAGAAACATCTATCTAAATTTACTGGATAAGAAGCCTGACATAGATGTTAAATCGCGATTCGTATCGTGAATCGGAATCCTAAATTTGAGAATCGTGAATTATATCGTGAATCGTAAGATTCAAGACAAAATTTAAACAAAAATAAAAAATAATACTACATATTTAAAATAGACAAAATATTCAATATTGAACATTAGTGCATTCTAAAAATAAACAATTGACATAATCACATTGTCTAAATAGAAAGACACTAGCCTTTTGTTTCTTTTTCATCTTTTGCTTAATTATTTTCAAATTTAACAACTTGAAAAAAAAATTCATTAAAGAACTATGATTATTCAAGAATAAAAATAGTGACACCCAGTATAGATTAGGCTACAAACATGAATAAAAAAAGAACGAATAAAAAAATTGATTGGGAGAAAACATACTAGTCAACATATTGAAACAAAAAATTAGAATCTAACAAACTACTCATGAAAGAATTGAGAGCAAAAATCAACCGATGATTCGAGAGTGTTAGCCATGACCTTTAGTTTTAGACAACGGAAGACGAGTTTTAGACGACGTTAGAGAGAGATAACGAGCTTTAGACGACGTCAGAGAGAGATAACGAGCAAAAATATTGAGTTTTTTTAGGGTGTAGATTCCTCTGTAAACAAAACGACGTCGTTTTATTGTTTAGCGAACAAAATGACATCGTTTTGTCAAAAAAGTTGGGTTTTAAAAAAAAGTGATTGAATCGTGCAATTCGTGAGATACAAATCGAAATATGACTTGTACGATTCAGGCACGATTCAACTCTAAAACGATTCTTATATAAGATACGAATCGTTTTGTACCTATATCGAACCGAATCGTATGAATCGAATCGTGAATCGTACGATTTTGATAACTAAAAGCATGACTAATCCAGTCATTTCATCGTTCCGAACTTTAAAAAACAAATATATAGATTTTGATGAATCTAAAAGATACCAAGAAACCTATATGAGAAGGATCTGCCATTGAATTATGAATTTTTTTTTATTACATGGAAGCTTAAAGAGATTAGAATCACTCTTATTTTGAGATCTGTCAAAAATTGTGTTCTATACTTCTCTTTGTTCTGCAAGTATATTGTTCGACTTAGTCGAACACATATTAGATACAGTTTGAGCCATTTGCGGCTATAAAATCCGAACAAGTGTTCTAGTTTGGAAATATTATCACCATAGTTTGAGCATGATATTGCTCAATTGTGATCTAGGCATCACAGAGTCGAGTCATAGATATAGTCTCTCTACATGCATGGGTAAAGCTGTGTAATTCCCCAAACCCCGTGTAGTGGTGATAGTTTCGTGCACTAGGCTGTCCTTTTATAGTTTGAGCATGATATGGAACACAAATTTTCATATTGGCCTACTAAAACTCAGCCAGCATTATCAATATTCAACAAATTCTTTCCTTCATTATGTGCTCATAACAATTCTTTTAGTCATACTTACTCTCAAAATGTTCAAAACTCACTCCCAAGTCTCAAAACAAGTTCTTACATAGTATACCAACGATATTAAGTTGTTCACTTTGTCATTCAAGCGCACACACTTTCTACAAGACAAAAGGCATATGCTTGTCAAAGTATAGGAACGATATTGACAACAGTGTTGACACACATTAGTGGATCAATTTCAGTGCTGAGGCAAAAGAGCAAAACTGAAGCCCATTTACCTACAACATGTTTCACTGCTGATAACAGAAGTGGAATATATGCGATCATTGAAAGGTCCGAACTTCATTCATCTTCACCTAATTTCTCAAATTTTGCCTCAAAAGTTGCAACAAGAAGTAAACACAATTTGGACGGAACTACTGACTATTGCATCTTGTACTTACTTTCTGAATTGACGTTGCGATCATTGAAAGGTCCGAACTTCATTCATCTTCACCTAATTTCTCAAATTTTGCCTCAAAAGTTGCAACAACAAGTAAACACAATTTGGACGGAACTACTGACTATTGCATCTTGTACTTACTTTCCGAATTGACGTTGGGACTTGAAAAATAGACATGTTTCCAATACAACAAAACAGCTTATATGTGGCAAACCCAATGAAATTGGAATTGCTAATTTACAGCCATTGGATGTGAATGTGGCTGGCAAAACCTAGGAAAACAAACAACCCCCAACCAAAAAAAACAAAAGAAACAGAGAGAGAATCGATAAAGGAAAAAATTACAGTAGCAGGAGAGTTCAAAACGCATGTTATTTAAGCACATTAATGAGCCACTCACCTCATCTTGGTAAACAAAAAACTGAAAACCACTCCGAGCACTCGGCCACATTGCTCCTGGTCTAGGTTTAATCTCTTGCCACTAAACCAAAGTTGCATTTATATTAGTAACAGCAATCTGAACCTCACTAAATAGAAACTTCATGATGATAGCAGAAATGAGCTGCCAGATATGTTCACCACTTCACCTTAAACTGATCCAGGTCAAACACATGCAGATCATTAAAATACCTGCACAACGGGCAAACCTTTAGATGACAAAGAAAATAATTTTCATGATATCAACAAACTACCATGAACCATCATATACTAACTGTCCCTTGGACTTTAAAAACTTCATCCTATAGTATGATGATAAAACTGGACCATGTAGGGCAAATAGAGATGTCACAATTTCATGCTCCACATGAATGATCCGCTCATTGTTAACTGGTCTTATCCTTTCTTCCTAATAATTTAGTCATTTCCCTTAAAATAGTAAAAAAGAAAAGAACAAATACTGCATAGAGCTTATTGTCATTATAAAGTAAACAAACAACCCTGATGCATTGTGATGTTAATTGTCAGCTCACATCAGTGAGAAAGAAATTTGTTAATGGTAAAAAAAGAGAAGGAAAAGAACACCAATACGTTAAAAATATTCAAACCTCTTGGAAATTCCAACTGTTACAAGCTAGATTAAGGCATTTCCACACAATGTCAATGGACAGTTACATCTCTAACCAGGTCACAAACTCTTGCCAGCTTCTCAAGGCACCCCTCACCAGCTAATCCTACCACAGAATTTGTATGGGAAAACTAAAAGTTTGTGTTTCTTATCCTTATTTATTCTCATGGGAATATCAACCTACTTAAGCAAGCCCTCTATATTAATATCTAGTGCCTTCCTCAGCTAAAATTGCCTCCAAACACACATCATTTTGTAGTAATCATGTGCTAGTTAAATCTATGAAAGACTCTTTTTTTAAAAAAAAGGACAATTTACAATGCGATCATTAAGAGAGTAAACAAGTGCATCGATTACAAACCTTTCATAAAAGCAAAGATTCCATGATGCAACACTAACTAGGAAAAGTTGGATAGCAGAATTAAGTCACGAAGAAACATTCCAACACTTGCAAACAAGTAACTCGAAATTTTCAAAACCTTAAAATTAAATAACGAAGACACAAATAACCTCACTTCTCTAAGAGTGTCATAGAAGCCTCCAAAAACAACAATCTTGTGCTTATACAAAACCTGCAACACAAATGACAATTGAAGCAAGAAGATTTTTACAAGGCACAAAATTCAATGAGAAAAAGAGAAATGAAAATCGAAAGATAATAAGATCACAAACTAAAACTGGTAGCACTCAAAACTTGATGAACCTCATAAGAGAGAGAATTTATATTTTTGGAATAACTCCAAAATGCGCAAAGCATAGTAGTGTACCTTGACTAGAAAGGGCAATAAACCCACAACTTCCATTCAAAGAGGAAAAAAACAAAGACAAGCCTAGCACTTGGCAGCAGACATAAAAATAACCATGTGGTTATAACATCCTAAAAACTGAAAACATCATTTAGACACAAAGAGGGAACAACCACAACCCAATGTGCATCCCGAATTTTTCCCCCTGAAATGTGACCCACTTTAATCACAATGATGGGAAAGCACCCAGCAGAATGACTACTGATTAATGTGCATTAATCAACCAAACCAAACATCAATGCAAACAAAGGCAGTAAAGCACAACGAAGAGACCATCCATCAATGCAAACAGAGGCAGCCTATATATTTTCCAATAATCTGAGAGGCATACAGCTTCCAGTATTCAAGGATTGGAGATTAAAAAGTTGTCTAGCACCAATCAAAACTAGCTACATGCAAACATATCTCGATTGGATTACAATCCTATGCCACATATGCAAGTGACATGCCCCCCAAGTATTTGTCCACCCTGTAATTTACAATTATGCAATTTTCATATGGTAATCACATCCCTTATGTCTCCTATTCTGCAAACTCCTCTAGTCAATTAGAGGGAAAAAATGGCCCTTATGTCTCTTATTTCAATCAGATGCTATGAAGGAGAGACTTTACTTATAAGTTATAACATCCTTGTTCATTATTCAGATATTGTTGATGTACAGAATGAGTGTCCAGTCTCTAGTCTAACCTAAAACAAATGAGTCAACAAGAAAAAGCATTTAATAGATGAACTTTATGGCTATATTTGCAATCTAAATGCTTTCCATTCCGAATTTTAAACTTCGAAAAGCTATAATCCTTACTAAAGAAAATGATAAACATATCCCTGAATTTTAAACTTCAAAAATCTATAAACCTTACTAAAACCAGCATCATTACAAGAGCCCAAACTTACCATCCGATGGCCTGAGCGTGGACTAGGACAACCTTTATAGTTTAGTTGCTCCCATTGATTTGTTTTCAGGTCCAACACCCAAAAGTCCTGTAAAAGAAATCTTAAAGAGTAGCACACTTGAAAATGCAACTTAAAACAAGTCATGTTTTCTTATTAAAAGAAGAAGATGGAGAACATAGGCTCTACCTTGTAGTGATGGAATCTCTCTTGATTAGGAGAAGTAAACTCGCCACCTAGTAATGCACAAAAACCAATCCTATCACCATGGACCTAATGCAGGTGAATCTCAAAATGCATTGCTTGTGTGTGCCCATATGTGTGGATAAAAGTGCATCATGGGGCATACAATAGTAAACATGTACTTGTTTGTTAGCATATCTGTGCACTTGTATCTAAGTTTCGCTAGTTTTACCAAAGATATAGATATAATTCTTCCAAGCAACAGCCTGATGAGCACTACGAGGCGGCGGGCTGTTAGGGCTCGAAATCAATTTCCACTCCTGCTTCTCCACGTCATATCGATAAAGATCACCATACACAAATGTCTGCATTAATCCATCCAACTCCATAAACTATCACTCTTGAATTCCAAGCACAAATTTAGATATAAATATACATTCATAATTCATAAATTACACTGGACAATGTTACAAGACCTCACCTTATTGCCATTGTAGAATTCACCACCATACAATATTAATTCTGTCTCTTTCAGCGGATTAATATTCAACTACAGGATAATCAAACACAGTCATCAAATCGGTATTCAGTTTACAAAACGAAAAATCCTCGACTATATGATAAATTACTACCAGCTGATTAAGATTCAACTACAGGGTAATCAGACACAACCATGAAACTAATCTTCAACTAACACAACCAAAGTACTTCATTATAAGATAAATTACTGAGTGAACTATGACCGTTACCGAACAATTGGATCGAGGAGATGGTGCAGGCACATTTTCTTCAATGTGGACTTCCTTCTTCTGCGCTTCCTCTTTCTGTATGCTCAACTGTAAACTCAAAAATCCCAAATCAAACTTTTTTTTTCTTCCTTTTTTCCCCCCTCAATTCTCGATGGTTCTGAGTTTCTTTTGAACAAAAAAAGAATTTATACATTGAAAAAAACAAGCAAAATTCTTGAGGAAAAGTAATGATATAGAGAGTACCAGGATAGCGTCGATGTCGTCTTCGGGTGATAGTTTCTTGGTTTCTCTGCGAGCTCTTTTTTCCTCTGCTTTCGCTGTTTTTTTCTCCGTTTTCTCTTTCCCTTTCCCTGGCTTCTTCGCTTTCTTCCCCATTTTCCACCTTCTTCCCCAACTCTACTCGACTCACTCACTCCCAGACGGCTCAGAAAAAATACAGAAGCGTAGCTCAAATTTATAGTAAGTTCTCGTTCTTTACCCACAAAAAATTATCGTTTTGCTACAAAAAAATTAATAGGGGTAATTACACTATTATACCCTTAAAGAAAAATTAAGGAAGAATTACACTTAGACCGTCTGAGATTTGTTACATAATTACTTAGACCTCCTAATATTTAAAATATCACATATAAACCCTCTAAAATTATACTTAGACTAAAAATATTCCAATTAAAGTTCGAATATCAAATATTTTAAATTTTACAACTAAAATTTATGATCTATTATGTCATTTATTTAAATAAAATCAAAAATTAAAAATCAATTTTAAAAAAAAAAATATAATTAATATACAATTATACTATTTAGAAAAAAATTTATAGCCGTTCTTTACCCACAAAAAAATATTGTTTTGCCACAAAGACATAATAGGGGTAATTGCACTTTTGTAGCCCTGAAAGATATAAAAAAAATGGATTAATTTCATTTTGTACCCCTAAAAGATGATTCAATTTTTAATTTATACTCTTAAATATTAGAAATCTAGCAATGTGAAACTAATCCAAATAGCCATTTAATTTTTCATAATAAATTAAACTACGTGACGTACAAGTGGTTCAGACATTAAGATGAAATATGTCAATTGCTGCAGATCTTTATCTATGATCAATTTGTCATCATTTTATTCATGAAAATAGGATTTCAATAATCAAATAAAAATTAATCATATCATGTGCAACTCACACAAGGTGCCAATGGTTTATAAATTTACACATAAGCCCATGCCTAAAGCATTTGTTACTCACTTACTTCAATATATGACAAAAAATTGAACGACAATTTTAATCAAATCCACATTGTTATCAATTCATAACATTAAAGAGTGTAAATTGAGATTTTTAATAGTTGTGGGTACAAATTGAGAATCAAAGCATCATTTGAGGTGCAAAGTAAGATTAGCCCTAAAAAAATTAATATTGTATTTTTATATATTAAATTTTTCATATTATTCCTTCAAAGTATTACAAGTATTAAAATATGACACTTCCGTTAGTATGACATTTCTGTTAGTACTCGTTGCTCAATCAATCAAAATTCACTTTTTTTTTGTTTTTGGATTAACGGTTAGTGGTGTTGGGGAACTAACATTCTTTCCAATCCAATCAAAAGTAGGTTATCCACTTCCGTACATTGATAGAATGAGCAATGTAAAATATTATATAAGGAGACTCAAATTTTACATAAATTAAAGGAAGAGTCAAATCTTCACTTGAATCTTTAATGGTTGGAATTTATTCTTTTTTAAATATGCAGTAGTAATATTTCAGTCCTATAAATTTAAATTTGTTCATTGCAATGTTTTGTATTCAATCAAGTTTTTTACTCAGATTTGAGTAAAAATTTGAATTATTATTGGAAATGGCCTTACAAATGGAATTAATCCTTGTCTAAAATAAGATTTCTTTTTTCAATTATCTAACTAATTTCGTGTTATCTATACTACTCTAAAATATCAGCATACGTGAAAACATTTTTTTCCTCTTTTACCCTCCAACACTACAACTATATCATGCTTATCCTTCTTAATCAATTGCATATTAAACCGAATTCATGACTCTATGCTCAACCTACTGTCTCCCAATGCTACAACCGTTATAACCCCTCTCACTTTCTCTTTCTCTTTCTTTTTCCTGCGCATTAATCAGATCTCACTCTCCTGTTAATGCTCTCTTAGTGGTTTTAAAATCCACTTTTGATAATTTTCATAAACTCACTATTGTAATTACAATTCGAGTAATTCTACCAGTTACAAATTTACTCTTTGCTTGGGATGTTCAGCTGACGTTAACGCATAAGGTCTTCAATTCCGTATATCATTTGGAAATCACAAAACACAATGACAGATACAACTTTTTGGGAATGGAAATTTTGTATACTGTTTCTATAATTTTGTGTTGATTATATAGATGAGTTTGCTACAATTTGTTCTTTGACTAAAAGACCCGTCTATTTTATGGTTGTGTTGGGTTTTGTCATTGACTGATTTGATAATTTTCTGTTGTTTAGAATACTAATCTTGTTTGACCACTGGATTTATTGGAATTTTGTTTACTGTTTTTACAAATCCGTGATAATTATATAGATATGAGTTAGCTGCTGAGTTGAATCTTTGATAGGTGGTTGATAATCACTGATTCACACTGCTGATTTGAGTCTTGATTTTGTATTCCTGTTTCTATTACAGCGGTTGATCTTAATTGGTAATTCATACGAGGGATCACTCCATCAAGAATTTCCATGAAGTCAATTATGCTTTTATTGAATATGTTTATAGTATAAACAAATTTGCAGGGCTTAGGTGGGTTGGTTGCAGATCGAAAACATTCATGGACAAAACAAATCATTGTTTTGTGTGGTAATCATAGAAAATTCAGGTATATTCTTATTGTTTTGTGTTCTGGTTTAGCAACAAGGTTGTAATTGATGGAAACACAATTAGATTAATATTTTCAGATGATCTAAAGAATATCAAAGTTGGCATCATTCTTATATATTTTCAATTTTTTTTCCAGAGAATGTGCAAATTTCCCAAGGTATTAGGAAATTCAAAAGAAGGGAGAGTTATGGTGAGTAAAAATCAGTTTATTTTTCAACATTTTTTGTGGCAAGAATTCTTTTAACATATCTTTTTTTTCCTTTACCTTATCTAATTGATTGAAAACCACTTGCGGCAGTGTGCAACGGGCAACTCACTGCACCAAGGTGGCAGCTGATTCTTGATAGGGTTTTACAAGGAATGCTAATGAAAGGTTTTTTGTCTATAGTTGTTTGGAATGCTAATGAAAGGTTTTTGAAGCCAAGTCTCATCAATCGTACTTGATATAAATTGTCTACTTTATGTCATGATTTTATGGTAGCAAGAACTGCCATTGGAGAAGCAGCTTGCCCACCAAATTGGAAGTTTAGACCAGCCCTGGTGATTAGCCAAATCCTTGTGAGCCTATAACATTAGATTAGTGTTTTGTCAACAGGTTGGCTAAACAAGTTGAGAATCATCTTATCATGAGGGTTGTAAAAGTATGATTTTATGGCTTGCCAGAGTTGGATTGCTTTGTATTGTTAAAAAAGTGCTGCACCAGATCATTCAAAGCTAAGCCATCCCCTTTGACATAATTTCGTTTACAAAATTAATACATAAAACCCTAAATTTTGAAGTTTCAAACCACAACACTTGCAAGCTGATACGACTTTTTGCGTGTAGATATACACATAATTCAAAATGAGATAGAGAGAGGGGATGGATGACTTACAGAGATAAATAAGAACGATGGATCAAAAGATAGTATGAATGAGCTTCATGCTGTGTATGTTACCAAAATTCAATGTTTATGAGTTTACACACACAAAGAGAGAGAGTATGTGTGTGTTTTATTACCTTTCGGAAAGGTAAGCCAACGCTTTCCTCCTCATAAGTTTATTGTCTTCAAGTTAGGATCGATCCTTTAATTATTGGAAGCATTAACTGAGACATCGTTGTACTTCCATAGAAGTCTCTTGTTTTTTTTTTTTTTTGATATTTCTGCTTTTGTTGATCCCATTAAGTAAAGATTTTTAGGTTTTTTCTTTTGATTATTTAATTAATTTTTTTGCCTATTGGTCAATATATCCTAATGCATTCTCCAATAGTGAAAATTTGAGAAAGAAGAATTAAAAATATATTTTAAAAGTCCTATACATAAAACAATCTTTCTGTTTATGTGGGAGATCAAGAACGATGAGCAATAGATGACTTTAATTTATATTTTTGAGGCTAATTTTCAAATTTGAATTCACGGTATTTCATTTTTATGCACGAGTTTACTTAGCACTGGTACATTGGAGAGTGAAGTGAATCCGGCACGATTTGGTGCAATTTAGTGTCAAATTACCCTAACAAATAGGTTATGATGACTTGCACAAAAAACATATTAAGTTAGATAAGTCAATCTTTAGTGAAGAGCAAAATCCGTCGAATTCATAGCTTATGTCACTAGAAGGAAAAATTTAGGTAGTCGTCTGAGCCACCGACAGTTACACTAGAAACGTCCAAAAGTCACATGGATAAGGTTTTCGTACAAAAAAATATCATGGGATTAGAGTTTGATGCATGCATTAGATTTTTAGGTTATCTAATGACTTGATTACTAATCAAGTGTAAAGTAACCATGTATTTTGAAAACAGTGGATTCTTCTTAGTTTAAAACTAGAAAATGTAATATCAAAGTGAATTAGATTTAAGTATTCTACGACGAGTAATGGTTGGTTATTTTTTGTTTTAAAACATATGATATATTCTTGGCGTCAACTTCTTCTCTTTTTGGGTAATTTTGACATTTTTTTTGAGATAATTATAAGAAATTGTGCCTATGGATTGCATGCATTTTTTTTTAAATTGATTAGAGTTAAAATAAATACACCTTTCAATAAAAAAAAATATATGAAGTTGAATTTTCTAATTAGATCGACAAGTAGTTATGATATTTGTTCTAAATTTTGTAGGATTATTTTGCTATTATAAAGTTATTTTTGTCGGGCTTCACCTTCTCTTCTATTGTCAAGTTAATGGTGCGTATAATGTTATGTTAAGCACACACATGTATTATAATCAAATATAAATAGAAACGGTTCACGCGCAACGCACGTGTGCAATAACTAGTATAAATTAATAATGCACAACTATGTGATAAATTATTTAATTTTTTAATTTATATTGAATACAAAGTCCTAAAATAGCAATTATAGATTATAAATATCATTCTAGCTTTATATGTACCTTTGGGTATTAGTCACTATTTTTCAAATAAAAATTAAAGTAATAAGAAAAAAGAAAGTAAGAGTGCGAATTTGCGACTTGAAATTTTGAATTCGTAAATTTTGTAAAATGAGAGCCCAAGTTTGTCAATTGAAAAATTGAATTCATGAATTTTGTAAAATGAGAGCACAAATTTACGACAAATTAGCTCTCAAAGAGCAAATTCGCATTGATCGCCAAATCGTCGACTGTTTTGAAAGATTACGTGACTAGGATTTGAACACATAAACGCGTGTTTGCTGCGCAGCATTTCAGTGATCATGAAGAACTAGCTCAACTTCTTCTGCTTTATTTTGTGGTTAATAATACCCTTCTAGTATTAAACGCCAAAAAACTCGGTTTATTGCAATCTATAGTACTGGATGATGGGCGATGTACAAGATGGGCAAACCTCGACTTATGGATTTATCCCATCGACATACCATCTCACAAAGATCACACTAATGGCAATGTGCTACTGCGGTCAAGAACAGAACTTCGATTCTGACTGTTATCTTTGTAGTATCTGATGTCAATTTGAAATCGTCCTTCTGTTTGCTGTTAAGGTCACTATATCCTACTGAGACCCCATGGCCTAGTTCCCCAAACTTGCCTAACTTACACGAACTTTGCTCCCCATCTTGCTCTATCGGTTGTATTGACACCGAATACTTGAGTTCTGGATTGGAGATGCCACATAATAGGTGTTCATCCTCAAGATGGGTGCCGTAAAAGTGCCTGCCTGTTGCTTCAGATACCTGGGTGCCATAACCCAATAGGAACGACTGTTACTTCAGACTTTGATCTCTACTGCTTACTACTATTTGTATAGATGCTCCAAGTCTTATTCTTATTGCCAGAGTGATCCAAGTTTCAAGTCAATATGGCAGTTTACGGAGCTATGATTCCAAATGCAAGGGATATTAACTCGTTGGACAGAAGGAAACCATCTGGATCACTGAGTCGTATGAACGCCAGATCCTCAATTTTGTCCTCATCTGACAGCAAGAAGGTCAATTCATCTGCTGAAATGTTTCTCCTCTGACCATCCAAGCATACCACATGCCCACTTTCCACATAAGGTTTATAAACCTTACAAAGAGAGAGAACAAGTGAACCACCAAAACTTTCTCGGAAGGACTGTAAGTCTAATCCTCTTGCAGTTCTTAGAGAAAGCATCACGATGTCCATTGCCATGCCCTTTGCGTCAATTTGATTTTCCTCACTACAATCCACCACGCCATTTTCCAGACTCTGCACGTAATTTGTGTACTCTTTCAGCTTCCTTGGCCTCGAAAACCTTACCCCACTTACATAACTGGCAGAACCAAGGCCAAAACCATAGAAACCTTTGTTCTTCCAGTAGGTGAGATTGTGCTGGCACTCAAAACCACTTTTGCAGTAACTACTAATTTCATAATGGTTGTAACCAGCATCAGAAAGCATTCTCGAGGCCATTTTATAGAATTCCGCAGATTGTATCTCAGAAGGCAGAGGGAACTCCCCTGGTGTGTACCTGTAAACACTGCATTGTCAAATTCACCGCAGATAAAACACTATTTTTCATTTTTCAATACTACAAATGACTTACAGTATGCCAAATTTGGTGCCTTGTTCAACTTGCAGATCATACACTGATACGTGGGTAGGCCGTGCTTCGATAGTGAGCCTCAGACTGTTTTCCCACATTTCTGGTGTTTGGTGAGGGAGAGAAGATATGAGGTCCATACTCCAATTCTCAACCCCACAAGACCCAACAATCTCAATTGCCTCATGAACCTCCTTGACACCATGTGCTCTACCACAAGCCTTCAATAACTCCTGTTGAAATGCCTGAACTCCCAAAGACACTCTATTCACCCCCAACTCCATTAACTCCTCCATTTTTGCCCCATCAAATGTCCCAGGGTCCATTTCCATAGATATCTCAGCGTTTGCACACAACCTAAATTTCTCACGTAAAGTGTCAAGAACCACGGAAACAAGTCTTGGTGGCACAAGTGAAGGTGTGCCACCTCCAAAGAAGACTGTTTCAAGAGGTGGGTTAGCATTTAATTCTTGTTTGGTTGCTTTGATTTCTCTAAGGAGGAGCTGGATGTAGCTAAGAATTCGTGGGTCGTCTTCGATTTTGGCTGAAGAAGAGCCAAGAGCGACTATTGGGAAGTCGCAGTAGTGACAGCGTTTTCGACAGAATGGGAGGTGGATGTAAGCTGAGGTTGGTGGCAGATTGTATGGTGGGAGTGTAGTTGGATCCTTAGGTGAGGCATTTTGTCGAACAGTTTGTGGAGTTTGTGTGAATGCATTGGTTATGGTGTATGAAAGTTTTGGAGGTGGTTTGATTTTAGCGGGAACGGTTGTTAAAATGGGCATGAATGAGGATTTGAGCATCATGGTCTGCTGGTGATTTGTCGCTTCACAGAGAGAGAGAGAGAGAGAGAGAGAGAGCTGGCGCACCAACGAAGACTCCCCTCTGAATAAAGGTCGGGTCGAACTGAACCCTAATAAATTGTCCAAGTGGGCCTTTTAAAGCAAGGTACTAGAAAATAGAAACCATGGCATAGACAATACATGTCAAATATATTTGAGTAAATTATACATATGACTTTCAAACTTTAATTCTTATATCAATTAAGTTCTGAACTTTTTTTTTTGGTCAATTGAATCGTTGAATTCTCTAATTGTGTCAATTGAGTTCTTCTGTCTATCTCCGTTAGATTCTTTAATAAAAAGTGATGAAATGTGTCACTCATGTGACATAAATTGTTATAGTAAATTATACATATGATCCTTAAATTATAATTCTTGTGTCAATTAAGTCCCTGATTTTTTTTTGTGTGTGCCAATTAAGCTCCTGAACTATTTAATTGTGTCAATTGAGTTATTTTGTCTTTTTGTACTATATAATCACGTGAGTGACATACTCTAACAGAGGCAAACATAATGACTCAATTAACACAAAAAATAGTTTAGGGACTTGATTGACACAAAAGTCATAGTTTGAGGACAATATATGTAATTTACTCAATATATTTCATTGAGGTTTTTTTTTTTTGTTACAGAATATTTAGACTTGTACCAACTACTTATTTGAGCTCAGCGATTGACCATTATAGCTTGAGTTAATCTAGAGTATGTTCCCAAAAGAACAAGGGTGGTCAACCCTTCAGGGATGTGAAAAATAATTGAACTTGAAACCTCTGAATTATTAAAAAATAGACTCAATCATTAAACCATTCCTAAGCATTTATTTCATTGAGTTTTACATAGTAACTCAGTTAGCTCACAAGCCCGTTAAAAAAAAAAAATAGTTCACAAGTTATTAGTAGACCATACACACCAGTTGCTTGCCCATAAATGTCTTTTGAGTTTGAATTTTTGCTATAAATTTGCCAAAAAAAATTGGAGCTCCAATTCAGTATAAAGATTTCTTCCTAACATACTCTTTTTTGAATTTTATGTAATGTCAACTATTTGTGAAATATTTACGAACGTAACGAATCTTTCTTAAATTCATAATATGTGGTCTACCAGTAAAAAAAATGATATTCTCTAATTACGAGAGAATAAAAATTATTAATGAGAAAAATACACTTAGAGTGCTTAAAGTGATTCATCCCGATGTTCAAAAGCTTCTAGGAGATTCAAGTTTTCTAAATCATGTTTAAAAGTTGATTGAGAGTATTATCTCCAAACACTAAGATGAGTTTTTACTCGAGGAAAATTGGGTTCAAAGTTTTGAAGAAGTAAAAAAAAATTCAATAAAAATGCATTATAAAAAATTTAAATGTCAAGTTATTCTTTTACAGATTTGCCAAGTGATGGATAAACAAGTGTTCATTACATTATAATGCCAAATATCACATTCAAATGTTAAGGCAAACCTAGTATTCAACTCCCGAGTTTTGGAGACGAACAACCAAAATTTTCATAGAAGACGGAAAAAGAGAAAGGAAGAGGCAAACTAAGGTATACAAAAGCAGGATTAAATTACATTAACGCCAACCCCAACTCCAACTCCAACTCCAAAACATAGGTAATAAAATTGTTTGGCAATGTACATGTGACATTTTACACAAGACATTTCACCATGTAAGGACCTTCAAGCTCATATCCCAATTTTCTATAGTAATGGCGGGTTCCTACACCAGATATTACAGCTATCTTTGTTGATCGATGCTCCCTATGAGCAATCCGCTCTGCCTCCTCCATAAGCAGCGTGCCATAACCCTGGTGTTGCAGCTTATCAGCATCACGCCCATGCACGGGAACTGCTGTCCCATACACATGGAGTTCACGAACAATAGAACACTTCCCCATAAGTTCTGGGCAAGTGGCACTTCGGCCAATTTTTCTCAATCGCAGTAACCCAACGAGGATATCCTGCATCCAAACAGGGAAAAAAGCACATTATGTATTGGCAAGCTAAAGTTACAGCAGTAAACAAACAAGACAAAACAAGTCATGACATCCTCGTTTGTGTGTAGATTGTAATGAAAATGATGAGTCATGAGAAGAAGAGAGAGGTTCAGTTAACTGATATCATTCAAAGTTCATTTACAGACTATTGCACGGATCAGAAAAAACTACGATGCATGAGGTTTGCATTGTCCAGCAATGTAATAAATTTGCATGTTCCAAGAAATGCAAGCCCTTTTCAGGAGTTTTTCCACATCAAACATAAACTAGATGATGCGAGGAAATACTGAAGAAAGTGTCAGTTGCCACTAAAGTCGTTGATATAGGTAACAAGAAACCATTATAATTAGACCCTTAGCCAAGTTTGAACACATTTTCACATGTTTGCTGCACCATTCCAGACATCACCATCCATGTCAAAATCAATGAGCTTTCCAAGTGGTAGTACCCCAGTTAGATGTCCTTGATGCATCACTTCAATGATGAACCTCAAAAGCTGTTTAAAGTGATTCACTTTACCAGGAAATTAAGAAAAATGCAACATTACTAAGCCACTCTGCTGCACCATAACAAAACAAAAGAAAAATGACAAGCCAAGGGGGGCTCCTAAAAAGATGTCTGGTTCAACCAACCACAGCAGTTCAACAAACTTTAGATAGTGCTAGTTAAGAGGCACCTTTCAAAATTTTCACAGGAACTTAATTTTCAAGATCACAATGAGAATTTATTCTGACTTTCTCAAGCACACAGAAATACTTGAGCATAAATCAATTGCGAGAGCCAATAAATTATGAAGCAAAAAGATTCCAAGGCATCATGATGTGAATCTGATCATCAATGGGGAGCACACCAACACGACAAACTAACATGACAGGGTCGATGCATTATAACAGGTTAGGGGAGAGATTTTTTGCAGGTTGGGGGTGGGTGGTGGTGGAAGAGAGAGAGAATTCCACATACCTGCCGTGTATCTTCATATGAAAGGAAAGTTTCCCAGCCCTCATTTGCTGAATAATCACGGCGAACAAGCTCAACTTTGTCTGGCTTTATTTTGTGGTGAATATCCTTGAAGTATCACACAAGAAAATTTGTTGGAATCTATAGTAATAGTACATGACAGATCCAACGAGGATGAGGATGGTAGTACTCACCTGGATTCCAGCTTCCCGTGTTCTAACATCCCGGCACTTCAAGCCCAAATCATCCATTCTAGCTAAAGCTAGCTCCCTAAGGTTCCCTTTCTCAACCCCAGAAGTAACCAGAGGCATAGGAATATCCCGCTGAACTCTATAAACACGTGTCCAAGGGGGTACCATTGCTAAGATCCGAGCTACAATGTCCACAAGCTGCTCAGGCGGGTAATTCCTATACCTGCGCATGGGCATAACTAGTCATTACCAATTTCAATCATACCATCCAATCATCACCTCACAAAACAGAAGCGACTATCTTGTCAAAAGAGAGTGGGTTCGTCGAACAAAGCTCAAGATCCACAATGTGAAATCAGGTCAGCTCATATGACAAAAGAAAATTCCAGAAAAAATAAGTTAGCAGGAATTGAACCAAAATTGACATCAGACCTGCCCGTTTTCCAAAGCTCATAAAGTCCAGTCCCACGAATAACAAGCGTGGGATAAATTTTGAGCCCATCGGCTCTAAATGAAGGGCTTTCAAAGAACTCCTTGAAACTTTCCAAGTCTCTCTCAACCCCAACATTTGGAAGATCAGGCATCATATGAGCAACTACCTGCCACAAATGCAAGAACATTGAAAACATCGAGAACAAAACAAAAAGGATGCAGAGTTAGAATGGTAAAATTACACCACAGCACCTCGACGTTGCAACTGGCAATGGAATCATCTTTAAGTGAAAGGACAGTAACTGACTCAAAACAGATATGGTGATATGATCCTCGTAAACAGATATGGTGATATGATCCTCGTAGTATGATGCCTAAGAACAATGGGGACAATGTACCCAACAAGTTTATATCCAGTAGATTAACGTAGGAAAAAAATGCACCTTGAAGCCAGCATCCTTTGCCAAGCAAAAGCAATCAGCCACAGCAGCTACTGTATGTCCCCTATTGGTGTCACGAGCAACATCCTCATATGTGCTTTGAACTCCAATCTCCAGCCGTGTACACCCATAAGAAAGCATTTGCCTCAAATGGGGTCCAAGGCAATAATCCGGCCTCCTAATAATTCGAGAAAGAACAAAGCACATTCAACTACCCTAAGAATTAAATACTGTAAGCTTGCAGATACAATAATACAAGCCATCCTATTATGTCACGATTTAGGAAAGATAACTTTCAATGCCATTTAAGCCTAACAAGGGAAACTGGATAATGTCTTTTCCTTTCTTTTAAATAATACACATGCACTTAAGTCCCAATCAGGATTCAGGAATGACTTCCCCTTTCTAGAAGGTGGGATATATCATTGAAGCTAATTGTGGTGGTTAAATGGTTCAAAAAAAAAATGGAAACTAGGAAAAAGAAATGAACTATAAGTTTTATCAATTTTGACTTTTATGACAACAACAATATCTAGCTAATAGCTCCAGAAGCTGAATATAAACCCATCTCACATAAAAGGGCTTCTCATGTTCGATATGTATTTGTGTTGTATAAAGTGTTAAAACAGAATATTTATGTGTGTGTGTGTGTGTGTGTGAGAGAGAGAGAGAGAGAGAGAGAGAGTTTCAGTGAAATTCATAGCTTTGACAGCACAGACAATAGAATACTTGTTTACAACTATCTTTGTGCACCCAAAACGTAATCCAGCAGGCTACCATGGAGGGATCCATGAGAAGGTCAGCCCCCAACCAAAATGCCATATCAGCCCTCACACAAGAAAAATGGGATTCAAATCCAATTTGAAGAATTGAAATACTAACTCACGTTTCAATAGTCATCCCAATACACTTTGTTGCACTGTGTTCAGAGTAGGAAACTGCCTCTTCAACATTAGCAGAAGTGTGCCCGGATAAAGCATCATGAAGATTTCTTGTGAAATAATCACGGTATTCTGATGGCAATGACATAAAAGTTCCACCCATCAGGATAAACTCAACCTGCATAACATAAATCCGTCTCCATGAACAATAATATTCTGGATAACCATTCATGAAATTTGCACAACTAAAAGCAACTTATTCAGAAAGCATAACATTAGCCAACCTTATCTACACTGTGACCCAATCGTTTCAGCTGATCTATCCTGCTTCTAGCTTGCACATAGGGGTTATACCTGAATCCATGAAGGTAGCAGTTAAATACTACTGTACATACTACTTTTTGTTAAGAGATAAAACCAAATATACAAGCTCATAAAAATTTACATTTGTCAAAGAAAGTTATACTAAAGTGGACAAGATGACAAGTTGATAACCCTCAGTGTATATCGGATCCAAAATCAAACCACAATCCCACCAATACTATGGTTCTATCCATTCAACAGGACTCAGTCTCACTTACCAAGCAAGTGTGCTTTTTCAGTTCTTTGAGTTCAAATGCATGGCACTTTGCCCAAATATAGAAATCAATCAATGAATTTCTTGCTCTCTTAAAAAAGGACCTTCAAAAAATTTCCCACATAATAAAGAATTTGAAACGGAGATTAATGCAAACATTAGCTATCCTCTGGTTACCTGTCACAAGAAAAAAAAGTGAAAAAGGAAAAAGAGGAGGCCTTTGTCTGATTAGGAGCACGTCTGTGATTCATGTGTCAATTGTTTTTACAAATTCCTTTCTTTTATTATTATTATTTTTTTTGGGGGGGGGGGGGGAATACCTTCATCATCCCATTTAATTCGAATCATGGTACATATTTATTTCATTAAAAGATTAATGCCGTCCAAATTAGTAAGTAATAGCCTGATCATTCTCAATAAGAGATTAAAGCCAAGGAGTAGTCAGACAAGGAATTCCACTCCTGACTCTCTAATCCACTTGTACTACAACTTCTGGGGAGTATTTACCCCTGCTATGGAATACCTATCATATCAGCTGGAAAATCAACTTTTGCATTTAACTTCCGAAAAAATAAAAAACTTTTGCATTTTTTTTGGCAACAAATAAACGAAATTAGGGTTATTTTCTCAGCAAACAAATGCAGCCTCACATTAAAATTCATATATCAGTAGGTACAAAAGACGAATCAAACAACTAAACTAATTCCTCCTCACAAACAAAATAAATAATTCCAACGTTTGGTTGCTAAACAAATTATTATAGAGATGCCAAGAAACAAAACTCATTACATGTTTCTTCACAAGCCAAACCTGTCATATCAGTGTCTCCACAAATTCAACTCGCGCTACCTAATTTATAGCAGGCTGATGAGCTTTATTTTCTTATGCAATTTTTTCAGCATCCAAACAAAGCATAACTTAAAAATCCAATAAACCTTACCTAGCACGAATTGCTCGCATACTAGTCGGCTCATACCCAGTATACGATTGAGTACTATACTCAAAATCCGAATCCGGTCCGCCCGGACAATAAACACATATATTCCCAGTAGTGGCAATATGCGGACACCGGTGAGGCTTCGACATGACGGCCACCACCGCAATCCCCGAGGCGGTCCGAACGGGCTTTGCTCGCAGTTTGGGGAGGAGTGACTCGCGCTCTGACTCAGGTAGTGCGGCGATCATTTCAACTAGCTTAGGGGCGCGTGATAGGCCGTATTTGCGGCACGCGGCGGACTTGATTGCGTTGAGGTCGACGTTTAGGCCTTTGTGAGAGAGTTCGATCATCTGGTTCACGATTTCACCAATTGCTCGGACTCGAGCTTCTTCTTCGGTGAGGTTATGGGAGATTACGCCGCCGCGGCCTGGGCGAGGGAGCTTTCGGGACTCGGCCACCGCCGCCGTCGCCATGGGAAGAGAGAGACGAAGAAAAGCAAAGAAGCTTGTGGCTGAACGCTGATTGATTTTGCGCATTTAATTTATATAGTGTGCCGCTTTATTAGAACGACGTCGTCGTATGACACTTTGAGAAAATTTTAAATTCTATTAATCTATATACTTTAAAATTTCAACAATCTATTTATACTATTTTAAAATATCAACAAAAATGAAAATTTTTTACTTTCTTATTAACCAAAATTTTCATCTTCCCATCATATCCTTCTCTTGCTTAACATCTCTTGCCGTTGAGTTTGCTTAATCTCTCTTGTTCATGAACTAGTGAAAATTTATTTCTTCTTTTTCTTATTTTTTATTTTTATTTTTTTCTAACAATCAAATATGGTGGGTTTTTATATTTAATTTTACGATTTTCAATTAATAACGGTTGGATCCTCAACATAAAAACTATCCAACTAAAATTACGTAATATATAAGAGATTTGGACTGAAGAAATTACAATTGACGAGATTCAATCCAAAATTTCTCCTTGAAAGACAAGACCCGATGGATATAAATAGTAGATCTAAGAAAATCACGGGATTCTAAAACTACACAGGGTTGTTCGCAATCCATTGGAAGAGATGGGTATATATTGCGGGATTCATCATGACATGAGTTTTGCTCAAAAAATTATATTTTTCATTACAAATTACAATTCATAAGAAAATAAATATATAACGCAGTTTAAATAGTAAAGTCTTGTGCTGTGAATGCATAAGCACATAAAAAATACATGTGTTGAGCTACTAATAAGTAATAACTCTTAAAGAAGCTAAAACAAGGCCTAATTCAGAATGAATTCAATTATTAATTGTGTCATAAAGACCCTTATGCTCATGACCCAATCCATTCCCCAGTAGGAATATGCACATCTAAAAGATCTTTTACACTATGCCCAATCTCAAAATTATCGAAATTATTGTGTTTTTTTTAGTATTATTAATTTATTGTGTTAATTAATTGGTATAGATTACTTAATTAAATTGTTAAAATGATTCAAAAATTAATAACTAAAAAATAAGTATTTTCTTGATTTTTTACCCTATTGTTTTGGGCGAAATTCAGCCAAAATATTAACCCTCGAGCAGATAGAGTCGGCCAAAAAAATGACTTTCCCCAAAAAACTAAGTAAAAAAAATAAAATACTATAATTCCTACGTGTTTAGCAGGGTGAACACACCTAAGTTTGAGGCGGTATTTATGGCTTCCATTCTCTCTCTCCATCCTTCTCTTCCCTATCAAGTCACACCCTCTCAGGTCACTCCTATCCTAAGACTGCATTAAACTCAGTTACTTTTCTTACCCCAAACCCCTGATTCGATTATATAGTTGGTGCTGAAGTGCCTTTCATGGACGAGAGGAGTAATTGGTGTTCGACGCATAGCATTTTTGACACTCTCTCGTGGGTTATTTTCTCAACGAATAAATAATTGTAAAAGTGAAATATTAATAGATTTTGAAAAATCAAATAACAAGTCAAAAGCTAAGTAGTTATTATTGCATC
This sequence comes from Ilex asprella, assembly GCA_023539305.1. Lineage (NCBI taxonomy): Eukaryota > Viridiplantae > Streptophyta > Magnoliopsida > Aquifoliales > Aquifoliaceae > Ilex > Ilex asprella. Next base: position 19,428,983 of record CM042202.1, read on the forward strand.
GGCCCAAAACCTTGCTAATTAATTTTTACAGTGCTTACTCTATGTATTAGATCCTTTATCCATTGAATAAAGTAACCATACATATTTGTTCCTTCAGAGTTCGACTTCTATGAGAGGTTTTATAGTCCAATAGTTTTGTGCCTCTGTGCATTGATCTTGTTTTTTGTGGAGTGGAAGAGTTGGACTTCCCTCTCTTAGAAATGAAAATACAAAATATGGAAAAGTGAATGAATGTATTTTTCTTCTAACTCACAAAAAATCAATTCCCAAAAAATTAGAAGGAAAGTTAATTATTTGTATTAAAATATATATTAATGATACCCAAAATATGTCTAAGGTTGAGCTCGGGTATCTATCTCAGATCTTCCAAGCTTAGATCATTCAACTTGTCGCAGATAATTAGGGGAGTTCAAGTCAGCACCCCTACCCAACAACGGCACCCCCATAAGAATAGCAAGGGTGACAGTTGACTTCCACCCAAGCGTCACACATGATTCGTAACGATCTTGTATTTGGGCAAGGAAGTTGCAACCGCCTCAATGCTCTTCATGACAATCACATGATATGCGCAACCCTTATAAAAGGACTTTTAGAAGACTATAAATTAGAGGCATATTTCTCACAATAAAAAACAAGCAACTAGCCTAAGTAAATACTCTGTGCAATCTTTTCCCATTATCAATAAAATCATCCCAAGGACCAAGAGACTTCCTTAAAAGTGAATTAGCCGAGCTTCCGAATTGGTAAACTACTGTAAACTCTCTTTGTACAATCCCTTATTCAAATCTTAAGAGCCTAAAAGCTTCGTCTGAGTCATTCAGTAACTCATTAATCCCAAAAGGTCATAAGCTTTGTCAATTGTACATCACACACCGTCATATCTTATTTGTTTACTAGTCATAACTCATGCCTAAAA
>CM042202.1:19445048-19468637 GCA_023539305.1 Ilex asprella
CCCTCACTTTTTTGTGTGTTGCATATGTAAAATCCTCAGTAACGTAGTCCATGGATGGATCTAGGAAAGAGTTTGGTGTTATAAGAAATGGATTATTGCTGAGCATGTCTGTTGAAACCTGTATTGCATGCCTCGTCTGAGCCATTAGGTTTTCCTAATTGAACTCTGAGTTCTATTTCCGACTACCTGAAATATATTTTTGGTGCTTATGGTGCATATTTATTTGATAGCCACTCATGTATGGTTGGTTTCTTTTTGCTTAGGATTGCTGATGCTGAAGAAAACTTGGGTGAAAGTGAAGTTCGAGAAGCTCATTTGGCTAAATTGTTGTTTTACATTCGGATTGGCGACAAGGTAAAAGAGACATAGGGATAGACCATTTTTCCATAGTCCTTCTGCATCATTTATATCGATTCAGTGAATGTTTTTCACACTATTTCCTAATGAACCCAGGAGAAAGCACTGGAACAACTCAAAGTAACTGAAAGTAAAACAGTTGCAGTTGGGCAAAAGATGGACTTGGTTTTCTATACGCTACAGCTTGGTTTCTTTTACCTGGATTTTGATCTCATTTCCAAAAGCATTGATAAAGCAAAGAAGTAAGTGTTGACATGATACCTTCTTTTTGGCTGTGCTCTTCTTGTGGTGTTACTCTTGCTTAAGGTATTGCAGCCGAGGTTTTGATTCTTACTCTTTTATACGTTGAACAGCTTATTTGAAGAAGGGGGTGATTGGGAACGGAAAAATCGTTTGAAGGTGTATGAAGGCTTGTACTGCATGTCCACTCGTAACTTCAAGAAAGCAGCCGATCTTTTCCTTGATTCTATTTCAACTTTCACTACTTATGAGATTTTTCCTTATGACACATTCATATTTTACACTGTCCTTACAAGTATTATATCGTTGGATAGGGTTTCTCTGAAGCAAAAGGTATTGAGGTTATTTCTCTTCGTCTAATTTTGTTTATTTTCTGGGGGCGCGGGGTGGTCTATTTAGGTGCCATTCTTACTGTGGTTGCTGTGTGTGTCAGGTAGTGGACGCTCCTGAGATATTAACAGTGATTGGAAAAATTCCATATCTGTCAGAGTTTTTGAACTCTTTATACGATTGTCAGTATAAATCCTTCTTCTCTGCTTTTGGTAAGCACGTATGCTGTCAACCCCCTCCCTCTTACATGTTTTTTTCTACTATATTTGCATATATACATGCTTGTGTGCATTACTCTATTTGATTGTTGCATTTATTGCATGATAAAAATGCATGGCAAAAAAACTATGGTAAAACCAGTTTATGTCCATTAATCAATGATTGACATTGGGAGAAAAAATATTTGTGAGGGGTTTAAATACAAAAAATTAATTGCATTTGATATGGTTCCCTCACGTCATCAGCATTTGATGTGTGATGTATCAATTTGGCACTTCTTAAGTGAGCTTTATTAAGTAAACTTGTGGAACACATCTAACACATTTGCAAGAAAGGACATCAACAGATATTGCTATTCAGGCGTAGTCTGACTTGTTTTACTTTGGTGGTTGACTTTAAAGCTTTTTTAAGTATTAATATGTTTTTTTGCTTTCCAAAGGATTCAAGACTGACATTAATGGCTGAAATAGTATAATTATGATGGATTTAGAATGCCATCCCCTTTCTGTTTATCTGTCTCTCCAGACTGCCATCTCAACCACAGCATGACCCCCACCACTCCTCTCTCTCTCTCTCTACAGACCAACATCTCAGTGCCATTCCATCACCCCAACACTCATCTCTCTCTCCCCTTACCATCACCGCCAGAACTGTCACTTCTGAATTTATTAATTGAAAGTAGTGTATGCGAGTTGCTCATGGGACGCGCTCTTATGCCTGTGCTGGATTTTGGCTGTCATGTTTCATCTGATTTTATTCTTTTATAGTTTCGCTCAATTGAAACTTTGTCTGGATGACTTTCAGCTGGCCTCACAGAGCATATCAAATTGGATCGCTATTTGCATCCACACTTCCGTTATTACATGAGGGAGGTCAGAACTGTTGTCTACTCCCAGTTCTTGGAATCCTACAAGAGTGTCACCATTGAAGCAATGGCAAAAGCATTTGGGGTGACGGTGGATTTCATTGATTTGTAAGTTGTTTCTTTTAGTAAATATACACATCATTGCTTGGCATTACACCGGATGTATGTGTTGGTATGAAGCCGGTACATGGGTTTGATCGAGTATTTCCATTGCCTACAGGGAGCTGTCACGTTTTATTGCTGCAGGGAAGCTTCATTGCAAGATTGATAAAGTTGCTGGTGTATTAGAAACAAATCGCCCTGATGCAAAGAATGCTCTTTACCAAGCAACCATCAAGCAAGGGGACTTCTTACTAAACCGGATTCAGAAGCTGTCTCGTGTTATTGATCTTTGAACTAGGCAAACATTTCGCTTATGTTTTTTAAGCATGATTGCTCAAGTTTGTGGGTTGACTACATGTGTTGGTTGCTTCTTAATGAAAGAATAGAAGACAGATTTGTATTATTTTTCCCAATTGATAAAAGATTCAGGTAATTTGGATCCTGGGGATCAATCTTTCTATTATTATACCCACTTTTGATGGGCGAGACGCAGATTTATAGTGCTTTGTGTATGAGAATATGGCATGCTGCGAAAATAGGCTGCAATATTCTGAAACATTGTAATGGGATTCCAAAAACAGTGTCTTATGCTTTAAGAGGTAAGAATGTTGCTCTTCGATTGCCTCTATCCTTGCTTTTTCCTGAGAAGCCATTAGGACGATAAAGGACAGGGGGATGAACAGTGATGCCAGTATGATTTAGTGCCAACCATCAATATCCCAAAGATGCGTATATCAAGTCTTGTTCTTTCTAGTAGAAACATTAAGCCATAAAATTCTCAGAAATCATTCCTCTTTTACTTTTTATTTTCCTTGACAGGGAATCATTTTGATCCATTAGAAAGCACAGAAAGAACCTGAAAAACAATATATATGACAAGGAAAAAGTAGTAACACTTTTGCCTAGTGATGAGCCAACAGTTCATTAAGATTACAGGGAGAGCATGATAGTAAGAATTATCATTTCAAATGCTTGAAATCACACAAATAAAAGAAAGGAGCTTCTAATGGCAGCCGAAAGAAAAATCTCTGAATCTCTATAAGTGATTGTCCAAGGAAAGATCATTCCCTCAGCCACGGTGCTTGAACTGGTGTCCATTCACATAATTCACCTTCTTTGAACCAGAGAGCTGCAGTGGCAAAGAAAGTAAATAAACTAAAAGGTACATTACAATTAAATAAAAATAAGTGCATAAACTTGCGCATTTGAAGAGGCTTTGTGAATATATGGATGATGTATTAAATCTATCCATCAGTTAAGCATCAATAATATCTCCAGCCTTCCTCCCATTTATTAGCAGAAAGACAAATCAAGTAATCTATCCAACCCTATTGCCCCTCTTTGATGCCAAATACATGTATGGATGAATAGATGATTATAGGATCATCCGCATTCCGATTATAGCTTCCATCGAGAGTTGATGGAGAGAAATATAACCTATACACGAGAGCTTCCATAAAGATTTCACACAAAGCATTGGGGTACTAATACATATAACTAGACACAAATGAAGCGGCTTAGTTTTCGAATATAATTTCAAGAAGTTGAGAGATTAGATATAAGTAAAACAAGGTGTTAGTTTGGTTATGCATGAAAAGCATCATGGAAACTGTTCATTTTGAGTATTGAAACAAGACTAAGGCTAAAGTTTGTATTTTGTCAAACATAGACAACACATATATTTGCATGCATGCACGTACACATGGATACTGGGATCACACTTGCCCTCCCTAAAGTACACCCCCAGCCAACCCCAATAACCACAAATGTGCACACACAAATCCAGCTGTACACAAATACATACTACACTTGCTTCAGGAAGCTCGCAATTCATATGAATTATCAATATTGATATTCACCAACTGAATTACGTGACATTTGAATTATGAATATGCAAGGCAACAATGAGACCTAACACGTATAGTTGGCAATTGCTTTCATCTTTTTCGTCGCACAATTTTCTGTCTTTTCATTAGAACAGGTTGAACAAGATCCAATTATTCATGAATATTCCCAATTATCCTTGACCAAAGGGAGGGGGCAGGCCATGCATGACTGGAGCTGGTGTTAAGATAGCAGAGATGGTCCAGTAGTAATGACAATGACAGTTGTCATATGGTGGCAGAAAGTGCTGGCATTGATTGGTTTTGACAATAAGATACAGCCAAGAGAAAGTGTCATAGTTATCTTCTTATTTTTATTTGGTAACAGAAGAGATTCCAAACAATGCACCCTTACAATGAAAACCTTGTATGCGTGCAAGCACCTGGGAACTACATGCCTCTGGTAGGTCGGGGCGCTCTTGTGACAGTCAAACTAAGGACCCCGAGGTGGTAACCCTGATCTTCCCACTGAAGCTACCAGACAGGCTTAGTTATCCTCTTATTAGGACTCCACTATTTACCCCTACATATACTCAGATGCAAAGCCTAACTGGAAACTTATTGCACAAGCTTCAATATTTGCAGTTTTACTACTCAAAAAATCAACGAAGATGTTACAGTTCCTAAATATTTGAAACTGCCACACAATAAAGGGAGGAATGCATGTATTCAGTGTTGTGTTGGTATTAAGGTAGTGGAGCTGCTCCGGTGGGAATGGCATAGAATAGGGATCGTGAGGTGGCAGTGGTGGCCGAAGTAGCATCATCGACGGTGTTTAAGCATAGGATAAAACCCCCGGGATGTCCATACAAAGTGTCTCCCAGATCCAAAAAGACAAATCTAGCTAAAGGGTATTTAAAAGAGAAATTGGTGAAAGTGGGCTATTGGAATTCATTATTTAAAGCAATTCATGAACAAAAACATGTTTCTTTTTCCAATAATAGTATGCAGGCATTTTTCTCCAACTCCTTCCTTATTCATATGCTTATTTTATTGGCTTGATGGCTGGATATGCACCTAGAGGAAGTCATACCCCCAGGCTCCCCGAATTCTGATGAAGACAGGCCTCAATTGCCTTTCTCTGGTATTAAACCAGTGGTGAGCCCAATACTAGGTATGATGCAAGGATGTGATTTCTTGATAAAGGGCTGTCTATGTAGGTAATGAAGTAAAGGATTGGTGTAAAAATGTTTAGGGTTGGTAGTTTAGGATTTGGAAAATAAGAATAGTGTTTTGAAGGTGGTTCTGTCACTGTTTCTGGACGGTGAGCAGTTGTTCAGTGGATGTAAAGTTTTTTGGAGATGAATTATTAGCCAAAGGTCATGGTGATCAGTTCAAGGTTGATTTGGCTAGATATGTGTTGGTATTAAGAGAGATTTTGTTCACGGCCTAGGGCCTAAGGAAGTAGCCTGTCAGAAACTCATAATTCTCACTCCATTAAAACAGAGTGCAACATCACATAAACACAAGGGCATAAAACTGGGGAACCAAGAAGAACTTGGTAACCAAGTTGTTCTATTGGCCAAGTTAGAGTATTATTGTTGGACTTTTCTCCAAGTTGGACTTTCTAGTCGTGGGCTGTACACTTTTCTGTTAACTCATTAAATTGGCCTGGGAATACATAAATTTCCCATGAACAAAATTCCAACATATCAGTGAAAACCCAACAACAAAATCAACCAAATGCACTAAGTCACCTAAAAATAAATAAAACATAAGGATAATACTACTATCACATTAACCTATAACAGTCATAAAATCAGACTTAATTTCATCCTACACAACATTAGAGATGGCCTTAAATGCAGTCCGTGTGAAGTTCCAGAATTGCATTCTTTCTTCTACTTGTGGTTTGTGAGGACATATTACCATCTTGGCTATCATGCATCTTCCGCTCTGTCCTTATCAATTTTTTGGAAATCATTATCTTACATTTGGACCAAACTATGCCATTACTCTAGGCATCCTGAATAGTTGGATAAAATTGGCTGAATACATCTCAACTTTTGGAGTCAAATGTATCCTTCCTAAGATTTAGGTATATCATCACAATTAAAGGGCATAAATGACTTCAGACTTATACCTGTCATTCATGTATTAACTAAGTAACCAGTAGGCTTGCTTGACCATGCAAGAAAGAAATTATTTAAAATACAAACCTCCGATATGCAACCTATTACGTTCAATTACGTAATGCTTAAAATTGAATTGAAGCTCAAACAAAAGAGGGAACCATTATGAGAATATGATATCATTCTAAACAGAAAGATTTGGGGCCACGTTCTACTGAATCTGTGTTAGTAGAGAAACAACAGCTTTTACCTATTTCACGTGTGCCATTCTCGGGGCTATCACTCCCATGAACCACATTCCTGCCCAAGAATATTAGTGTAAGACATCGTGAATCTATAATTTACTTGATATCAAGCATACACATTTTATACCTCAAGATTCAAGAAAAGTCATACTTATATTGTATCACATATAAAATAATTAAACACAATGCCTATGAGGCCCAACCTTCCAGTTTGAACAGCAAGATCTCCCCTGATTGTGCCTGGTTCAGCTTGAAGAGGGTTTGTCACCCCAATTAACTTACGAGCTGATGCAACCACACCGATGCCCTCCCAAGCCTTGATGCCATGAAATTACCATCAATGTTTTCACTTGATTGCATGCTTTAATCTTACGAAAATGCATCAAGCAAACACAAAAGGAAGGAGAATTATACCATACACACTACAGGCCCGGACGTAATGTAATCAATAAGTTTAGGAAAGAATGGCTTTGACTTGAGATCCTTATAGTGCTCCTACAACCATTAGGAAAACAACATAATCCACATTAGTTGGGGCATCTCAAACAGGCCACAATGAATAATAAATTCACAAAGAGGAGGCCAATCAATATAATAGTCATGCCCTAATTACCTTGCCCCTACCCATTACAGTTATTACTTTTGATCATCCAACACAAATATACTTATTCTGCCAGACTAAATTGAAACTTGCAATAAACTTATGAGAAATGCCATGTAAAAGGTAAACTAGACATAGAAAATACTGAAATGGGGTTTCTTTATTAATGAAAAATAATGTGATTACAAGCACAAGCTTACAACTCACAAACCTCAGCCAAATCTTTGGGGCACTGGAAAAGCTTCAAGCCAGATAGCTTAAACCCCTTCTTCTCAAACCTAGAAATTATTTCTCCAACCTATAACAAATCAAAAACCCTCAACACAGAGCCAAAACTTAAAAATGATACTTATATACCTGAATCAGAATTTCATTTCAGCAACAAATTCTCAAGCTCAAAGAGTTAGCGGATTAAATTAAAGCTTACCAGGCCACGTTGAACACCATCCGGTTTAATCATAATGTAAGTCTCTTCCACTTCCTCCTGGAGACAAAATTAAGAAATGAGTAGTAAATTCAACTGGGTTCCCTGTAATTCTGCAAAGAAATTGGACACATGTAAATAGTATAAGTGTTTCTGTGTATACAATGTAGGGAGAGAAACAGACCATAGAAGCAATCAAGTGGGGAAGGAATATGTGGGGTTTGTGGTGCTTCTTGAGGGCATGAGGACGGGATGGGGAATATGAGAAAAGATGGGATGGTGATTGGAATGCTGCTAGGCGGCGGCGGCGGTGGTCGGTGGTGCATGAGATAAGCTTGTGGGAGGCGGTGTATGATAGACTGCTATGTTTTTTTGCTGGTGAGCGAAGAGAAGACAGTGATGAGTAAACACAAGGACTTCCTAACCCTGCTTGAGCCTCCATTCTCTCCACCCGTCTCTCTGTCTCTGTCTCTCGCCCACAGGCACACAAGATAGCACGCGTGTAACGCCAAATTTTTTACATACAGCCTGTTTATTTATTTATTTTTTAACTTCTGATTTTTTGTTTTTTTTTTCAATAATAATACTAATGTTATTTTTTTAATGAACACAAGACGATAAATATATATTTTGAACATATTTTATTTAATTATCGAGTCGGTAGTCTAATAATAAGTCGCATTTGTTTAAGTTCGCATTTAACTCTCATGTAGTTATCAAAGTTTGATCTATGAGATTAATGTGATTTATTGTTAGATTTTGATAATGTTGTGATGGCGAATTATTTTTTTTGATTAGTAGTTATGACTCAAATTGAATATTTTACGGTAAAATTTTTTCATAATCATGCCCAGAAATTATTATATTTTACTTAATATTAATATTATACTATAGTCGCTAGAGATTTTAATTTTCTTACATACACTGTCTTTTTTTAAAAAAAAATCTTTTTGAACTTATTATTTTTGCCCATTTTCAATAATGATAGTTTTACTTGATAATGAAGGATTTGTATTACTTACTAAAAAAAATGAATTAATTTAACCTATTGACCCAATCTGATGAATTTATTTCGCCACCTGGATTCATAATAGATCGAATTTAATTTTGAGACCTATATTAACCCAACGACTATGAGTGATCAGGTCTATAAATTAAATGTAATTAATAATGATAAATTAGGTATAAGCTCTGTTGCTCAGAGGATGAACTCCACTACTAAGAAAAGACCTCACCTCTTTGCTCACCAGCATCATAGCTCGGATTCACTCTAACTCCGCACATCTTGACTAATTCAAACCAGTGGGAATATCTATATTAACAGGCGCCACATTTGTTCCACTTCAATTGCTAACGCTCTATTCAAATAAGCAGTAAAGGATCTTCAATAATCTAATCACTTGACCTCTAAAAGGCCAAGCTAAACATCATTTAAGTCGACTTCTTCCAGCTAAATATATATTTCTTCAATCATTCATTTCTCACTTGATCATTGGAGGATTGATCACCGGAGTCTCATTGATCCTCAACTTCTTTTACAGGAATCCTTCCGCTGGTTGCCAAGTCACACTTTCGGCCATTTACTACATTGAACAATTTTTGGGATCAACACAAACTATTATTATTCATGTCGAAAATCAAACTATGAGTATCTCTTGCTCAACTGTCCATCTTTCTCACTTGACTACCACACCAATTAAAAATATTAAATTATGGAATATAATTAATAAACCTTGATAAACTTTTGTAATAATATACTCTCAACCTATGGCATTGATAATCCACATCCAAACAACTTTGATTAGCTATCCATTTTTGGCTTATGCATGCATAATGTAATGGTCAATATACAATGTGTTAAAGAAGGGAATCAACCATGAACTTAGTATTATTAACAATTAATGAGTTATTACATATTAGTTTTGACAGGTAAGCTTGAAAAAGAAAGGGACAGGGTGGCTGCTTAGTTTATCAAACTTTAGTAATGCTATTTCTTAATGTTTTGGGACAGGTATATTTCTATTCTTTCCTTGTCTATAACGTATAGGGTTAAAACAACATTTTATTTTTGCTCATATGTGTAGATGACCTTTTTACGAGGAAACTAGACATCCAACAAAATCGGTTATCTGTTAAAGAGAAAAATAGGTTGTTGAATAAAGTTAAAAAACTCCGTGTTTGTACTTTTGTGCACAGCCAATTCTAAGCCTAGAAAAATGAAGAGCGTTACGTGAAATAACTAACAACGAGCATAAAACTCGTCAGTACAAACATGAAGATGAATCTAAAGAATATGTTTAACTAAAAACATTGCCTTGATAGAGTTCAATGGCGAAACAGGATTCACGTAGTTGATTCCAAAAACGTTAGGGAAAGGATGAGTTGAGTTTAATAGAGTTGAATAATTATTTGGGAAAAAATTGAGGGTAATATTGACATTTCATGAATAGATAGTTATTTGGTAAGAAATAATGGATATTACAAATAGTTTAGAGTATCTCCAACCTTTATCTTTTTTTAAATTCAAATTTAGATTTGGGTAAAAGAAATTCCTGAAAACCTTCTCCAATCCTATACCCAAATCCATATCAAATTAAGAGAGACTCATTTTTTTATTCAAATTCATACTTAAATCTTTAATAGTGAGATTTCACCATTTTTTATAGATATAATGGTCATATTTTATTTTCTTTTAAATTTGAGTGTATCTTTTTTTAAATTTGAGTTTCTTCATTGGAGAGGGCTATACCAAATTAAACTTTTTACTCTTTTATTGTTAATCAAATTTAGGTAAGGGTTTGAGTTTGAAGATGATTTTAGAAGAAGACACCAAACTCCCTTTCTCCCCCTTTATTAACAACATGGATACTTACCATGAAGTAATATGCTTTGAAAACAATTTTTTCATAAAGAAAGTTCGTACAGGGTAGTATTTTCCACTCAAATTGTAATAATATATGACCAATTTCTTCTGTGAATTTGGGAAAAGATTAGATGAATTTTTTGTGTTACTAAAATTTTGTGGTCTAATTTATATAAAAAAAAAAGTTAAAGGAAAAAAAAAATTAGAAATATTACAATGACCAAATTTTAGGACGGAAAATGTGGTCAGAATGATGTGACAAACTCATACAGCCAAGGAGGTATTATTGAGCCTCCTTATTTGTCGGGGTTGAGTGACTCTTAGTTCATTTGGACCACTAAATTTAATCTTTAAATTTGATCAGTGTAGTAGTGTTGAGAAAAAAAATGTTGTATAGACTTAAATTTTGATTGAGAATATATAGTTGTATGACATAGGAACCTGCAAATTAATTTCTAATTGTTTGTCATTTGTAGACAAAATAACAGGGTTACAAGGTTTTTTTTTTTTTAGTAGTATACATTTTCCGACCTGAAAATTTCATGCGGGAGCTAAATATATATATATGAAACACAAATCTAAGGTCCTGTTTGGTAACGTTTAAATTTTGCGTTTTTCGTTTTTATTTTGATATTTAGAGAAAACAAGAAAAAAAAACTCGTTTGGTAACCGTTTATGTTTTTCATTTTTGTCATCGTTTGATAAACGAGAGACGATTTTTAAAAACAAAAAAAAGTCGTTTTTTGTTTCTGTTTTTCGTTTTTCAAAAACAAAAAACGGAAACGTTACCAAACGGGGCTTAAATTTTTCAAAAGATTCTTCTGAGAAACTTATTAAATGATTGACTTTGTCTGAATCAGTATGCTGGCAGATCTTATGAGAAGAGTATTTGTAGAATTTGGAGTAGATTTAGGTTGGGTGAATCTGATTAACTAACATATAGACGACGATGGAAATATTCATATCAAGGATCCAAATTTTATTTCGATTTCGAACAAGACGAAATTTTTTTTTTGAAAGATTAAAAAATCAAAACACGTCGAAACATCTAAAAACATAAAAATTTTGATTTATAATCACTAATTTGTATCGGTACTAAGAAAACATAAATGTTTCAAACGTTTCTAAAACGAAATTTAGTTCTTTGATCTATATGTGCTGGTTTTATGTTGGGTATCTTCTCATTTGCTATAACTTTCTAAATTAGTTCATGAATCAATCCAAATATATTTTGAAACTACCGAAACGATTCAATTCGTATCCAGAATGGTACTTGACCCGTGGTTGCCTCGGACACGTGTTGGACAACTTGCCCGAGTCGTTTGAGACATTGTTATTGAACTGTAGTGTATTGCTTTTTACTGTTCCTCAACGCCGTGACACAACCCGATTTTTTTTATTATGTCGATCTTCTTCCACTTAGCCTTTCAGGTGTATTGCTAGATACGAACCATCGAGATTGCTGGACTAGTGGCAAGATAGCGCCGGTAAGGGTAGTCTTGGTAATGGCCATCCATGTTCGATTGACGGGGAGTAGACTGCAGAGTTGCTTCTAGCAGTTTGGTCGGTCTGGAGTCAAGCTATAACTTTAGTTCTCATTTGAGGTGCTATGGTCACGTCCATACAGGGTTTCCACGCCGATCATCCCCTCGTAACTCTTTTTCACCAGCAAAAACAAAAACAAAAAAAGATACGGCTCCTAGTGTCAACCTAATCAATGGCCTGACCTGAAACTATGTTTCACAATACCTACCTTAATCAAACTCCAACACAAGGATGGATGAATGAAAGAACATAGAAACAGTACTGCTGATATATATATCATGTGGAACTTAGATAGCAAAGAGGCAGAGGCAAAAACTGCTTTAAAGAACAATCTGCTACCCTAAGAATTACCTATTACAAACTTAAAAGGAGTATTAATTGAAGAAAAAAGAGAAATGAGCTCAGTTCTAGCTATGAAAGAATTGAACAAATGTTAAAATCTGTACATAGACACTCATCCTTTATGCTCACAAAACCACCAATACTAGTTTATTTCATATGTTCACCACCTGAACTGTTCACACTCAAATTCAGGTTTCCTGATATTCCCTCCAAAATCAGTGTCTGATCTCACAGAAATTGGGTGCTATATGACCTTATTGCAGCATATGCTTCTTGTCTTATTGAAGTTACATTGCTAAACTCCCAAGTTCTCCAAAACCGGGAACGTTTTATTATATATATTTTTTTGTTTTTTTAAAGACGAGGAACCACTCCCGGATGAGGAAAGTCTTATTATAGGTGAGATTTTGTCCAATCCCACTATAGTATTTGGATTTTGCAAATTGGGGATTTGCTGAAATTCAACATTTCCAGCAAGAGGCTGCAACAATGGGCTTTGATTTCCACCCAAGCACCAAGCAACCTTTCTCTTCCACAATGGTGTAGCCTTCACAAGCATTGATCTTTGTCAACCAGTGTTTGGCCTGAGAAAGGATCTTAATAGGTGCAGCCTGAAACCCAGCTCTGCTCATCCTCCTCCTCCATTGGTCCACTCTCTCATGCCTCTCGACTCGGGCTGGACCCTCACAGCTCACAATGTTCTTGATCTCCTCTGCAAAGTAAAACTGCTCCATCTTGGCACGCCTTGTGTCGTATTTGGGCAGCATGGCATCAAGGGAGTCAAAAATTGCAGAGTAATAATGCAGTGCTTCCATGAATCTGCCAAGAAAAAATGGGCCATTATGGCTTGAGTCCTGTTCAACAAGAACCAGAACCTTGGGTGATAGCTCATGAATTATCCGAAGAACTGAGTTTAAAGCACCCCTACTTTCTTTCACCACACAATGCAGCTGAAGGATGCTATTCACCACAAGAACTTCACCATCATGGACTTCGATATCTTCAGGCCTAAGGTTTTCCAAGTTGCTTTCCACGGCTGAAAATTCCAAATTTATTCCCAGGCTATCTGCATAAGCCTTGAGCCCATCACCGATGATTTGAAAACGTTCCACGCCAAGGCCAACCCCTGTTATTCTAAGGCAACAAGGGGGGTGGCCAGCACGATTGGCGAGGCTCTGAATGAGCCTACGCCATTGGTGACCATGTGATAGACCAAGGGTCATCCCCAGGTCCACCACATGGACAAAATTCTCTCCCTCAAAGGCTTCCAATATTGCTGAATTGGCCACAAAGTGACCAAACTGAATATGTGGGCAAATATCATAAACAAGGCGCAAAGCTTCCTCCTTTTTTTCAGAGGCAGTGTCAATTCTGCTAATTGAAGGTGCAATAAAACCAACTGTCCCTAGTGGCTGGACCAGGGCCAACCGGTCAGCCAGGCCCTGAACAAAGCACGAAGCAACCCGCTGAAAAGAAGAGCCAAAGACAAGAGTATTGTCTCTAAGTTCAGACAATAAAGCTGAGGCATGGGACTTGTCACGACACGCCACTGCTTCAGCACAAGAGATGAGAAGCTGGACCAGCCTCATCCCGTCCCTACCCCCATCTTCCTCTGTTCTTTCTTCCTCGGAGGAGCCAATGATGGCCACTGCTGCCTCCTCCACCGCCTCAGCAGCTAGGTACCTTCGAGTGTAATTCCGTATATGATCGCGAAAATGGAGCTTTGGCGGGCTATTCAGGCTAGTAGTACTACTATTTCGGGCAATGCTGCCATCGATCGAGTCAACAGTAATGCAGCTTCCACCACTGTAATTGAAGCCAATATTGCTGCCAATGGATTCAGCAATGCTTTGGGTTCTTTTCAGCCTCTTATTATTTCCAGTTTCATGTTTGGACAAAGTTGGGAACCAAGTAGCATCATCAGTGTTCTCCAAAATGGGTAAATAAGGATAAGGGTATGAAGCTAAGGCGTTAAGACTTAGTTCTAGACCACTCACATTAACTCTTTTTTCATCATTATAGCATTCATGGGACAACAACATACTACGGGCCATATCACAACTCTCTCTCTCTCTCTCTCTCCTCTTCTATATTCAGCAAGGCTCTGAAAGAACCCTATACAAATCGAGGGTGACATATATAGCCCACGATGGCCCTTTTTTCTTGTTCGATAATACCTATAATTTTTTTTTAAAGTTGCCTCCTCCAAAGAGGTACACTAAAGATTTGCATAGACCAATCGAAGCAAAAGGCTAGGTGTTCCTTTGGAGTTTTATTACCGTCCTTAGCCATCTTCCAGCCTAGATGGTGACTATTGAATTATATGAGAAACCTTAAAGAAAAATATGCCATTTTAGCTACATTTTTCTGTCCTTTTTTTTAAGACCCTATCAGCCTAACAATAACAAAGGGAAAGAAACAAAAAATGGGGTTTAATAACACAAATGGTGTCCCCTTGTTTAATAACACAAAAGTTGGTTTGTTTTACTGCTTACTTAGAGATAGAATTAAGGGTATATAGGAAAGGAAACTATGATTTTTTTTTTTTGGATATATTTTGGTAGTTTGAACAAGGAATTTCTTTGTTTCTATATTTCCAGAATGTGAGCGTGTGACTTGAATAAAGTTTCTTCTAGTATGTTTTGCTCGATCTATAAACTTTTTTTTGGATATATTTTGGCAGTTTGAACACACATTTTCTTTGTTTCTGCATTTTTAGAATGTGAGTGCGTGACTTGAATATGATCAAAGTTTCATATGTTTATCATAAAGTCTTAGGTCTATTATTTGATTGAGTCTCGACAATAATCTTCAATATCATTTGGAATTTAATCCACAACAAAATATTTCACCACTATATTTAGTTATTGCATTGAAAATTTATTTTTTTAGTCTTAAACATTTACTATTCATCAATATATATCGCGAACATGTAAAGTTTTCTTATTTTGTAATTTTATACTATTTTGTTATTTTTACAATCAATGGTTACAAATCAATAACTCAAATGTCTATAGTTTTAGATCAGTTTTGATATGATACCCATATTTTTTTCGTGGGGTACTAGTCCTATCACCACCTATCAACCTTCACACTTATATTTTCCATAGATTTAACCATCTAAATCATGTAGAACATATTAACCATGACTATGTATATGAAGCTATCTTATTTTATTTGCTTTTCTCCATATTACATTCTTTTTTAGGTGCCCAAATGTGGTTTCTATATTCCCACAAGTAATAGTATGCTTGCTAGCTGCATTTTTTTCCTTTTTTCCCAATTTGACACAAGCCTTCAAATAGACTCAACAATTTTAGACATGATCTACGAGCACGATTGGAAGTCGAAACGAAATTGAGTTTGGACAGTACATAGGTAAATCTGTTAGACTTGTTAAATAGATGAGTCAACACAAACTCTACTAAACATGCCACGTAGAACCTTCTAAATACTATTTATACAAGTTACGAATACAACACGACATGAATTTGACTATACGCAGTTATAAATGGGTTAAGTATTGATCAAAAAAAATTTGACCCACCCTGACCCGACTCAAACATGACTCAACCAATTGTTAGCCCTATTGTTAGATGTTGTTGGGCTTTGATATCAATGATAGAAATCAAGGATAAAAAATTGGCTTTGAAACATTCAAAACGTTTTTGTTTCCAAGAAGACTGAAACGAACCAGTGATGAAATCGAAATTTTAATACTTCGAGGTGTTTTATAATGTTTCAATACATTTGTAAAATTATTTCAGAATGTTTCAAAATATTTTAAGATATTTTGGTATAATTCGACTAATATTTTGAGAAAACAATTGTTAATTTTTTTTATTTTAATTTATTTGCAAAATAAATTGAAATATTTCTAAAACACGTCGAAATATTTTTATTTCTTAGGTGTCCGAAATAATGCACCGAAACAAAAATTTAATCCTTGAGTAGAGATTCTTCTTCTTTTGTCCACATAAGGATTCCAAAGGAATCATCCTTTTTAATAATGCATGAATGTGCCGGCTAACATAATAATTTAGAAAAAATATAAGTGGGGTGCATTGATGATTTTCCTATGCCTATGTTATTTTATATATTCAATTTTAACGTTATATATATGTATTACCAAAATTTTAGGCAGTTTTATTTTTTTGTGTTTGGAAATTAGTCTTTTAAGATTTCTATTCGATATGATCCATCTGTGTAGTATATATTAATGGACCCTACCATTCGGCCAACAAGAAAATAACTTTGGCGTATATTAATTTCTGTCCACCTGAATTCAGACCCAGTCAAATTCAATTGGCCAAAGCCATCTTACACAATCACTAGAGATTTTCAAAATGTTTTGGTGCGTTCCGACCAATATTTTTGAATCTTTTGTGTTTCGAGATGTTTTAGTGTGTTTAGATGTTTTAGAATGTTTTCAATTTTTTTTTTTTTTTTTACGTTTCTACTGTATTTCTAGATATTTCAAAATGTTTTGGTGTGTTCCAACCGATATTGCGGAATGTTTTAGGTGTTTCAAGATGTTTCAGTGTGTTTCGATATTTTAGAATGTTTTAAAAATAATTTTTTTGTATGTTTCTACTGTTTTTTTAATCATTCAAATTTAATTTATCAAAACGAAATTTTGATCTTTAATCTTAAGATCAGAAACTAAAATTGAATCAATTTCTATCTATAGTACTGTTATTTTTTAGCTTTATTCTTCATTTATCAGCCTTTAACTTATTTTCCCACTTATATCATATTTTTGTGAATATTATGGTAAATAGGAAAATAAGTTCAAAACTGCGGTATTTTGGTTACCATATTATACCACGGCAAGACATTATAGCACAAGCTACCTCGACCAACAAATTTGGCCAAAGCTAATTAACAAAAGACCCATCTTATTGGGAACATTCTTTCAATATATTTTCTCTTTATCGGATCATCTATCATTAATGAGTGAATGATTCACTTGTATATGATGAATTCCACTTGAATACATGATGAAGGATCCATCAAAAAGAGAATTGAAGATAAATATATTATAGGGGATCTCATTCCATCTTTTTGGTAATTACCGCATAATTTTCAGATATCGTGTTATTCGCTAGGATTCACAGTAAGATTCAAACTTGATCATAAAACTTCAAGTACAAACTCAAAGTGATTCGATTTATTCTTTCAAACTCCCATTTTCATTTCTTATTTAAGTTGCGTAACTTCAAGTAATAGAAGTCCATTTTAGAAGATAGATTATATATAGTGAACTTTCTATAATGGGCTTTTAAGAAAATGTTGACTGTTGGTGAATATTTTTTTGAAAATGCTTAAAAATTAAGAAATGCATTGTGCTGGTTTTCAAGCATCAACATTACTAGTTTTATTGATAGGTAGGGCCGATAATAGATTCTAATGTGTGTGGCTAACATTGTGTCATATCAAAAAAAAAAAATTATTCATACTTGATTAATTTACAATTGTGCACATCAAGTACGTATCGTGTCGGATTCGTTCCCCTATTAACCGTGTTGGGTGGATTCTTATCGATTCATATACTTGAGTCCGAACATTTACCACCTAAACTCGTGAATTCTACTTTGATTTTGTGGCCGGTTAATGGGTTGTGTTTAGAATTGTGATTCAATTCCTACCGAAAGGCCCACGAGAACTTCACTGATTCCTTCATGTTCTTGGCATTTTTAGCTTTGCGTCAAACTGCTTGGCAGGCTCTATATATCTTTTTTGGGTCTTTCGTCCCTAGTAGATTCAACTAGAGCCATCTCTTGTGTCTTCAAATCCCTTTGTCCACAGAAATTAGGTACTATCATCTAAGGTTGGTCCGGGCCGGGCCGGCCCATATTTGATGTTTTGAGTCACAACCCAACCCAAAAAATAATTGGATTTTTAAATTTCTAGCACAGTCCAATTCACCACAATACTTTGTTGAACCATGGACTGAAAATTTCAGAGGTGAGATCAGCCCTTTTTTCTGGAGTACGGATTTTATCACATTGGTATGTTTGTTTCGTTGTGATTGGACCAACTGGTCAGTGGTAATGCCCTGGGCAATCCATACCCACCCTCCCCTTCCCCTCCTATCTATCACTTATTCTTAGGTCTCTGTGCAGGATCGTTAATCGAACGTGTTTGAGTGGAATTCGAGTTGAGTTTAAAAATTTTGATTTTTAATCAAGTTTGAAAAATTGTTTAAGTTTGGTTCATTTAAGAAACGAGTCGAGCCTGAACAAGTCGAACACGAATCGAATTCGAGTATTTGCGCATAAACGAGTCGAGTTTATCGAGTTTGAGCCGAGTTTGTAAGACTTATTTTTTAAACTAGCCTAAAAATTTATTCAAATTTAAACTTATTTAGAAAACGAGCCGAATCTGAATGAGTTAAATTCAAGCCAAACTCAAGTCAAATTCAAATAGATCAATTTAATTAAAAGCGGTATCTCTGTCTCTCCCTTTCTTTAGATTATTTTGTTTTTGGCCTTTTCTCCTAGAGCAACACAAAGGAATCAACTCTGACATTGCATCTACAGCATCAGTACGGGGGATGATTATTAAAGCAGGGGAGGGGGGCATCATTCATTCCTCCAACAAAACTAAAATAAATTACAAAATCGCGCCGACGCATCATTCGTTGAGCTTTTAACACCTAAAATATTTATGCCAACACACTAAAATACTTTTCCCATATCTGTAAGATTCTTTCCATAATTTATTTTACTCTTCTTTTAATTATACTATTCCTCACATTAATTGATTGATCCATGATGCTAAATGGGCCGATGTTACTTGTTCTACAATCGAAGTTTATCTTGTAGAAAAAATAAGGGTAAAATATATTTTTAGTCTTCAAAATGCGTGTAGTGTCTATTTAGTCTTTAATCTTTTAATTGGGTTTATTTGATCTCTAAAGTTTCAAATTTATATTTACGTGGTCCAAATCTCAAACGTCCGTAAAAAAATCGTTAACAGTTTTGGTCACATGCCAATTACATAGGACCAAATAGAAACAAATTAGGAACTTTAGGGATCAAATACATACAAAATTAAAAATTTTAGAAATCAAATAGACACAAAATTATGATAGGCAAGAGACCAGAATTGTCAACGATTTTCTAATAGACGTTTGGATTTAACCACATAGATACAAATTAGAAACTTTAAGAACTAAATAGACACAATTAAAAATAATTGTAATACTAATACTCACTAGTAGCCCAGCGATGTTGGGTTGGTTGGTCTAGAGTGAGCCTCAAACTTGGATTTTTTTGGTTTAATTGTCACTGGTGTCTCCACATTGACTAGATATATGCGGCTTGCTGGTGATTGTTGGTATTAAGGGTTTGCCCCCGTTGTGTGTCCAAAGTGACTCTATTTTGGAGGATTTCCTTCACCAAAAGAGGAAAAAAAAAAAAAAAGAAGCTTATAGTACTTTTGATTCCTAAAGTATATTTGTTTTATTAGTTTGGCCATCAATGTATTCGTAAAGGCTACCCCCTCATTCATATATTTTCTCCATGGTTGCAGCATCTTTACCAGCAATACACAGAAAACTTATCAGCCCACTTCCTTGTACTCAGAGCTCCCAAAATGAAGGTTGACATAATTTCTAGTGAGCTCATCAAACCATCCTCTCCTACTCCATCTGAACTCAGAGACTTCAAGCTCTCTTTTCTTGATGAGAGAATACCTCCCACCTATGTCCCTCTCATTTTCTACTATTCTCACAATGAATCAACCAGCAATATCAAGCAATCCCATATGTCAAACATTCTAAAAGAATCACTATCACAAGCCTTAACTCAATTCTACCCTCTTGCTGGAAGAATGAAAGGCCAAATCTCAGTTGATTGTAGTGATGAAGGGGTTTGCTATGTCGAAGCCCAGGTTGATAGTGAGCTCACAGACATCATTGAATGCTCAGAAGCAAAGGTGTTCGACCAATTGATCCCATACAAAATAGATAGTGTTAAAGAAGAACTAGCAATTCAAGTGACTTTCTTCAGTTGTGGTGGCATAGTGGTTGGTATATGCATTTCACATAGAATTGCCGATGGATGTACTCTATGCACCTTCATCAAAGCTTGGGCTGCCACGGCTTGTGGGGAGAGAAATACTGTGTGTCCAATCTTTAACTTAGCATCTTTGTTCCCACCAAGAGACTCACCTGACTTCATGCCAGTCACCAACCATCCAGCAATTCGACCTCCAACTCAAAGGGTTGTCACCAAAAGGTTTGTTTTCACAGCCTCAGGAATTGCTGCACTTAAATCTGAATTGGTGAAAACCAACAGCAATATGCTGCAGCCTACGCGTGTAGAAGTGGTTTCAGCACTGATATGGAAGTGTTGCATAGCTGCAACACGGCGCAAGAACTGCAGTGTATCGGTGGCGTTTCATCCTGTGAACTTCAGAAAGAGGATGGACCCTCCATTGCCTGAAAATTCATTTGGTAATATTTTCCAAATGGCAAGTGCAGTGACAAGTGGAGAGACAGATTTGGGTAGCTTGGTGGGTAAATTGAGAGGTGCAATTGGGAAAATAGATGGTGATTACATAAGAAAACTACAAGGTGAGGGTGGGTTTGACATTGTGAGGAACAATTTCAAGGAGATAGGGAAGCTTTTGTCCCAAGGGGATGTGCAAGTGTTGAGGTTTAGTAGTTGGTGTGGTTTTCCAATATATGAAGCAGACTTTGGTTTGGGAAATCCAACATGGGTGAGCAGTGCTAGCTTTTCAAATATTGATAGTATTATGCTTATGGATTCTAGAGGTGTTGGTGGGATTGAAGCATGGGTGATCTTGGCTGAGGAAGATATGATGGAATTTGAGAAGGATGGGGAGCTCCAAGTCTTCACCACATTATCTTCATGATGAATTCTGCTGTTACCATACGCGTGTTTTGAAAACACGTTTTTATTGTTAGATATTGAGTTTGAACCATGCTTTTCTAAAAACTTATGACAAGTTGAGCAAAAAGATTAGAATTACAACATAAGTGTGTAGTTAAATTTGAAAATCGTAGTATTTTGAAAATTGATTTTAATCAGTAAATTCATTTTCAGATTTTAAGTGCCAACATCATCTTGGAAAGCAGTAGCAGTTCTTTAACATTGATAAAGCAGATTGGGTTCTCTTCAATAATTTCTAGAAATTGGAGCAAGAAGGTAGTCATCCTTTATTGAGATGAAAAAAATTAGTTAGAGTTGTTAAAAGATCAGAGTATTTCAAGTTTGATTTTATTTTTTTTTATCAAATGTAAACTCGACTCAATTTTAACTCGTTTAAATTCTAAAATAAATAGAATTTAATCAAAATTTTAAGATTTAAACAAGCGAAATCCAAGCAACATGTAATTACGCTCGTTTCACAAAGTTTCCTTCCATAAATCAATCCAATTTTAGTGCCACTTTTCAATTTTTGCTAAAGAATTGAGTTTGGTTTCAGTCAAATTATCGCAAGCTTATGTTGAATCAAACTCGAATAAGAATTCAAACCGGACGATCAAACTCAATTTAAACTCGGTCCTGAGTTAGTCATACTCAGTGAAAATCTAAGTATAATCAAAGTCGAATCAATTAATAGAATGCGTAGGCATTAAAAATAGCAAGGACGTTAGCTTGAAATTGTCCATATTCATGTTCGAATCAAAGGACGTGACAAGCATCACTAATTGCTAAATGAATCATAAAGAAATGTAAACAAATAGGATTGTGGATGTGGAAGAGACGTGACCCAGTGATTATAATAATAATAAAAAAAATATATTTTCTTTTGTTCCAATATGATGTGGTCGTGGCTAAGTATATTAATATAGTACTGAATTTGTTTGCTCCAGGAGAGCATCTTCTCACGAGCAGAAAGGATCAATCCCAATCCAACGTAGTTCAAGTAGTAATAAGAACGATTTATTAATTTAAATTTTTTGAGTTTGAATTTTAACAATTTTTTGGAATCAAGTTATAAGAGATTTATCCTTTTTGAATATCTCAGTCTTAGCGTAGATGACTTACTTTTGACCAGATTGTAGAGAGAATTAATCAAGATACGTGTAAATTAATCGAGACACTCTGACCGTTAAATATATAACTAATTCCTCGGATACATGGCCCCACTTCACAAATCGAATGAGAGTTATTTTAATGAAAATAATTCTAACTCTGAGAGCTAGTTGAAAATATTCAGTATTAAGGTAGAGATTTACAAGACCCTATTTAGGATTGGCTGAAAAAAAATCATCTGATTAAAATTTAAGCAATACTTGGATTGAGGTCTTCGATTTTTTTATTCAAAATATGCGGGTATCTAAATTTCGAGACGGTATGTATGAAAAACATTCCTAAAAAAAATGTTTAAAATGTCATATAAACTTATTTCTTAAGGTCAGGACATGAATACTATAACCTCGGCGTGAATGACATACCTTTAACCAAATCGAAGAAAGAATTAATGGAGACAAGCATAAATTGATCTCAACGTTTCTGATGTTAAAAAAAAAAAAATTAAATGTCAGTGTCCCCGGATGGTCCATGCCTCGAACGATTACTAAGCAAAGTGCCAAAAAGTTAAGCAGGCCATGGGCTATGCCCACAGTTTAGAGGGGAGGCCACCGTCCTATTTTTGGCCCATAGTTTTATGGACGACTACGCCACAGTCCCATACGCAAACTTCTCCTCACCATTAGGGCCAGTCCTATGGTCCACTCACGGAAAGTCCATTAGGCCTAATTCTACAAACAACAACCCAACAACATACCCTATAACTGGGCCTGGTCCTGGGCCTGGGCCACTAAATTGTTGGTCGGAAATAAGTTGGGTTAAATGGCCTGTCCGTCAATAAGGGTTGCAGATAGCTAGCCGGCTTGTCCTCATCATGTGGTGTCAACGCCACGCACAAATAACAAAATCATTTAAAACGGTATTTCTTTTTTCTTTTTTCTTTTTTTTTTCAACTTTAAGATTTTAATCGCGTGTCCAACACGACACATATGTATATAGATACGTTATTGTATGTATGAGTTGCAGTCTTGCAAATTAGTAATAAAACTTGTGTTTAGTTTTTTGATTAATTATATTTTATCTAAAAAATATTACCAACCGCAGGTACATATTTCAAAATAAATTTTAACATTCTAATTTTCTAGCTTGAAAAAAACATGAAAGAAGTTTGTCCTTTGAAGAAATGAACAAAACCTAAATTCTGAATTTTGCCTAAGACATAGATAAAATTACTGATGATTATAAATCGTACATTTTTTAAGGTAAAAGTTAAGAGTGTGCAATTATCCGAAAATTCAACTCTGACTCCGTCTTCGTTGGTGTCGGAGTTTGTCGGAATCAGAGTTGAAGTTGAAGTCGAAGTTTGAAATCCTTTCCGAAAACTTTAACTTTTATTAATTAATATTATTTTTTTAAAAATGTGAATTATAAATTATTTAATATATTAATATAAATATAAATTATTGCCTCCTCCCATATTTTCTTCCCTAACCC
>CM042202.1:19503637-19549795 GCA_023539305.1 Ilex asprella
GCCATGATGGTGCCCTGGGGCTGTTAAAGGGTAAAAAAATCGAGATATCGTATATAGTAAACAAATAAAGGGATAATGTGCATTGTACATTCACAATTATATAATTAATTATGAAATATTTATATTATTTTTCATTAATCATTCTTAACTTTTCATTTTTATAAATTTTCTTGCATTATTATATTTATCTTTTTTCCTATGTATCTCACTTATTATAATTACAGACCCAAATGTCGTGTGCAAACTCTCCTTCATATATTTCCTTAAAGAAAAGATACATATAAAATTAATTTATTTCGTATTAGTCATTAAATAAAAACTAAATAAAGTGTAATGTATGTTCTAAATATTTTAGGACTAATTACACTAGAGGTCTTCAAAGTATAGAGTTTGTCTCATTTTGATCTTCCGTATTTCAATTGCATCATTTTAGTCCCTAAAGTATTGAATATATTTTTATGTGGTCTTTCAAACAGACAACGTCCAAATTGTTAAATTTTTTTATTATAAACTCATCACGTAATACCTAAATATGGGTAAAAAAATAATTTTGATAACTTTCGATCAAAATTTTATCCATATTTTGTTTAAAGAGCTACCCAAATTACACAATTTTGACCATGAACTATTCAAATTTTGGTCAAAACTACTCATATTATATGTTTTTAATTAAGAGTTATCCAAATTTTAATCTAGAGTTACTCAAATTATTTTTTATCTATATTTAGATATTACGTGACAAGTTTATGAAAAAAAAATGGTTAATAATTTGAATATTGTATACTTAAAAGATCACATAAAAATATATTTAATACTTTAAAAATTAATACGATCACTGATAAGACATATTGGGCCATGGACCATTACTATTATCCTAAATCCAAAATGAGGTGGACCTACTGGGCCTTTGATCACGACGTCCACTTCTCTCTGCGCTTTATCAAAATGTGACGCACATCAAGGCCTTCGTGTCCGATCTAATTGGACCGACTTGACGTGCAGAGACAAGTGAATGTCGTGATCAAAGACCCAGTAGGCCCACTTCTCTCTGCACTTAGACGTGCCTTACGCAATATATTTGTCAATTTTCAACACGTTACATTAACACGACACAAATTAAACATGAAATTAATAGGTTGAACATAAAATTAAATGAGTTAATGAGTTAAAACAGGTCAACATGTTTAAACATGAAAAAAAAGTCATGTTGGGTTCATGTTAAAACTGATTTTGATCTGACTAACCCGTATATTTTAAACGGATTGACTTGATTCAAACACGAACTCGACCTAACCCAGTGTAAATCCATTTATAACATCATAGTTTGTTTATTATGTATGATTGATATGGTCTTAACATCATTACTTATTAGTTATTGCTTCTACTATGATAATTAACAGTATAGTTCTTAATATAATTATGACAATTTACTAGTATAGTTTTTTGGGGGGGTTGAAACTTGAAAGCATTTTAATTAATTTTACTAATGAGATGTGATATGTTATTTGTAAAAAATTATTTAAAATTTGGGATGAATGATTTAAGGATGTATTTAATGATAATGAACTGGTGTAAAAATAAGTTATGTGTGTTAAACAGATATGTGTTATATGTGTTAAACAAGTTAAATAAATCATATTATGTGTGTTAATCTTAAAATGACATGTTTATTAAACATGTCAAATATGTCGAGCTCGGGTAATACGTTTAATGGTCAGGTCAGATTAATGTTTACACACCTTGACACGATTATTAAAAATGTCAGATTTAATCTTTGTTTTTTTATCGGAGGAAACTCGTATTTGAAAATACGGTGTAATATGAATAGTTTTGAGAGAGATGTTAATGACTATTAAATGAGTCTATTTAAAACTATTGAATGAACTTATTAAAGTTTATTCTATTTTATATTATAAATTTTTATTTTATTTTTTTGTTTGTTTCTCAATAAAAACTACGTTAAAAAAATAAAAATAAAAATTAATCAATAGTACTATTGACACTTAATTTACTGATATAATTTATAGAGATAATTCATCACAATTATTAAATTAATAGTGAGTCTCAAAGAATACTGAGGCTCGTTGTCAATCAAATAATTGTGAGTGATTAGGACGTTAAATTAAATGCAAGTAGCATTGCTCAAAACTAATATACCATAATGAACAAAAAAAAAAAGTGGTTTTACACTTTTACTTACTCAAAAAAAAGGAAATTTCATTTAGAGAATAAACTATTGGGTATTTATTCAATCAAAAAAAAATATTAGGTATTTAGGTCTATTCAAAAATGTCACAATCACACAATAATATTGTGTTATAGGCATGAAGGTACGATGAAACATAAAATTTGAACACTCAAAAAATTGATCTCACTATATTAAATAATTATTTTTCCTTCATTTCTTTGATTACATCATTTAAATTTTATTTTTACTCATTTTTTTCTTAAAAATATTAACAAAAATTTCTCAACATATGTATACTATTGTGTATGAATAATTGCTGAAATAAAAACTATGTTAAACTATAAATTAATTAAATATTAAATGATTAAACATGTGATAAAAATGGATGATATAATATTTTTTAGGAGAAAAAATATGTAAGGAATAAAATTTTAAATTACTAGTTGATTTGTTATATAGATGGTCAAAAAAATGTTGAGAAATAAATTTGTGCATTTTGAGTTAATTTTTTTTTATCTTATAATACTTAAATTTAATCGATACACAAAATTTAGAGCAATGCTATTGGGACCTAATTTGATGACCTAATTCACTATGACTTTTGGATTGGCTGTAGGGGCCATCAAGCATTGAAACTTGGTGTTGATCCAATGGTTCTCTTGCAGCTACATCATTATGTCAGCAAATTAGGTCAGTGTTTTAGATCCAAATAGTATTACTCCAAAATTTATACTTTTTTAAAATGAATTATGATGGTTGATTACAAGAATTCTTTGTATGGAAAACAATTCTTTGACGGCGTTGTTATAATCAAGAATACAGTTGCTATTAATTTTTTTATAGGAGATGATCACCATTAGGGGTATAACTTGGGCGGGTTGAAAGGTCAACTATAATCCAACTTTAGATATATAATCTTAAAATCTAACCGTAACCATAATTCTAACCCTACCTCAACTCGAAGTACTTAACCCGAGTAATACCTGAATTTAATTCGAACGGACTTGGGTTGAATTCGGGTTATTTAATTCGAATTAATTTCAAGTTAAAAAATCGAGTTGGACTCGGGTAACTTAATTCGGGTTGATAAAAGAGGGAGGAGTAACGAGTGAAAGAGGGAGACTGAGAGTCTAAGATGAGATGAGATACGAGTGACAAGTGCTCACTTGAAGTGTCGTGAAAGTCTGGACTATGAAGAGTGAAAATAAATACTAACCCTAGTTAAATATATTTCTATATTTACGTATAATCAGGTTCAACCTGATTTAATAATTTGGTTAAACCCAATTTTTTATATTCCAGTTCGAGGTCGTAATCCGAAGCTTGTTCGAATTCAATTTGGATTGGGGTATTTTTGCCAATGCCTAATCCAAATATTAAAAATTCTAATCCAAGCTCTATTTTTTTTGGGTTGGTCTCGGGTTGAATTCAGGTTACCCCACCCAAGTTGCACCTCTAATCATCATCTCTCATAATTATTGAATTGATAGGAGACCCCCAGTATTATTTAGAACCGGTTGTCAATAATATGATGAATTAATTCAACAAATTTCCTAGTAAAAAAAGGATAAATTATATTCACACTCCCTAAAATTTGACCAAATGACACAAAGACCCCCTAATATTTTTAAAATTACACAACGACCTTTGTCGACATTAATAGGTAATTGGCGTTAACCTGTCACACACACACACACCTAGAAAATCTCATACATAGAGATCCAAAAATCACATGGAAATCACAAAAAGTTACGAAAAAAGAGTATTTCAAAGTGATGAAAAAGTGGGTTTTGTCTTCATCTTCGTCTGAGATTCTTTGCTTGGGTTTCATGGATTCATTCTTCATCTTCGTTTGGGTTGCTGAGAGAGAAATAAGAGAATGACAAAAAAACAGAAAAAAAGGTTTTAATAGTAAGCACAAAAAACTTTCTTTGTTGCTAATGAGATTCGAATGGAAGATTTCATTCACAAAGGATGTGCGTGCTTGTTTTTGGTTATCCTTGTTTTCAAGAACATCTTTTTTTTTGTTCCATATTTTTTAGCTTTTTTCTGAAACAACATATTTTATATAAAATAAAAACACAAATTCACACACTTTTTTTATTTTATTAAAAAATAAAAAATATATATGAAATACGAAACAAAAACACAAATCAAACCACCTCTTAGTTTACAAATAGTATTTAGCCGCTCCCATTGGAGGGAGAAAATATTCATTACAACGGCGATATTACGTGGTAATGCTAACGTGGTATCAACAATCAATAATATCAAAATAAATAACAAATGAGTCCTACTAAAATTAATAATTAATCCTCATATAAGCTGTGACGCCCAAAAATTTGGGGGTCCTTTATTAACCATTGATAACCAATCAACTTGGGAAAATACTCGTAAATGCTGCATAACTCGACACCATATGATAGCATTCCCTAACTGGAATCGTAACCCACAATTGTATTTTGGGTTCAATTATTTATTGGATCCAACCAATGTCCAATATACCATGATTTATACTCCATTATGGTATAATTTGTTTTATATCATTGGAGGGAAGGAAAAAATAAGCTGAAAACATGGCAAAGCAATTTTAAAATTTTCGCAATGAATAAATTTTTGCTTATTTCTCCTGTTTTTGATTTCCAACCTCCTCCAAACCATTCAATACATATTTAACACAATTTCTCACATAAAACTTGGTAAATACAAGTTCTATTACATTTATTTACATAAATTTACATGTTAAAAACTAAGGGGCTGTTTGATAACTGTCTTTGTCTTGTGTTTTGTGTTTTTGTTTTCATTTTTTTGTCAAAAATCAAAACAAAAATATGTTTGGATACTATTTTTTTTTTGTTTTACATTAGTTATTTGAAAACAAAGACAAAAAAATGGAAACAAAAAAAAGATGTTCCAAAAAACATCTCAAAACAGAAACACGCGGTGATGGATTTAATGAGATCGCCATTTCGATCTCTGTTAGCAACATATACCATTATTTTTCATTGGAGTATATATATTGAGCCTTTTGCCCTTTTTCATTCAGTCCCATTCTCTCAACCCAGACAGACGTCTCTGATCTGGATTCTCTACGGCGTGAACCCAGTTGAAGAAGAAGAAGATTGCTCCTCATAGTTGTGTGGTCTCACGTTTTCTCTCAACCTTCGACAAAGAAGAAGGCTCTTCGTTTCTCATCGACTGCTCGTGTCTCAGATCTCCTTCATCGAGCTCTCGCTCGCTGTGGAGATCTATGTATATATATAGATCTATGTATAATATATATCTATATATATGTGCATAGATATACATAGATCTGTACATCACAAACCCCAATCG
Organism: Ilex asprella; assembly: GCA_023539305.1. Classification (NCBI taxonomy): domain Eukaryota; kingdom Viridiplantae; phylum Streptophyta; class Magnoliopsida; order Aquifoliales; family Aquifoliaceae; genus Ilex; species Ilex asprella. Next base: position 19,509,162 of record CM042202.1, read on the forward strand.
CATTTTTTCATAGATCTGTATTTTTTTTCACCATAATAAACATAAATATGTATTTTTTATGTCATTATTTTCGGGTTGTGTGTGTGAGTGTGTGTGTGTTGGTTTTTTATGATCAAGAGTATGGTTCTGGGTTTTCTGGTAGAGGCTTGTCTTAAGTCTTGATGTAGTGGTTTAGTTGCTGTGGCGTTTTGTCCTAGCAGGCGGTCCAAATGAGGGCTTCTGATTGCTGTGGTTTAGTTGTTGTGCTGTTGCTGTGGCGTTTCATTAATTCATCAAATTAATTTAATTTTTTAAGTTTCAATAGCATTGTTGAATGAAAGAAAAAACATGGGACTTAAGGATATAACTTGAAGTGGTTATCAAATGTGTTTTTTATTTTTATTCTCATAATTTGGTAAACACAAATGACTCCCAAACATGTTTTTTGTTTCAGTCTTTACTACAAAACAAAGAAAAAAAAGTTGTCTCTGTTTTTTATTTTTTTGAAGACGCAAAACAAAAACGTTACCAAACGACCCTTAAGTTTTTGCAATGATTTTACAAAATCTCTAAGTAAAGTCACATCTCAGCTTTTCTTCACCCTTGATGGTCCAAATGAGAGCCATCCACCGGCGTATGCCCCATACCTGAAATGTTTTTTCATATATGGTGAGCCACGCTCAATAGAGTATCCCCTACGGTGACTACTCCTCACCTAGATGCATATAAAGTGTTCACATATAACATTCAACAATCCATAACATTTCAAGCAAGAATATGCATTCAATGTTGGAATTTATCATGCTATGCAATGAAAATGAGATGTCACTCACTTACGCAACTCAACCTGAGCCCTTCCCAACTCCTCAACACATGCAAGTGTCAATGTGTATGAACCCGTTATCTATATTACACATCAAATGACTTTTACAAATTTAAGGTCTTTGTAGGGGTGGATGTTCATGAACTTACACCAAAGGTCACCTAACTTACACAGAATTTACAGACTTCCACCGAAGGTTCCCCGTACACCTACACACTTTATGGACTGAACCAAAGGAGTGCGTACTCCAACTACTGGGCATTGCACCTAAGAGATCTTCTAGTCCCTTCTTGCTACCCCGACCTAATTTTCTTTTATGCAATCATGCGACTCAACGGGATCTTCGATCCACCTCTTTCGAGTCCACCAATCATCCACCAAGTATGGTGTTTGATGTCCCAATGCACTCACACCCTAAACACGTGATATCTCTGTGCATATGTAATGTAATAAACCATTGCAATATCAATATCATGTCTCATAAGTAATGAATGTCATATAGACTAATTTAACACATAACAACCTCAATTCCATGACACATTATATCATAAGCATATAATTTTTATAGGTTATCACATAACTCAAGTATGTCATTTTAATTTAATCAAAACAACAATTTCAATCACTCAAGACATTTTGTCAAACACTTTCAAGGCAACACTCATGTTAAACACATATCATGTCCAAAATTTTACCAAGTTACAAGAATTTGCACAAGTAACTTCTATACATCAAAATCAAGCTAAAAGTTAGCATAAGTCATTTCTATACTCAGTTTCTCATTTTCATAACCATTGACAAGTTATATTTCATTTCTTCATCTAACCCTTTTTTTCCTATAGACATCTTAGGTTAGAAATAAATCGGAGTTGGAGGGAACCCTACCTCTTGAAACGTAAATTGAAGGCTAGAATTTCAAGAACGCCTCCCAAGTCCCAAAACTTTTGATTTCTTCAAAGTCTCCTATTGGATCTTTGATGAAATCCTTCATTCTTGGTGTGGTTGCGTAGCCCTCGTTGACGTGATCGACTTTAACTCTTGGCTCGACAGAATCCGACCAACAGAACTCCGAGAATCGACAAAAGAAGTTTTGTATTCTCCATTTTCTCTCGCTCTTTCTCTCCAACGTTGAAGCCAACATAATTTCAGAGATATTTTTTGCTAAATATCTGATTTTTTATCCTATTTATAATTTTAAAGACTTGACTCATATCGAGTCACACGTTCCCCACTGATCCGGCTCCGTTTTCGCCTCGAAATGATTAATTTTATCTCAGTTTAAGTTTAAATTAATTTTATTTGAACTTTAATTCAATTATAAAAAAAATTATAATTTTTATTTTTGGGGACCTTTGTGAGGTCATTCAACACACAGTCGTCTCGTAAAACGCACAAAATTCAATTGTTTTGGAATTCGACAAAATTTTTCATGGTAACTCGGTTTCGCGATACGAATTCAACGGCAAAGTCCGTTGCTTCATACGAGCTCTAGAAAAATATGTATTTTAAATCTGCGTTATAGTGATAAATTACCATTTTATCTTTTTTAGAAAAATTTCAACTTTTTTTGGGTTTTACATAAGTAAATATTTATCCACTGTTTTTTCATATAAATAAATAATTATCCAAGTAGGTTCACCTTTCCCACTTAATATTTTATTATTGATTAGTATTTACTCCATTGGAAGACTTACTCCCCTTTCCTATATACTTGAAATTGCATACATGCGTCCCATGTGAATTATTTTTTACAATAGTTTTGATTTTATATTTATCATATCAATATATAGGTTAATTTATTTAGAGCTGGAATATTTTCAAAAATTACCTCAAAATGTGATTTTTGTAATTTATGGGTCCTATTTTATAGTTTAATTATAAATATGGTAAAATACATTGGTCACATACCCACACATACCTACCATAACAATCTCCTCTTTCAAAGTTTAACGATAATTAATAATCAAACCAATTTGGTCTAGTCTAATTGACAATCCTTCAATCTCTTATGACTAATTCAACTAAAAGGTCAAATAGACAATTCTTCCAAAATGTAAGACTTAGTTTTTTATGTTGTCCTTTTTTAGGATTCTATAATGTTCTCTTTCGAATTTTTCTTTAACTCTTTGTAAATATTTTGTTCTTTTATATAAATGCATTGTACTAAACTTATAATATTGATTTGCCGATGCATACTCCTATTAGACGAACATACAATTTTATTTATCAACAATATTTTTTAATGTGAAGTTATCACTTGATACATTGGTACATATGTATGTTGCACGTGGACAAGTTTAATAGATAACGATGATGTTATTTCTTATCTGTATGTTGAAATAATTAAATATACACATGCGAATCAAAATGTATGCCATTTGATACTTGTTGTTTGGATATATTATATGTTACTATGTGTTCCAACCACAATAATGTACTAAGAAGTTAGATTGCATGCTAAATTGATTACTTCAAGATTAATTGATCACCCCATAGTAAATCTACTATACTTGCTAAGAGTCTATAATCATTGGTTGCATGAATCACGGTAATATAAATTTTGCGAGAGAAAAAATTGATAAAATCATTACATTTTTATAATAAAATACAAAATAATAGGATAACCAAGTAAGTCATCATAATGCGCTTTCAAATATAGATCAAGAGCGAGCTACAACTCTAAGTTCCATACAAACCAATAAATAGAAGACGTACATGTTTTAACTATAAAAACTTATTTCTTTTGCAACATTTATCTAGATGGATTAGAATTTTAGGAAAATCCTCAAGACTAACTTATCTATAGTTAAAGAAATTTAATTCTAAATTCATTATTAGATTTATCTAAATATATAAGATATTAGTAATTGATGGAAAGTTCAAAAGTCAAATTTTAAAGGGCTTGATTGCGTATAAATTTCATAAGTCATTGTTATAATTTGATATTTACTCTCAAGAACTCTTAGCACTTATTTGTACTATTTTTAGAATCTATAAGGTCTACAACTTAGATAAGTTATAATACCTATTATACCAATAAAAAAAATTAGTTTTATATTATAAATCCATAAAAAAAAGAGAAATTAATTACAGCAATATTTGGATTAAAGATAATATTAATTTTATATTATTGTTAAATCACAATTACAAAATTATAATATAGACTTTATTAAATTATGTTTGGATAAAATTAGAAAATAATTTTTTATTTTTAAGTAGTGACTTTTATGAATTATATATCGGTAATCATTAAATTTATAGGGTTATTCAAGGGTACACATAATGTCAATTTTTTATGATCTAAGCCATAAGTATTCATATATTTATTTAAGGAGAAAATAAAATTTTAAAAATTTTAAATGAAATTATTAGTGTAAAATATAATTATTCTAATAATTTTGGTAAAAGAGGAGTTCAAAAAAATTTCTTCTGAGTTTATTAAGACTACAGATACAGATAAGCTAAACCCTCACATCCCAGTGATCCCACACTACTCTCTCTCTCTCTCTGCGCGACTGTCTGTGAAAACTCTCTCTCTCTCCAGGCACACAGATTCATGGGTACTGATCACCCCCGTTTTCTATGATTTCCTTTTTTTTAGTTTATGGTTTTCTTTTTTTTTTGACAATTTTTTTGTCTGTGATTTGTTCATCTGATTTCTTTGTTTTTTGTTTGTTTTGGTTTTTGACAGCCAAAGTGAAGATCGGAATCAACGGTAATTAGATCTAACTTTCTCCGCATGTTTTCTTATTTAGTCAGATTTGATAGGATTTTGCTCTGCTTGATCTAGTGTTGATTACATATTCGCGTATTGAAAAATGAAGGTTTTGGGAGAATTGGTCGATTGGTGGCTAGAGTTGCTCTCAAGAGAGACGATGTTGAACTTGTTGCTGTTAACGATCCCTTCATCTCCGTTGATTACATGGTATTGATACTTTTCTATGCCTCATAATTTCTTTTAAATGCTGTTCTATCTTGTAATTAGGTTCTGATTGTTGAATTTCCTGGTTACAATTCTGGGTTTATGAACAATATTGGTCGTGATTTTTTCTTTTGGTCGGCGAATCTCATAATTAGGTTCTGATTGTTAGATTTCCTGGTTCTAGTTCTGGGTTTATGAACAATCTTGGTCATGATTGTTTCTTTTGGTCGGTGGTTGTTTTTGTTTTTCTCTATCCTACACTGTGAATCTATGTTGGTCGGGGTGTTTGGTGGTAAATAGGTTGTTTTGTTGGTTGTTGCAGACATACATGTTCAAGTATGACAGTGTTCATGGTCAGTGGAAGCACGACGAGCTCAAAGTTAAGGACGATAAGACCCTTCTCTTTGGAGAGAAGCCCGTCACTGTTTTTGGCATTAGGTACGCCTCCATTGTTCTGGTTATTTATTTAGATGAGCACCTACATCTGGTTATATCTTTATGTGAAATGATAGGGCAATTGTTGATGTTATTTTGTTGATTATTCTAGGAACCCTGAGGAAATCCCATGGGCCGACACCGGAGCTGAGTACGTCGTGGAATCAACTGGAGTGTTCACTGACAAAGACAAGGCGGCAGCTCATTTGAAGGTTTGTATAACGTGATATATCACTTGTGCTTCAATTCGATGTACATCTGTTGGATTGCGAACGTTGATTAACAGTGGTGGATTTTTGTGAAGTATAGAATCATGTAAGAAGCATATACCCTGTTTGGATGGTTTTAATAAATTCTTGGTCTGCATTTGTGAATTAGAATTGGGATTGTAAGTTTGTAACCTCAAAAAATAAATCAAGTACTCCATAATTGAAGTCAAAACTATTTTTCTTTTGTCACTGTTTTTTTTTTCGTTTCTTTCCTTTTTGGGTTAGGTTATATGGTAGTATGGATTGAGTTCAGGCATACTTTGCTTCCTATTGTCAAATTCATCTTTTGGTAATTTTTTGCATTACGACATTCTTAACTCGAGTTAGCCTTGTCCTGGGGTCTGTTCCACAAGTCTGGTTACATCATGAATCCCGATGACACTGGTTACTTACTTGTTTATTTTTGCTAATGCGGTTTCATGATAGGATTTAATATAGAAACAGTATGCAACATAGTAGCAGATTGTTTGACAATTTCACTAATGTAGTTCTTAAAGTTATCATCTCCTGATTGCTTTTTGTGGGTTTTTCTTATAACTTCTTGTACCAATTTGACAGAATCTTTTGAGGATATTGTTGGTGTGTCTGTCTCTATGCGGAAGCTTGAAGTCGGGCATTGATTAAATTGGTTATTTTTTCCTGATTATTCAGGGTGGGGCTAAGAAGGTCATCATCTCTGCTCCTAGCAAGGATGCTCCCATGTTTGTCGTGGGTGTCAATGAGAAGGAATACAAGTCAGAGCTTAACATTGTTTCCAATGCTAGCTGCACCACCAACTGCCTCGCTCCCCTTGCAAAGGTTTTTTGTTACTCTCCATTGGTCCCTGCGGCACTTCATAATTTGAACTTTCGGAGAAAAATCTTAAGTTCTTTAATGCCACTATGCAGGTTATCAATGATAGATTTGGCATTGTTGAGGGTCTTATGACCACTGTCCACTCCATCACTGGTACGTATTGTTACAATTGTATACTTAGTTAGCCGTCCAAACATGTGCCGTATCTTCATATTGCTTCATTGTGATTCAGCCACACAGAAGACTGTTGATGGACCATCTTCCAAGGACTGGAGGGGTGGTAGAGCTGCTTCATTTAACATCATTCCTAGCAGCACTGGCGCTGCGAAGGTACTTGTAAATCCTTGCATAACTTAATCAGATGATCAATAGTGGACTTGTTTAATGAAAAAGCCTACAGGTGTAGTTTAGTTTTATTCTGACTAAGCTTCTGATAGCATATAGGGATATTGTTGTCTATTTTATTTTTCTTTCTCAAGCTTTTCTCCTTAAAACATTGTGCTAATGCTTCCCCTTTCCCACTCTTCAAACAATTCATGGTGCAAGGCGGTTGGGAAAGTGCTACCTTCACTGAATGGGAAATTGACTGGAATGTCTTTCCGTGTTCCCACAGTTGATGTTTCAGTGGTTGATCTCACTGTGAGGCTGGAGAAGGGGGCTACTTATGATGAGATCAAAGCTGCTATCAAGTAAGGACAGAGCAATTTCATTTATTTCCCTTGCAATATTGAATGTACAATCTTGTTGCGTAAATATTGATTATCCATTTGGGTGGTTTGGATTAACTAGTTGTGTTGCCGCTATTTGTTTTATCTTTGTGATACTCTTACTGTGGTTTAACTATTGTGGTGGTGATCATTAGGGAAGAGTCTGAGGGAAAATTGAAGGGAATCTTAGGCTACACTGAAGATGATGTTGTTTCCACCGACTTCTTGGGTGACAGCAGGTGAGAATGGATATTGGAAGTAATATTCTGTTGTCTTTTGTTCTCCTCTCCCATTACTCTTCCAATTTTGAACATTAGTTGAACACTTAGCCATGCTAAGCTCAATGCAGTTGTCTTTAGTGTAGATTATTGTCTCATGGATCAGTTGGTGGATTTTTGCTTGGGAAATTTATTGCTGATAAACTTTCCATTGAGTCTAGGCTTAGTCTTTTTAATCCTTGTCACTTGAGAGATCAAATGATTTTTTTTTTCAACTGATGCAATTTTGTTTCTTTGACAAATTTATAATCGTAGTTGTCTGAATTTGTAGGTCAAGCATCTTTGATGCTAAGGCAGGAATTGCTTTGAATAAAAACTTTGTGAAACTGGTTGCTTGGTATGATAATGAATGGGGTTACAGGTAATTGTGATACTTCTTTGCTCTATTTGCATCTCTGATGGCTATTTGGAGTAGAACTATTTTGCCTATTGCAGGGTCACTAATATTCTGTTGAAATAGGTCACTGTATACATTATTTGCTTGATCATAAGCTGCCATGCTGATAATTTTGTATTTGTTGTGCAGTTCACGTGTGATTGATTTGATTGTTCACATGGCATCTGTTCAGTAAGAAGGATTAAAGGCTTGGATGTTGCAACCTTGGTTCTTCTCCTTGTCTTGATAAGGGTACTAGAAGGGTGTTGTGTCCAACATCACTCGAGGGGAATAAAATGGATTTTATTTCTACAATTTCTAGACTGCTTCTTGTTGTATCTTATGTCTTTTTGGCATAATGGGGATGTATGTCGCCCCAAGTTTCTCAAGGTTTACGGGTTTCCCAAGATGTTTTTACATTCCTATGGGGTACCAGTACCATAATATTAGACTATTGTCGCCCACCCTGTGGGCAATAGAACCATTGATCCGTAATGTGAATGGAAGGTCAAATACTTTGATGCAATGTCTATATTCTAGATGAAGATTTGAAGGGGTGGTTTTGGACCTTAAGGATGCTGAAAGGCCAAGGTCGCATTATGGGTGTACCATGTAAGCACTGAAATGTTCCTTAACATCGAATAATTTGCAATAAAGTTGTTCATCTTATCAGGTTTTAATCCCAGGTAGCTGATTTGGGCGGACCAGTGGCAATTGCCCATGGTATGTAAACTCAATTTTGAGAAAATCTTTGTAGTTCACTGGGCCCAGATCTTTCTGGCCGCGGAGTAGAAGGGTTGTTTTTTTGACTTTTTACTATAAGTAATGCTACAAGGGAACCTAATTTGGGAGTAAATATTGGGTATAACGGTAACATAATGTCAACATGATTACATGGTGCAACAGTCCAATGGTAACTCCATAATGGATTGAATTCCAAATAATTACATTTTCATGTAAGATACTAACAATCACATATTTTAAAATAAAAAATGTTACATAATCTAAATAGAATTCAAAAATTAAAATTTAAATGCATATCATCTTTTGGATGGGTGTTATATAAGTGGGTCTTATTAAAAAAGTTGATGGGACTTATTTATTCAAAATATGATATGTATTTGAATTGTAACGTTTTAGGTTTGTATGGTTGCTCTTTAAAAATTGGGGTTCATTTATCCACTTGTTTGTTTATTATTATTGAGTGGTTATACAATGTGGTGATGCTGATATAGTGTAATCGCTACACTCAATATTTACTCTTAATTTGTGGACCTGGTCAAGAACCTAATTCAACGCAACTATTGAATTAGTTGTGAATTCTAATGTTAGGTAGAGTTTATTTTCAATCCAATGGTTAAATTAAATTAGGTCCTCAAATTAAATCCAAATAACATTTTCCTTTTGCTACATGTACAGGTGGGGGTGTTGATCAGTGTTTGGGTTCGTGTTAATAAAAAATTATCTAATTTTAGAATATTTTATATAATATTTAGAGAAATTAAAAAGATAAAATATTTATTTTTTGCTTATAATACAAGTTAATTGTGTCTAATTGTATTTTTTTTTTATTATTTATGTTAATTGGTTGCACCGACTGCAATCCCTTTTCATCTAGGAAGCAACGGGGTGGTGGTTATGGGTCTAGTCGTGTTGTTGGCAATGATTTATTTTGGCTATTTGTAAATAAGTTTAGTGCAATTTATTTTAACTCATTTATTAAACAGTTAAAATTCGATAAATTTTTATTATTCAATCGAATATATTATTAATCTAACGATGATAGATAGAAATGGAAGGAAATGCCCGCCCATTGTTCCAAATGTGTCTTAGAGCAAGAACCTTTGTCCTCGTGCGGGCTTTCTTGCTATTGGATCGCGAATCGATATCATATAAAAGACTCTAGTCATTAAGTTAAGTAGGTCAATGAAAGTTCATATCCGCTCTATTTTTTTTCTTCTTCAATTGTTTAAGTTAAATACAAATAATATTATTGTTATACAAATTTGATTTAATAAGGGATCATACATTCGTACTAAAAACCCCAATCAGCTACGCTAGAAATAACTAAATCAAACATAACATTCAAAAAATAAGACAAGCTTGCATTAGTCTAGTATCAGAGTGAGATCTATTCTGATATATTTTATCTTAAAATTATTTTAATAAATCATCATCATTTATTCAACTAAAACCCATCTCATATACTGGTTCATTTGTTTAGCAAGAGAATAGTAGAAAATGTAAGAAAGAGAATTTTTAAAAATTTTTCATGTATTTGGTTAGCATGAAAATGAAAATAATAGAAAAAATAATTTTTTTTCATGTTTAAATTTTCTCACATAACCAATTTTTTTTTTTTTTTTTTTGTAAAAAAACACAAGAAAATGTAAGAAAGATGTGATTTATAATTAACTTCTCATTTTACCCTTATTTTTTTAAAAAATATTATATTAGTTATTAATTTTAAAAAATTTTGATATGAATTTGATTAATTATATAATTTGACCTAAAAACCTTTATGTTGGTGATTGTCCTAGAATTAGGTTTTGAGAATTTTTTAACTTTCAATTATAATTACATATTTTTTTTCTTTTTAGACTGATTTAATATAATTAAAGATAGTTTAGACAATTATAAAAAAATTCTTTTAACTTTTTTTTCTTTCAAACAATATAATGATTTTTTAAAAAAAAATTTCTCTTAAATTTTTCATTTTAACAGAATATATACATTAAAATAAATTTTTTTGTCATTTTTTCCACTTCATTTTCTATTATTTTTTTTCCTAATCAAACGGACTCTAAGGGCATGTTTGATATGTTTTTTAGGATGAGTTTGGATTGGCTTGATGAAACCCGAGTTTGATCCAAAGATGGGATTCAACTTTTAATGCTGTCCATACCCATGTTTGGTGTGCGCAGGGATATATGATTATTATGATAATATATTTGTATATAAATAACTATTTTTCCCTTTACCTAATTTGTATTTTTGAGGTATATAGCATATATAGGGGTATAAATATCATTTGTATATTAAACCCCCAAACCCACATATGAAACCTACCCCTTGAGTTTCATGAAATCCATGAATAAGAGTTTTATGATCGGGCCAGGTTTAAAATTTTATCCCTACTTTATACATACTAAACATAAGTTTAAAAGGATTTACTCCTTAACCCATGTTTCCAAACCCCACATACCAAACAAACCCTAACACCGTATCAGTCAGTCAATGGCAATTACGCAATTTTTTGGCTGAACCAGTCCTAATCCGTCCGTCCACCTACTTTACATTTCAAACTTCCCAAACTATCAATCCCTCCGCCAAATCGTCTCGTTTTTTTTTGGGTCAAGAAATCGTCACCTTCACCGTCTCTTTCTTTCTTTTTTTCCCGCTTCAGCTCTTCTCCATGAGCTGAGTACTCTCTCTCTCTCTTCACGAAACACTTGCAATACCGAATCATTATCCTCACTTCTTTGTGTATTCATTACTGTACTGTGATGGCGACATCGGCGTTCAAATCAACGACGAAGAGGAATCCGATCGGATCAACCTCAAACTCCGACAGCTCTGCTTCCTCCAACAAAACTCATCGAAGGTCAAGGAGTCTGAGCCGATTCTCCCCCCGGATACCGGAGCCGTCGGCTGACTTCGGGGACAGTCCAGTGCCGAGAGGCAGGTTCGTAAATACTTCGAGAGGTTCGGGTTTTCCTGAAATCAGCCTCGATGATCTCGCAATCGAGTTCTTTCCTCTGAAGGACTCTTTCAGGGTGGATGGGACAGAGTGTAGTGAGAGAGACCGGTCGGGTCGGCGGAGTTCGGAGATTGGTCGTTGGGCCAGTGATACGGCGTCGTCTCAGAGACGAGGGAGGTCGGTGTCGAGACATAGTTCTAGAGCTGGTGAAAACAAGCGCAGTGGCACTGTTTGCAATGGTTCTGGTGGTGCCGGTGGGAAGGTGGGTTCGGAAGCTACTTCGAGGAGGAGGTCTGTTTCGGTGGTTCGTTATCAAATTAGCGATTCTGAGGTGAATTTCTTTAGGTTTGCACTGAAATTTGAACCGTTTGCCCAAAGATTATTGTAACTCTTTTTAATTTTTGGGTATATGCGTGCTATTGTTGAGTGTGCCTCACGTGATTATATTGCACAAAAAGACAAAAAGCTCAATTGATGCAGTTAAATAATTTAGGGGCTCAATTGAAACAAAAAAAATTCAGGGCTTAATTGATAAAAGAGTTATAGTTTAAGGGTCATATGTGTAGTTTACTCCAATTATTTGTATTACACTTTCTCACTTTATGTTAGAAAATTTAACAGAGGCCGATAGAAGAGTTCAATTGATATTATTAGAGAGTTCAATGACTCAATTAATGTAAAAAAAGGTGCAGGGGCTTAATTGACACAATGATCATAATTTGAGGTCCACATATGTAATTTACTCATTTTTTTTATGTGTAATATGTAGAATATTTTGTTAAAATAGCGCAAGGATTTATAAATGATAATTGTTTTAATTAAGACTTGAGAGTAGGAATAGCTAAAAAAAAACAGAAATTCTCCATTGCTATTGAAGCGTAATTCAATGCCACTACTGCATCGCACGGACATTGTCAATTATGAGGTTAAATAGGAACAGATTGAAAAATGAAGCAAATAATCCTATTTGGTTGCACCAGAAAGTTTATATTCACTGGAGTGAGTTTAAATAGGAGATAAATTTTCCGTGACACTGAGATATAAATGTGTTGACTTACCCTGTTGAGAACAATTACTTGCCTATTTCACTTCTTTGGCTCTTAATGTCAATCTAGCTATGTATTATTTAAATTTTTGTGTTGTGTAATGGTAAAATTCTTAACTCTGCTGCATTTTTGCTGTTTAAAGTTCAGCATGACATTGCAGCCATGAGTTTGCGATGCTTTTTGGCTTGTCTCCACCCACTTTGGGATGTGATTTTTTTTGGGATTTATTCTTATTTTTTATTTATTTTGTGGGAGTGGGGGATAACAACAGAAAAACATGAGTCCCAGCAGCCATTAAAAGGAACAAAGAAACCACATAACCAATTACTCTTCTCTGAAATAAAATACAAGTAAGCTTATACGGTACCATAATTCAAGTGAATAGTGTTCAAGTCAAGGGTTATAACACTATTCAACCTGTATCCTAGGCAGGGGAAGTGTATCAATTTCAAAATTTTCATTTAGATATTGTGATTGTATTTGAGAAGTGAAAATGAGAAATTTACTATAGACATTGCTTATATTAAATTGTTTTTAACTCCTCCAGCATTGTTTTTCCGACATGCTCTACAGAAGAGCAAGAACCCAATTGTTGGAAGCTGGCACACACTGCCGGATTTGGACATACTTTGGTAATTGTTTTATTCGTTAGCAACTTACCCAACGTTAGTCACTCAAGCACATTAGAGCACATGTTTTTCACTGTTGCCTCTACATCCTTTTTGGTCATTATTTCAATTGGCAATATGATGATGCAGATTGCAGATTTGCTGCAGTTAAAACTACAGACATTTGATATTTGTTATATTTCTTAATTTTTTTCTGGACATGTTATAAATATTTATGTTTTTTTTTGTGTCAAGGTGATATAAACTTAATTTAGACCAATGTCAATTTCTTTTTGAATGACAGAGTGACATGGATCATTCTCAGAGTTCTATCAATCATGCAAGTACTAAGATTTTTAGTACTCGAAATAGCCTGATGCCTTCATTACAGAAGCCAACTACTTCAGGTCATCGAAGATTGGTGAGGTCTCTCAGCCAAAAAGGTTTATTAAAGTCACATAATGGATACTCGGTGAGAATTTTCTCCCTTAGCTGTAAAATTGTTGATGCTTGTTATTTTTCTTAGGATTTCCTCTTAAACTTCAATATATCAGGGAAACACTCAGCTGGAATTATTGAATAAATGCTGATAGAGAGAATAAGGGCAATCATTTGTTTGAGGCCCTCTGGACCTTTTTTTTTATTGAAGAAATAAATTAGACGGCCTGTAGGACTGTACTCATATATGATGCATTTGGATCTCTCAGAGCCATTCATCTGGCCTAACTGATGATGAAGCAAGGGATGGTCGTTCTGGTAAAAATGTGATTGAGAAGACCATTCAAGAAGTTTATGCACAGAAGGTTGGTTGATTTAGCGTAAAGTATCTGCTAATTATTCAACGAGCACTGCTAGGAGTTTTGGTTCCATTTCTTTCTACAATGTCTCCTCTTTTGAAATTTCCTGTTACTCTTCAGGCTCAGCAGCCTACTGGAGATAATATGAGCAATGGGTTGTATGAAGCAATGCGAAAAGAACTCAGATATGCTGTTGAAGAAATCAGAACAGAACTCGAACAAGTGGGTTGTAATTTGGTGCTCTGTAGTCTTTTCTTTCCAGCATTAATTTATTATCTTAAAAGTTGGCAAAAATGGTACATCCTCTATCAGCTGAAAGTTGTTGGTTGTCTTTCACACAGGCCATGGTAAGAAAAAGCTTTGCTGTTGCTAGTGGTGATGGCTTGCAGTTAGACAACTCCGATGTTCTTCAGGCTTTTTCGACAATCAGAAAAAATAATGCCACAAAATTAGAACAGGTACATATATTTATGTCTAGCAATGACATCTCTTTGCAAAGAATAGTGTCAAGGGGTCTTATATATATTATAAATTTTGTAAGGTAATTCTTATTGTTTGTACTGCCACGACCTTATGTAAGGCTTTATTTACCTTGAAGAGATGAAAACTTGTACAAGAGGATACATCAGTGGCTTATTTTAAGTGATGTTCAAGAGAAACTAACTGATTGATTGTTGTTCTAAGAGACATTCGACTGCACCTTGAGGACTTGTTTAGTTAGCATTTTTGCTCTATTCTATCTGTTAACCATACATTGCTAGACTTTAAGGAGGGTGTTCATTTTCCTGCACATTTGGACTTTACATTTTCTTGCTAGAGTCATTGATATGAACTTAACTACTAATTTATTCTTGGTTGTTTTCTTGGTGAAAATGGCAGTACTGATAGGTTGCATATCTTATAGTTGTAGCATTATGGGTTAATTATGAGAAGAGCTCTTGGATGAATTTATTTTTGGTATTGTATTCAGTAGACCCATGGTAGAAAATGTGTTCTATTGATATTTGTCGCCCCAACATCATATATTGCTAGTATTTCCCTCGACAATAAGGAAAGAGAAGAACATAATGCAAGCATGTTAAAATGCATTTTGAAGGTCAGTTAGACTGTCAGTGGTCACATATAAGTTCTGTGCTATGTATTGTGATTAGTACTATTCCTGCACTCATGTTTGGAAGACGACTTGAATCCAGCACCTCAGGCTCTTGGGATTGTTTATCCCCTCTTCTGTGGTTGTTTTTCCTGTTTTTTTGGGAGAGGGGGGGGGGGGTGTGCCTGACAGGACAGATCACTCAAGCTTTCTGTTGGTGGGCTTTAACCTGAAAGCAGCCAATGATGACCAAACATTGAAAAATACATCATGCATTGAATTTTTTAAATCGATGTTTTGTTGTTCTTTAGAACTAGTGATCAATTGTGATTATTCTTCTTACATTTACAGTCGGAGAAGCGTAAACAAGATCTACTTGCGAAGAGAGTGCTGGAGGAGCAAAGAGGTAGGGAGGTCTCTAAGATTGCAAGAGAATTTCTTCCTGATTCAAAGAGCTCTGCTGTTGCACGAAAACCATCTCGAGGCAGAAAGGTACTCTCCTCCCTGTTCTGCTCAATTACAGGATTTGCATATTGTCATTAATCATCTCAATTTCTGGGCAATCATTTTGATTGTTGCAATATGCTTCCATTCTTAAATAGATGTGGGGATTAATTGTAATGTTAATGCAAATGTTCTGAACAACTTTCCAGAGGAGTAATGACAGAAATGGGATGTCAAAAAGTTTGACTGAAGAGGCAGAAAAATACTTTGAGGACTTCATTTCAAATGTTGAAGATGCAGATATTTCTTCATTTGATGGGGAAAAGAGTGACACCACTTCAAGTTTAGGAGGAATCACAAAGCCAAGAGATGCTGCAAGACATTGTGGGGAAGTTGAACCTTATCAAAGTCCTCTAGCAGGATCTAATTCTTTTCCTATCGAAATGGATGGTGTTATTCTGCCTTGGCTTCAGTGGGGGACTAATAATGACTGTTCTTCCGGCAAGAGTAGAGCACCGACTCCTGTAACTCCAAAAACTCTGTTGTGGGATGAAACACAGGTGACCTTCGACCTTTGACGTGTCTGTGTGATTTGATTATTTTGCACCCCTGATATCAATAACAAGGGCACTTCATGAACTCATTTGCATCATATTGTTGGTTGAGTAGTACTGTGTAGCAGGCTGCTTTACCAGCTCGTAAGAAATTAGTGCCTGATATTTCACTATAAAATTTACTAAAATAGCGTCAACTGGTTACCTAAAATAGCGTTAGAGGGTAATTTGCAGAAATATGAACAAGAATTTAGAGGCTTGGCGAACATGAATAATTTTGGGTTTTTGTAATTTTATTTTCACATATTTCATCTTATAGTTTTGTTTCCTTCTAATTGTATAGTAAGCATATTTATATTCTTTTCTTGTAGATTGGGACATTATTTATTTTTTTAATAAGCAAGATGTAAGGTGATAGAACTGACATAGATGATAGAACTATGAATTGCATTCCTGAAATGATTTTGTTTTAATTTTTATGTTTATGCTCTGGTTGTTGCATCAAATTGGGGTAGAGAAGGGCAAACTAGAAAGAGCAGGAGTTGGCTGGTAGGGTCGTGCTTTCTGGCCTAGGAGATCCCAAGGCACGGCATGTAATCAGTCACTTTTTAGGTTGCAGAAATGATGCAGATTGCCCCAATCTATATTGATCTAGTTGTATGCCGAAGCCAAGATGTATGGCAGATGATTTAGACATGCCAGTTGGATAATATAACCCTGTTTTATTGATTTTTTTTCTGTATATTCTTGCACACTAGCCAACCTGGGTGATGATGCCCCTGTTGAGTTCCTTAGTCAAGTTGAGATGTGCATTGGCTTTGCATTAGAGAACAACCTAAATCCTTGGGGTCCAGCGAGGTGCAGTCGTGTCTCATCAGGAGATTTGACTGCTCCGCAAGGAGAGGTGTGAATATTTTGAGATGAACCATTTTCAAATTGTGCTTGGTACACCGTACATGTGTTTATATTTGTATTCAATAAAGTTTCTCATTTTTGTTTACTCCCTGTTTAGAATAGGTCCACTCAAAAAAAAAATGCATTGATATAAGTTCATGGAGGTAGCATGACATCCGATTTCCAAATCATGTTTAGCAACATTAATTTAATCACGCTAGAAGTAGCAAGATCAACAGATCAAAAAAATAAGACATCTTGTCCATCAGTCACCTAAGAATGACATATTTGCTCTCCCTGGGATTTATTCATGATGCTTGCTAGTTGTATAAATTCATCTTTAACCTTTAATTTTATCATCTCTCATTGTTTCTGTTGTACTTTCAATTAACTCGTAATTATATAGGATGTGACCTTGATGCAAGATTTGGGTAGTCATTCCACCAGCAGCCATGGGAGTTGGTGCCCAGGACTCATTGGGCATACAATGGATACTGGAGAAGGAAGTGGAAGCAAATCCAGAGACCTTGGAAGTACCGAGAGTTCACATTTTGACATGGATGAGTATCTTAAGCTTCAAACTGATGAAGATCTCTTGTTTGAAAGATGGAGAGAGCGACAAAGAATAAGTTCAGGTGGTCTATTGCTATGTAACAATTTGTTTTAACTATGTTCTTTGTTTCTCAACCCCCACCTCCTCTCCTCCTCCTCCTGTTCTTTCCTTAATTGAATAGTATACCCGTGTACTAGTTTGTGAATTTCCTAGGATATATAATGAGTAATTATTGTTCGTACTTGAAAACACAGAATAATAAAAAAATTTATCAATCATAAACATTTGTATTCACATTTTACACCTAAAATTAAATTACAAACATAGAGAAGAGAGAAAAGAATTTAAGTACATGTTATAATGGGGATGCACGATAGTAGTGATAGTGAAAGATGGTGATAGTTGTGATGAGAGTCATAGGTGGCAATGGTGATGGTGGCGGACAGTGTTTGTAGGCGACAGTGGTGGTGAGTGGTAGCGAATGGCGGTGGGGGTGGAAGCTGTGGTGGGATGGGTGACATTAGGTGGCGGATAGTGGTGATAAGTGTAGTGGCATTAATGGTCAATGATGGGTGGTGTTTGGGTTGTGATAGTGAGCAATAGTATTGAGCAATGATGGTGATAGTGGGTGTTGGCGGAGGGCAATGGTGGTGGTAGGATGATGTTAATAGTGGTAATATATAAGAATAAAATGATAATGGTGGTGAGCGGTGGTAGTGGGTGGTGATGGGTGACGATAATGGTGGTGATGGTGAGGTGGTGGTGGTGGGGTGGGGTGGGGTGGCAGTGGCGATAGCGGTGGTGGTGATGGTGGCAGTGGTGACGGTGAAGTGTTTTGTAGAGAAGTAATTTTAAAGAAGTAGAAATTATTTTATTTTTTTTTGTTGTTTTTACTTATTTAAATGGTAAAATTACTTTTGACTTATTTGAAAGTAATTAAAATCAGTTATTACAAGCACTACTCTTTTTTTTGTAAGTCTTATAAGTATTTTTGAAAAGTCACCCTAAGTACATCTTTAAGGAGTTATTTTCTATTAAATTTTGGAATTCAATATAACTGTCGAATTAACCTTAAAGAAAAATTTAAACGATACCAATTGTAAAAAACAAAAATTATTTTTTATATAGATGATTAAGAAGTTGATAGACCTCCTAGAGATTGAACAATTTAGCTCCATTCTGATTTAGATCCTCTTAGTTTTAAATCTCGTCTATTTGACTTAAGTTTTGAATCATCTATTCTTAAATCTATTGGATTTAAGTTTTGAATCTGGGGCTTCTTACATCGGAAGCCTTTGGGTGTGTGTGTGAGTATATAGAGGGTCTCTCCGCTTCTCCTTTTAAGGAGTTGCGTGGAGTTCCCAGTTAAGTTAATATTCTGTCAAAAAAAAAAAAGTTTTGAATCATCTATTCTTAAATCTATTGGATTTCATTGACCTAGGACCCATTAAAACCCAATGATGGTACCCATAAATTTAGCTTTGGAAGATTGAGTTCGATTAAAATGGACAAAATAGAAAATTGATAGGATCCAAATCATTTTTTTTAATAATATTATTTAAATTTAATTTGAAGATCGAATATATTAGGGTAAATTACATTGATATTTCTTGTAGATTGGTCTAATTATAGAGATATTTCTTCAATTTTTTGAAATTACACTAACACCCCTTAATATTTACCTACCCATTTTACAAAATACCCCCATTGTTAGCATCATTATTGGCAATCACAAAAAAGTGATTGAGTCATCAACTTTTTACACTTGAATACCTGTATTATTTTTGAATAAAATTAAACTAATTTGTTTATTTTAAAGTCATGTTTGTGTGCGTATTCGTGTATTTTTTTATAATAACGTGAAACTTCTCCAAAGTAAGGCCACTTTGAATTCATTCCTACGAGAGTAAAACCTAAATGCCTGCAATTATCCGCAAATCACAGGTATCGGTTAAGCCCGAGGGATGCCTGCGAGAGGCGAACCCCTGAAGTCTAGATCTTCAGTTCGTTTGGGTTTAACTCCACACCATTGGGCTACTCATGCAGATATATTCGTATTTATGTTGACTCATCTAAACTTTAAATAAAAAAATTTAACGCTAAGATTTAAATCTAAAATTCTATTATCATTTAATTGAATTCATACTTATATTTTTTCTATAAATTAAAAATTAACTTCATAAATATAGCAATAATAATGAGTAATTTCTTTTATACAATAATTGTATCAGTGTTTAATAAACAGTAACAAATAATTAATATTTTATTTTTATAATACCAATTAAACATGTTGATCGTATAACGATCTACTAATAAGTAAACAAGTCAACAAATAGACTCTACGAGATTTTATAATTACTCAACCATGTAATACGTAACTGCATCTATGATAAGTAGTGAGCCATATTTTATCTTTTTTCGTTATTTTTTCTATGCTGACTCCTATTCAGATATGTTGATCACTATGCACTCCTTTCTGGGGTCCTCACGGTATTGCAATATTCATATACTAGAAATAATTCGTATTTAAATTAACCATTTAACATAAAAAATTCAGCCCCAAAAAATTACACATTGTCAAATAATAATTTATCGTTCAGTAGTCTGCCTACGCGGTACAGTTAGGGATGAAACCAAACAAGACTAGAAGAAACATTAAAATGAGAATCATTCATGTGATTTTGTCTCGAAGGGCCAACAAAAATGGCAGCCCTCTCTCTCTCTCTCGGTCTCGTTTAGTATCATATATCAATTTAGAGAATATTTTTTTGCCCACCACTTTTTAAAATATCAACAAAATATATTAACATATGTCCAGTATCGAACAAATTTTTTTTTATTATTTTGATTAGAAATATAAACAATGTTCAAAATAAAAATTATATTGAACTACAAATTAATTAAAAAATAAATTATTCAACTTGTGATAAAAATAAACGAAAAAGTATTTTTGTGGCTATATTTCAAATACCTAATGATCCAATTTGTGAGTTTTGTGCTCAAAATTTATTTTATTATTGTTATTGACTGTTGAATAATCTCATTAAATTAAAATTTTATTTGTGTCACTGTTAAGCTCCTCAAGATAAAATTCTTATTCCGTCCCTGTTTATGCACATTTTGATTAATTTTTATTATGATTCGATCAAAAACAGATCATTTATGTCGAGACTAAAATATTTATGGAGAATAAATCTCTCATTACCTGACCTAAAAAATTTACTAAAATGCAAACTCAAAACACAAGATATATTGTGTCTTAATTTTGATCTACCTAAATCATGTATACCCGAGTTTTTATAATAATAAATTCATCTCAATTATACACACATCTTCTTCTTCTTCTTCTTCTTTTCTTAAGTGGATATTTCCGTAAACAAAATTTAATCTTTTAGGCACCGTGCACATCTACGTTAACATAGCAGTAGAAAACCAATAACAACAGAGAAAAATGAAAAATAAAAGCACGAATAGAGATATAATTACACACATACGTTTCCTTCCAATTCTCCATTCGGACAAGCCTGTCACTTAACACTAAACAACACCCAGAGAGAGAGAGAGAGAACTGTCGACAAAAACAAACCAAAATACTTACAACTTTAAGGTTTGCATGTCCATTTATAATATGTGTCATATCATATACTACTTGTACTAGTGGATTGAAGAGGATTTCAATACTTCGGTTAGCGACCCAAACACAGAGCAGCCTTGACATCCAACCTCCATGCAAACCCACCACCTTCCATCCTCCACACGTCACAAGGCACAGTCACTGAGCTCCTCTCCTTCCCGCACGTGACCACCTTCAAACGGCACGTGAACGCCGGACACATCTCCGGCAATGACACACCCTCCTTTATCACCAATCTTACCCTCATCACATCACCATCGTCGACCTGGCCCGGACCCAACAACATCTCCTCCCTGTACGCCCCATTGGCCCACTTAAACCTGTTTAAACAGTCCGATATGAATCCAGGACACGCGTCTCGCTCAAGATTCATCACCCTCTCTTTGTCGGTACTACCTAATCCATACCCATCCACCCACGTCTCTGTCACACATTCAACTGTCACGTACGAGCCGACCAGCCTTATTGGTTGTGGTATCATCACCACCGTCCGATCCGTTCCAGAAGCCACGTGGCCAAACCTAGAGGTCAGGTGACCATCATGCACGGGGTGGCTATTATCAAAGCTCAACCAGATTGGTACGTTCTTGACAGGATCTATCGTCACAGTCACATCAGAGTGGTCACTGGAAGACCCCCAACAAGGAGAGTCCTTCCGATCAGGCGCCTCCGGCAACAACGGCAGTGTCACCACCGTTTCTCCACCGGAAACTGACCCAACCGAGTTATTTTTATCAAATGGGTCAGTTTCCTCCGGTGAACCCTTTCTTGTTCTGTTATTGCACCTCTTGTTAAAACTGTTACCATCTCTTACGTACCTTCTCTTTCCACGTCCAGCTTTGACGGATACTTTGCTTTTTCCCGGCGTTGAACCATCAGAAACTGACCCACCGACAGCCGGTTTTGGTGCGATCGGCCTGAATCTGAGCATTATACGGTCCACCTTTGACATATCGTACGAGCCACCAGCATACCTAGCTATACAACACCCACCTCTTCCATCTCTCTCCCCCTTCTCTCTCTATCTCTAGAGTCTAGACTGTTCTTCTGAGTGGGTGTTCGGTAACAGGAGGCACTTGAATGCAGAGAACTGGACAGCAAAGTGTTGATTTATAAAGCGTTATACGGGTGACGCGTGTGAAATCTAACAGGTGTGAGAAACAGTGTCTGGAACAGTTGAAAGACGTGATTGGTGGAGAGTGAAACGTGGCATTATAGTTGAGTAGGCCCCACGTGAAAGTACTTTCACCGGGCGAATTGTGGAGGTTGTGACTGGGCCCTAGATTGAACCAATCAGAGTTCGAGGAGTGTCCCTTAGTGGCTGCCAAAGCGGGGCACGTAAGCCACTGTGCCTTAAAATGCGTGAATTTCAAAGGATTAGAGACGTGGTCCAATTATAACTTGAGCTCAGAAGTCGTACAAGCTAAAAACTGGTTTTTAAATTTTTTTTTAATTTCAAATTTTTTAATAAGTAAAATCCTATAAATTATCGATCAATCTTAAAATATTATAATTGATAATAAAAAATATAATATTTTAAAATTAAATTAAATTTTAAAATAAAAAAATTATAACTAATTGAGGTAACTTGTAATTATCAAGAATAATTATAACTTCTCTTTTAGAACATACAACTTAACGTCCAGATTTCAACTCAGTCGGCATATAAGTTATTAGTATTGTGTACTTTTAGGATTTAGTATGCGTATATTTGTTCATCTTTTTGAAGGGTATTTATATTTGGACTAGTAATAATTGCATAATCTTTTAAGTTTTATTAGCACATTTAATGGCTTTCACTCACACCTATGCATAATTAATGATGTCCCACCAAATCCTTTCGGGTCTGTTTGGTTAGCAAGAAAAAGATGCTAGAAAGTGAAGTGAAAGAAAAGAAAGTGAAAAAAAAATATTTTCTTGTATGTGTTTGATTAGGATTAAAATTTTATAACAAAATTTTAAAAAAAATTCATTCTATAATTTGAAAAGCAAGAAAGTTACAAGAAATTTTATTTAATTGTCTGAATTGTCCTTACATATAATTATTCAAAAGCGGCTCTACCCATATGGCTACAGAACATGAAATTGACAATTAATTTATGATCCTTTATTTTTTCAAGTTAAAATTCAGCTCAACAAGTTTATAACACTACGTTTTTTTTTAAAAAAAAAATAGATTTATATCATCATAGAACCAAATTATTAAATAAAAAATGGAAAACAATGCAATAGATTTCAATAACAAATACTACCTTAAATGACCTAATAATACTTAAGACACAAAAGTCGTATCCGAAATCTCACCAAACACCTGGTCTACCTCATCTAAATGACTGTTGAATCATAATTTCATAAACATTTAACCGAACAATCAACAAAAAAAAAATAGAGAGAAAAGAGGAAACATGGTGTTGCCGCGGAAGAAATTCTATAATTACACAGGACTAATACATCGAACAATTGAAGATGGAAGAAAGGCTTACTGAGAGGCGGTCAACTGAGCAGTCGACTGAGAAGTTGAGTACCGAGAGGCAGTCTTCATTCAAGAGTTGGCTGAGAAGATGAGAGGAGTTGTGGTGCGCTACATGTAGGGGCAAAGTGGTAAACAGTGAAACAGAAAACCAAGTTTCACGGGAAAAAAAATTTTCTGCAGATTTTGTGGGAAATAAAAAACCATCAAATACTAGAAAATCTCATTTTACGGGAAAAAAATTTTCTTGAGAAACATTCATTTCTTGTTAAACAAACATCAGTTTCTTTTATTTTTTTTCACTTTCCCCCTTTTTCTACCATTCTCTCGCTAACCAAACAAACTCTTCAAGACTGATTCACTCGAGCGATTGGAACACTCAGCACCTACTAAACCTTAATGGGCTTATCTTCAACCAATAAATACCATTGTTCGGTGCTTGACACTTACGCCCGAACGTTCGCTGCTCGGGAATAAGTACCCCTCAAATTTCACCAATGCCAGAAGGTCGGCGCTTTCATAATTAATGTTTTGTATTTATTACTATCCTCACACTTCTTAAGGACTTAGATGCGCATTTATTGAGTTGTAGCTATTCATGATCCTATTTAATGAGTTGTCATATCTTCTTTAATGTCAAGTCTTTGCGGGTGTACTCGGTCTTTTTGCGGGTGTACTCGGTCTTTCCGGGCTTTAATTTCTCGACGCCACCTCCAAGCGCCCTTTGCGCTCCACACCAACTATACTGATTCACGTGTCAATTTCGCTGCTATTGAATCACCTAAAGTCCTGTCTACTATTGATATTAATGACAATCCAAATGGGAGAGATTATCTATTACAAGTTAATAGGGATACAAGTCAAAAGTGATCTTTTATGACTTTGTGTAATTAGTTTACAGGCAGACAAGATTACCTACATGCATGCTCCTTTAGAAATTTGATGGACATAGTTAGGACACATTCCAACCAAAAGATTTATCGTTGACAAAGGTTTCAAATGTTTTACATACCTGCATCCTATATTGCTACAATGTCAAATTGTAAATAAGAAGATTTTAAAGACGTTTAAGCAATTTCTTTGGAAAGAAAGCGAAAAAAAAAAAAGACTTTTCAATCATATCGCGCAAGCAGCGCTCAAGCGCCATATCTTGCTTAATAAAAAGGCTCAAAAAATCACTTTGCATTATGATTTAGAAAGGATTTTGAGGAACCAATTTTTAACGGGCCAGGCCCAACCAATCAAAGAAGCTTAAATCAACTAAAAGACGAATCAAGTCTAGTTAATCAATTCGACCCAGTCCAAGGTTTAGAGAGTCCAAGAATAATATAGCACGTGGAGAGTAATTATCGGGATACCTACTCTCGAAAATTAAGACTATTTTAATTGTACTTACTTTTTGTAGTTATCCTCCTCGATAAACTAGTGTTTTTATCCTCGCGTCACCGCCTCACTTCAGGGCTTCATGTCTATAAATTGTAAACTATCTCCATTAAGTAGGGCATCTCACTACACATTGAGTTCTGCATCTATACCTCTCTACACACACATAGCTTCTCTCTCTTATAGTTATTGTATTTCTCCCGGAGCTAACTATTGCTTTCTCCCCCGTTCACCTTATTTCATGAATAAAGACCCTCGACCACCGTTGCCCTTTTTTATAGTAGAGTAAATCACTCGAACCAAACCACTATATATTTGTATGTTGACTCAATATTTACATTATTGTCATTAATTAATTTATTTATTGTTCATTAATTATACATTATCACCTATTCGACTGCTAATCTTGCACGAGACTATTTTGTGCATCATCAGGCTTCAATTTTTTATTAGTTTTTTTTTTTTTGGCCACGGCATATATACTTCTCAACAATGATTTTGTTAATCTCAAGCTTTCTATATTATTGAGCCAATTCTAATTCCAATATGAGGATCGTATTGTAATACAATTCCACTGTATTACCTTGGCAATTTCTTACTTTGAGTCAAACATGAGATTAAATGAAACTAAATTGAGGGTATTTTAGCTAATGCAACTTTTGGTACCATTGAGTAAGACAGACTAATTAAACGAGTAATTGATTGAATAACTATAATTCTCTATCTTATCAAATGCAGGATTAGAGATTGCAATTTTATACCCCCTATAAATTTAAATAATAGCTTTTATAAAAAAGGTGAATTATCTGCGTAATTAAATAAAATAATAAATTAGATATCGAAGTTAATCCATATTTTAAATATTATTAGTTTATTTTATAAGTTTTGAGTATGTAATCTATCATTTACTTTATACATTTGTACAACTAAATAAATTATAAAATTATTAATTTCTATTTTATTAAATAGATATTAGATCATTTATAATATTATTATATTATCACATACTAAAAAATAAAATATAACATATATTTGACTGTAGAATTTAATCTGGTAATTACATGTGCATAATAATTTACAAGACTTTACTTATTCATATAGAAATTAATAAATGAGTTCAAAAGAATTTAGAAGTCTTTATAAAAAAGTCAAATAGGAGTAAAAAATAAAAAATTGATGAAAGTATAAAGGTGGATATAATTGAATTTATTATAATAATTAGTGATAGAATAAATAATTTTTTTTTTATTTTGTAAATGCTGACATTTATAAATAATATATATATAGATATAGATATTTTATCTACATGCGAGAATATGTAACAATTCGTTTATAATTTTCAGGATGTCTATCAAATAAAATATTGGGGAAACATAAAAAACTATTTATTTGGCAAAATTATAGAAGTTCGAACTCACCTTTCATTTGATAGTCGATAAGCTTGACTTATAACTAATTTCATAGAATTAGGCCGGCCGCCTGGAATAAAAAAACTTGTAATCGCCTACTCAGGACATTATAAAATTGTACTACTCTTCATATTATCATGCATTATGGTTGCAAAGATCTGTATCCATTGCTTTAACCTAAAATATCTGTGACGACATTGTCTTGTCTTGCATAGGGCATGAAGTTTGATTTTTGTTATATTTTAAAATACTATTTTGTAGTAAACTATGCTGGTCATCACTCTTGAACCTTCCACATGCCACTATTCAAGTGAAGAGATCTAATGGTTTGATGGTCACATGACCTTTCGTGATGGCGTAGAATGGCCTTCAACATAATTCTAAGCGAGAACTTGCAGTGATGAATTCTTGCAATGAGTAGGGATAATGATTTGTTGGATGAAAAATTTGAGACAATTAAAAAGTTAGGAAAGAAGTCGGGTGATCACTCAATTTGTCTCTTTTGAAGCTTAATTTAGTTGGTATTGAAGGCATTAGTACAACATATTTTCTGGATTTAGTTTGCAAAACTTTGTTTAATTTTTTGAATAGTATTTATACCTGAACTAATAATGATTAGAAGGTATGTGAGTCTCATCTCAGCATTTAATGGCTAACTCTCATATCCAACTATTATGAGGACAATTCAATCAAATTCCCTCAAGATTAACCCCCTCGCGAGGATGAGTATGTGGTCGGGATCCTTCGAACATTCACTGCCTATCACCGATCATTTAAGAACTTCTGCTTGGTGTTTTACACCTGTGTCCGAACGTTAACTGCTCGGGAATAAGCATCTCAGGGTTCGTCGAAGACCACGAGTCAGTGTAATGGCAATTAATGTCTTATAATGATGACTGTTTTTATGGGTCTTGAGGACACGAAAGTTTATTAATGGTCCTATCACAATCACTCAAGTCATCATTAATGAACTATTATATCCTTTTTAATGCTGGACTCGATAAGTGGTGCTCGACATTTTCATGCCTTAAATCTTCGGCGTCCTCACCTTACGTCTTTTTGCAATTCTTAAAAACTATAAGCCTCCTAAAATCTCGTCAAGACTAACAAACCACAATGATGTATCCACAAAATGAATTGAAGTTGTGCTCCATTTTAAAGTTTCCTAGCCTGAATAGTTGTTTGATCGATTTGTTTATACTTTGTACTATGAAAAAGTGACGAATTTGATCCGGAAAGTGAATCTAGTCAAGCTTGACTCATATTCACTGCTAATTCAAAAGCAACAATCAATCAAATTAACAAATTAAGTGTACTACTAAAGCTACCCTAAATCAAGTATTCACATTTTAAAAGCAGAATACTATCTATAGCCCAGATACACTGAGTGTCTGTCCAAATCAGGCACTTACAAAGAACAAAACCCAAAAGCAAAGTCATTCCCTTTTGATTATTCTAGCTTTTGCTTGCTGAACTCAGCTATGAATTTGGCCATTTCCCCATGATTAGTTAATCTGCAACCAATGAAATTGCAACACATTGAAGCAATAAGGGTCCCACATTAATTTTTAAATGAAGTCATATTCAGCAAATTCTTCCCAATGCAGTAAATAAGTAGATCTTAGCCTGAGCTATAAAGTAATATTGGGTTTTGTGCCACGTATTTATGTGGGTACCGACCATACAACTTAGGGGCATCTCAAAGCTAGGTCTTTAGATTTTTGTATTAGGTTTATGTGGTTTTTTGGAAATCCAAGAAACAACCAGAGAGCATTTGCTCCATTAGGGTTACAAAAGACATATATAACTACCTCTTTTTGAATAATTTTTCCTGAATTTTTAGGTTTAATCTTTTTTTATATTCTCTAAAAACTAGTCACTCTTATCTATTTAGGACATGCCTTAAATTAGATGAAACTATGACGGTTAACTATGAAAATCGATAAAATAATCGACGCAAATCTGAACACCCTAAAACAAAAAAAAATAACTTTTTCAATTTTCACATGTAAGTGTTAGCGTTGGCAAGCAACATTCTATATATCACGGTATGAAGTTGTGTTAATGTGTAATGTCTAATCGGTTCATATGAACTTAATTTTAAGTGGGTATAATGAGTGAACTTTGTTAGGACTCAAATAGTGGTGACTAAACTATAGTGTATCTCATTGTGTCATGATTTGTGAGTAGGGGTGTTCAAATTTTCGATTGACCGTAATTTTTTTATCCGGCTCGACCCGACCTGACCCGGCCCTACTGAACGGCCAGCCGCAAAAATTGGGTAGAAATACGGAAGAGTTTTTTATCTACCGATTAAATCGGGTAGGAATGTAGAATATCCATCAATTTACGTATTCTTACCCTACCTGCATTAATTAATTAACTAAAAAAAACTATAAAAAAACCCTACTGACCAACCTTATCGTTTACTAACTAAGCAAGCTCCTTAATCCACTCCTCTCCGCTTGCCTCCATCGGCTTTCATCCTTCAAGCCTCTGCCTCCATAACTCAGGCCTTCATCATTCAGTCTCGACCTCCCCAAGTATTCTCTCTCTCTGTCACTGTTTGGGCGCAATCTAGTGGCTTTCATCGTTCAAGCCTTCATTTACTAATCTGATTTTTTTTTCAAGCATCAAGTTAATGAACTTCAAAACTCTAGCTTTTAAGCATCGTTCATGCCTTTTATGTTTTTTTTAAGCATCGTTTAGGCCTTCTCTATTTTTTTTAAGCTTTCAAAACTTATCCAGTTAACATCAAACATAAAAAAACTCAAATTTCAAGTCTTAAATCGGAATCCAAAACAACTAGAGTCAGTGTTTGCACTTTGCATTGTACCTGATGGAGTTGTCAGTCCTCATGCAAATCCAATGAGGAATGGGCATGTTCTAGCTTTGCTTCTTTGTCAGCTGCTTCTTGATCATGAAGGTCTTGTGTGACGACATTTTTGCAATCGAAGGAACTAGGCGACGACTAGGGCTTATACAAATTTGATTAGAGCTTGGGTTGCATCCTTGAATTCAAATAAAAAGTGTTTACTCGACTTCATACCCGATTAATTGGGTAGCAAGTTGGGTAGGAATACCATAGCTAATTGGGCAGGGTAGGCCAAGAAAAAATTCTTCCGCATAGTATCGAATAAAAAAACAAAAAATTATATTTTTCACCGGTAGGGTAAGGTGAACACTCTTTCCTTGTGAGAGACTGATTTTCTTGAATTTATGAGATTGAGTAGGAGTGTGTTCTCCTTCGAGTGTGATTTAGCTGAAAACAGTAATTGAATTCTGAAACAAACATTAATTAGATATAGCCAATGTCAAGACTTAACTACTACCTTAGAGACTACCTCTAGGGGTGGTGGTAAACGAGTACGAGTTCAAAGGCTCGTTTTTTAAAATAAGTCTAAAAAAGTATATAAATTGAGCTCATTCTTAAACGAATCGAATCTTCGTCGAGCCTGAGTAACTCGATTATTTTACATATGAATTAGTCAAATTTTACAAGTTCAAGTAGAGCTTGCATGACTCATTTTTTAAATCAGTCCAAAAAAATATTTGAATTCGACTTATTTTTTAAACTAATGAGTTGAAGTTGAGGTAAAAATGAAACTGAATCCAACCCGAGTCCGAGTAAGTCGGATTCTTTATCACCCTTAGGTACCTCCTTTGAGAGCTGGGAATGGGCTGACCACTTCCGTTTAAACCAGAAGGCATGTGAGGCAGAAGGGGATTATTGCGAGTGTTAAAGCCCATGATGGCACACTTGTCACAAGGCAAATATATCACAATCGATTTTTAGGATCTTCTTTTATTTTTATAATTTTAGTTTAACCAACTAAAAATAAAAAGATCCAATCAATTTCTATACTTGAACCTAGGTAATCAACTTTCACTCTTTCACGTTTGTGAGCAACAATCAGCAAATAATTTTTATTTAATTTTAGACTCTTAGTAGCTCATCTGTCCATGTTATTTGAACTTCTGATATCCTTTTAAGATTACAAAATTATAAGTTGAACTAAAATATTATGCATAGGCCGTCACTAGAAGATATATATATATATGTGTGTGTGTAGCAAGTTTTGAGTTGTTCAATTCAAATATCTTCATTGAACTCAACTTAATTAATTTCTTCTAAATATTAGAAATCTACAAATAAGGGTGTTCATGGGCCGGTTTGGATAATGTATGACCAAATTCTTACCCAAATAAGTTATCGGGTTAGTTGAATCAAGCATTGGGTAGGAGTAGGCTACCCGCAGCCTAACCCGCAACGGGTCTTTTGGGCTGACTTTTTTGGTATATAACTTCATTTAAAAATAATGAATATTTTTGCAACTTAATATTTGTGTAAATTATATTTTTGAATTAAAAGTAAAGTTAAAATGAATTAAAATAAAATAATATATAATTTTATTTTTAATTAGAGGATGAACTACATCTAATAGAATGAATATATACCAACTAGGTTGACACATACTCACTTATCTATCAATTGTATTACTCTACTCTTTAAAACTTATATGCTTAATGAATGAAAAAAAAAATAATACATTATTTATAGTATTTAAAATATCAAAATATCAAAATTTGATATTATGAGACTTATTACAAAATTTCAAATTTAATGGTCTAAAGTATAACTTTTTTCTCAAATGAAGAGTGGGCGAGCTGGGCTATTGGGCCAGATTTTTACGAGTTTTTTTTTTGTGGATTGGCTTTTTGACCGAGTTTCGAGTCAGATAATGTATTTGGAGGTAAACTCAAGTCATTTTTTTAAAATATTGGGTACAGACTTAAGTGAACCAACTATCGAATTTTCAGGCCTATTTTTTTCAAATCAGATAATGAAACCCATAGGTAACTCGGCTCATGCACAATCCTATTTAGAACCATGGGATTAGGGATTAAGCCCACTTGTAAACTTGTTAATGAATTAAATTCTAATTATATATTTTAATTTTAATTTAAATTTATTTTGTTGTATGTGATTTGATATTTTATTTGTATCAAAATGTGAAGTCATTTATTTTCTTATCAAAGTTGTTTATACCAGAGCTGGCTTATGCCATCAAATTTTCTATGCGATACTTCAGGTTGAAAAGATTTTTTTTTTTGATCCAAGGTTGAAAAGATTATCCAACCCATCCCCATTACATCCTAAATCTAACGGTCAGCAATTCCCAAATAAAGTACACTTTGTTTCAGACCTTGGGTCACATCAGTCTGACTCTATTACCAAATCCAAAGAAGTGGGCTCCACCAAAACCAAACTCCACAGCCACACGGTGGAAAGTAAAACACTGTACTAACTAATACCTTAAAACCTCTCGTCCCACATCGACTAAACAGCAACAACTCTCGTCCTTTATATAACGAAGTTTCAGAGCCAAGCATCGTCCCTTCGGGGACATCCGATAAAATTGGAACGATACAGAGAAGATTAGCATGGCCCCTGCGCAAGGATGACACGCACAAATCGAGAAATGGTCCAAATTTTTTTTGGACTTTTTTACCCTTGGGTCTCTTTGTCAAATTACTAAACTACCCTCAAATTCATCTTCTTTCCCGCAAATACCCCTCTTTGCGAGACCACCTGTTTCCCTTCTCTTCTCCGCTTTTCTATGTCTGCTGAAAATCAAGTCTCCGAAAGAAATTCAAATTCTAGGGTTTTTTGGGCCCAAAGGAACTAAGAATGGTTGGATTTCGAATTCTATAGACGAAAAAATTTAGTTAATATTGCTTTAATTTTTATCTTTCGCTCAAAATTATGGTTCGATTCCGCAGTTTTTGGACGAAAAACTTGAAGGAATCACAGAGCATTCCGTAAACAACAGCTTGCAAGGCATAGTGGCATTTGTGGATTGGAATGAAATATTGTGAAAGTTGTATCTTCAAAGAAAAAGTCATAACCAGTTGGGGATGGGCTTTTTCTTTATTGGATTTTGATATGTTTAAGGTATTTGATTGAATTACAAAGTACTTCCGCATTCCTATTATCGCGCCATTTGTTTGGGTTTAATTTGCACTTTTTGTATTGTCCGAAAACCTTATTGGAAACAGGGTTTTGAACAGTATAGATTCACTGAGTATTGTGTTGCATGTGTGGACCTGTAGAATCAACCTTTGCTGATCTTTGCTGCTTATCGTGTGCTTGGGTCCTACTCATCTTTTATTTCTATGGCTTTCAAGGCTCATATCAGGACCCTGTGGGGAGAGAAAGCTTGCAAAAGCTTTGCAAGAGATACAATTTGGTTATAGCAATTTATGGTCATGTCCACAACATTGAGGTTAAAACTAAATTCCAAAAAAAAATGTTGCCTAAGAATCGTTATGTAGACAATAGAAGCTTAAAAATAAACCATGCATAAATAGTTCTATATGTTTTATTTAAGTTTGCATTAGATTGAGCTACGTGATACCAGAGACAGACAATCATGGAAAGCTGTCTGTCTTAGTCGATTTGGACTTCTGAGGACATTTCTTTGGCTGTTCAAGTTGCATGGATGGTGTTGACATTGAATGATATAGCAGATGAGAATGCCTTATGGTTACTATTTGGTGATCTTATTACAAACTAGTCATTGGGGAATTTTATCCTCATGTTGGGGTTGTGTTTCTGATGGAAAGTTCTATTGGATAGTAGGCTAGTAGCAGAGAGCCAGAAACAAACTAAAATTGTATTCTTTCTGCTCTTTATTGAGGTTTCCTCTTGATGTGACCACTGTTTACATATATGTTTTACTGTGAAGCCAACAAGCATCCTACAAGAAGTTACTTTTGAAACTAAGCTTATCACATTTGTGTGACAGTAGTACTTTCCAAATGTACAGGCTGTTGCAAGCTTGGCATTGGCTTATTTTTAGACTCATGTTTGTTGTAGCATCAGGTTGCTTTGTGTCCATGTATCCTGATACTTGGTTGGGTATTAGTGTGATGCAGAATCAATGTGAAAATGAATAAACGTTCCATCATTTGGACACCGCGAATGGAACAATCCACGATGTTGTCGGTGGAGGAGGGAACCAATTATTGGAGTTCAGCCCAGTGTGTACCTTTTGGAGCCTTCATAGAGTTTGTCACTAGGGATTTACCAGGCTAGATTTGGATTACGGGTTTGTCAAACTAACGACATTTAATTACTCATCACTTCTCTTCGAGTACAAGAAGAGCAGTGATGGAGTTTACATGCTTCTACCATCTCAAGGGACTACCGGGATGTCTTGGCCCCATGTATATGACGGTTTTGAGTTCATTGAGAAATGCCTTGCATCTGCAGATAGACAAAAACAGCCTTGGTTGATCTTCGCAGGTCATCAGGTCCTTTGCTATTCTTCTGATAAATATTATGGCATGGAGAGCTCATTTGAAGTTTCCATGGGAAGGGAAGGCTTGCAAAGTCTCTGGCAGAAGTACAAGATGGGCATTGCATTTTGGGGTCATGTCCATGACTATGAAAGAACTTACCCTATTTACGAGGTACATGGTTTTTCCTTTCCAATAAAATACAATGAAGGCATATCAGTTCAGCCTATTCTTCCAGAGGCCTCACAAAAATGCCCATTTGAGTAACAAATAAACGTAGATTTGAGCTAATCCTATCTTATGGTTTTTGTATAGATTAATGCCTGTGTAGCTTATCTGTACAACTAGATTATTGTGGAATTCATAGATTGGACATCTATGTATTTATGCACAGCTCCTGGTGTACCACTATCGGCTGTCAACAGCCTTTGGCTACACTGTTTGCCCCGACAGCTGGGAGGTTATTTTTGGAGCTCTAGAGACTGGGAATAAAACTCCATATTCTCAGTGCGTACCATGAGGAATAAAAATTGTATAGTCCAACCGATTCTTTGTTCAGCCTCCAACCTAGTTTTTGTTTGGCACATATCAAGATTGAATCACCTATATATCCCCTCTCTGATCTTGTGATATCTATGCTGGTGGTGTAGAATCAGTACGTGAATTAAACATCTCACTACCATGGCATGGTGAACAGGTTGCTGGTGGAGGAAGCCACTTATCAGTGTTCAGCGAAGTTAATACCCCACTTGGAGTCTTGGTTCACCCCTCTCGAACTTCGAGTACAGGAAGAGCCGTAATGGAAAGGTCTATGACTCCTTTACTGCCTCACTGGACCACAGAGATTTCTTAGCTTTTATTGTGTCACGGTGAGGCAGGAACCAGTAAAGAACCTCTATTCTGCATTGTAAGTTTGTATTACTGTTTAATTTTTATTGCTTTATTTTTTTTCTTATATCTATCTTATGGTTTTTTTTTTTGTCAGAATATCTATCTTATGGTCCACTTTTGCATTTTTAGGTTACAATTGCAGCTAGTGTCGCATTTGATTTCACCTTTCTAGATGAAAACAGCCCTCCAATTCTTATTCTTATTTTTTTCACGCAAATAAGCCTGTATGTGCTGCGAACTTCAAAATCAAGGTTTCTGTTTAGTCTTCGCAAGAAATTTGAAAAGATTTCCCCAACTTCATTTCTAGACTGATTCCAAACCATTGCATTATCGTTGTGTGTGTGTTTGTACACTTTTGTGATATTGTGAGTTCAGATTTCAATTTTGCAAACTAATTTTGTAGCTGAATTTTCAAATAAGAAATTCATCTTGCTACCATGCTGTTGCTGATCTGTTTTTCGATTCTTCGCTGCTAGTTTTACCTAATTGCATACCTTAGGATTCAATTCAATTTACAAGATGCATTTGTTACTTTCAGATTGCTTTTTGTATTTATACTTGTGCTACATTTTGATTCCCAAGCTGTGTTAGAAATTGTCTTCCTTGCTTAGACAATTGTTTATGGGTTCATCATTTCTAGATAATGAAATGAGATGCTTTGAAATGAACTACTTCATACTGGAAAACATTAAAGACAGAGGCATAAATTTGAAAGACATCAGAGAAACTATTCATTAGATTGTATTGTCAAATTATGAGAATAAATGTTTCTCTTGCTCGTATTCACAAGCTAAACCTTAGTTCCAAAGTACTTGTTAATTGATGTACTTCTAGCATTACATAGAAAGTTGGAAAAGTAACAAGCAACTACAATTTATTGAGTCTAGCAGTAGTACTCACAAAACAGACACAACACTGACATTGAAACAAGCAACATAAAAAAAGCCCTGAGAACTTATTATCTTTTACATAAAGTACTGAATGATGAAGTTGTTCAAAGCTTAGATGATCCCCTAGGGTGATGGATGACAATGTGATTGTAAGCATCAAGGGTCAGAAAATCATCCAGTGTTGGGGTTGTGCATTGCCGAGTGAATATCTTGCAAGCCTCCTTGTACATTCCCCCATTGAATTTTTCCTTACCAACCTCTCTCTCAATTCTAGCCATCTCTTCTTCAACGACTCTCCCAAAGAGGTCCAAGGTCACCCTCACCCCAATGCCATCTCCATTCAATTCCACTCCATATTTCAGCCATTGCCAGTTCTGAACCCTGCTTATCTCAGCTGTAGCAGCATCTTCCATTAGGTTGTACAGAGGAACTGACCCAGTTCCCGTGAGCCAAGCTGCCAAGTACTGGATTCCAACACGAGTGTTGAGCCGGAGGCCTTCCATGGTTCGGACTCCTCTGGGACTATGTAAGAGGTCTTCTTCAGTCAGGGTTGTGGCATCTTCTCGCTTCATGGTTTGTATTTGATTAGGGGCATTGCTCATGTTGATGTTGAAGACTTCCATGATTGCTGGGATAAGCCCGGGGTGGGCTGCCCAAGTTCCATCATGCCCTGCCTTCACCTCTCTTAGTTTATCCTTCCTTACCAATTCCAGTGCTGCCTCGTTTGCGCTAGGGTCATCTCTGATTGGAATCTGAGCTGCCTGTTCATATTTTAAAGATCAAAGATTGTTGGCATAACATTATCACAAATCACTCGAACCACTTCTAAAAGATACCGAATGTGCTGAACTAGTTTATATAAAAGTACCAACCCTTAATGGCTTTTTTTTTTCCAGACAGTTACAATATGCCACAATGCCTGTTTGTGACTTGGTTGTTTTTGCATAACTCTGTAATGCAAAAACCCAATCCTCACTCATTTTTTCATCCAATATTCATCTTGTGTCTTCTATTAGTTCTCTTTTTCCCGACCCTTGTATGCCGAACTCTACATTCATATCATACATGCAAAAAGCCTACTTATACATAGCTTTGTTCAAGTTGAGTAAGTGATAGCTCACGCAAACGCTATAGAAAGTGAAGTTCAGCAGGCTGAGGAGTGTCTTAGAATCTTTTTTAGCCCAGAACTTGACCTGGTGAGCCAGTATATATGTATACCTGATCACATGTGTATGAGTATTCATGCACTCACATTCATGAGAGGGACCAAGACTGCAAATTTTGCATAAATATGCCTATCTAAGGATGCATAAGAGCAAGAACATTTACATACCATTCCGCCCATGGCATGCACACCACGCCTGTGGCAGGTCCTGATGAGGAGATCAGAGTAACTTCTCATAAAGTGCTGAGTCATGCCAACTTGAACCCTGTCTGGTAGCAAGCGGTCAGGGTGTGCCTGGAAAGTCTTAACATAACTGAATATGTAATCCCATCTACCACAGTTCAGCCCAACAGAGTGATCCCTCAATTCATAGAGGATTTCATCCATCTGGAAGACAGCTGGAAGTGTTTCAATAAGAACAGTAGCTCTGATGCTTCCTTTCTCTATTCCAGCCACTTTCTCCGCCTTCTCAAACACACTGTTCCATATCTTAGCTTCCCTGCCAAGACATAATGCCTATAAGAAATTGTCTATTTTCTAATTAGTTAACCACTTTAGACATAGTTTTCAACAAGAGGGGCAAAAGGACGACAACACAGTGGTGTTGGTAGTGGAGTGGTGGTGGTGGGTGATCGATCGTGTTGGAGGTATAATAGTTTTGGGTGTTGGCCCTATTTTTTATGACAGCCTCAAGAAACGAAGTGTCGATGGTGGTGATGAAAGTTATGAACTCTTTGCTTTAAAACTCCCAAGAAGCAACACACAAACGAACAACAGGAATACATACAACTTTAAGCTACTCTAACCAGGCGACATTACCTTGAATGCTCCATTTTTGGGAGGTAGAAGAAAGGACCAAACCCTGCACCTTGGTTCCGGCGGAATGCTGCGTAGTTGTGGTAAAAATAAAGGCCAAAATCCACAACGCAACCGGTTGCAGGTTCACCATCAATGAAAATGTGGGCCTCTGGTAAGTGCCACCCTCTTGGTCGGACAAAAAGTTTAGCAGTCTGATCATTGAGCTTGTAAACCCTGTTCCTAGCCTGATCATGGAAGCTTATAGTCCCATCAACAGCATCCTTCAAGTTAACTTGCCCTCTTATAAGGTTCTCCCAACTTGGTGAGAGGGCATCTTCAAAATCAGCCTATAAGCATGGCAAGTTCAATTTTGTTTGTTAGTT
This sequence comes from Ilex asprella, assembly GCA_023539305.1. NCBI lineage: Eukaryota > Viridiplantae > Streptophyta > Magnoliopsida > Aquifoliales > Aquifoliaceae > Ilex > Ilex asprella. The sequence continues at coordinate 19,546,757 of CM042202.1, forward strand.
GAATCATGGATTTGAAATTGTAGAATGAAGAACAGAGCATCATTATTTGGAAATCCTTTTAAGCGGTGTTGAGAATTTGAATCCTACTTAACATAGTTGTATGCTTGTACTGACTATGAGCAGTTTAAAATTTGTCTATTGGTGTTTCTTGTAATTCTGATTTCTGGAACACAGATGATAAGTTTCTGTACAGATCCTTTTCGTTTTTAATTTGTGTCTAGAGGTATAATTTTTATATTGATTTTCTCTGGTTCCTAAAAATTTCAGTCCCTATTGCTTTACAAGTGGTGGGTCTTAATATACATCCTGTTTGATTACATGAGAATGAGCTCAATAAATTGTATCCATAAATTCTAACAAATCGTTCGATAATTTGTAAGAAACTTTTTCTTTATTAAATTAGAAGACTAGAACAAAAGACGAAGCAAAGAAGAATAATACATATTTTTCATGTAGAAAAACCATGAATAGGTCTATTTATTTAGTTTGGCATTCCTTGTGCTTAGTATATATACTAAATACGCTTCAAATGGTGTTGTTATTTTTGATATTATGTCTGGGATTAGCGCGTTGTAGCACTTGGTACTCAAACATTGGCCCGAGTCATTTTCTCTACCCGTCTTACCTCGATATTCAAAGGTGAATGAAAAACTATCAAATTGATCATGCACTTATGTATGGCCTTCTTTAATCACAAGTTGTTGGCATACATGCACTTGAGTCCATAAATGAAACTGAACCAATGTAATACTTACCATGAAAACCTTAGCCCCAGAGTTGAGTGCATTGATGATCATTTTCCTCTCCACCGGACCTGTGATCTCCACCCTCCGATCAGCTACAGCCGGTGGGACTGATGCACACACCCACTCCCCCTCCCTCACATATGTTGTCGCCGGATCGAAACCCGGCAACGCCCCCTTATTATACCTCATCTTGTCTTCCTTCCTACACTCCAGTGCATACTTAATATGATTCCTAAACTCTCTCTGCAATTCAGCAACAAACTGCAAAGCATCCTTAGTGAGAATCTTAGCAAACTCTTCATCGTATCTACCCCTTATGTCCACTCCCTCAGGAACATCATACACTGCAACAGTTCTTCTTGCCGTTGGAGCTGTGTAGCCATAACTCCCAAGGCCCATCATCTTCTTATGTTTGAGTTTGTACAAGAAAGTGGTCGTTTTTTGTATTGTAAAGTGAATTGGGGTGGTGAAATATATATAGAAGAGAAAAAAAAGGGGGGGGGGGGGGAGGATAAGGATGTGATGCCTCCAAAAAAAAATCCGTACCATATTTAAAATTGACTAACCAATCAAGTATTGTTGGTTCTCTTAATTTGTCGGAGTCGAGAAGTTTATACGTCATTTATATTATAATTTTGGTATAAATATTTAGTCAGACTAACATAATTAAATTAATTAAGAGTCATAATTTTTGGTCTCATGAATAATCAATCATTGATTTGTATAATAGTAAAAAAAAATATGTAAAATAATTAAACAACAAAGTTTTATATATATTACATTTTTATCAAACAAAAAATAATTTTTTAGTATCATTGGTGAATTTTGGGTCGTAGCCAGAAATTTTCCTAAGAGGGGAAAAATGCAAGTATAAATAATTCACTAGCTAATAAAAAAAATTAAGTTTAAATACAAAAATAGATATTAAAATTCTAGACTAAATTAATATATGAAACAAAAAAAAAACTAGTTTTTATTTAGCTTAAAAAATTTTGAATAAAAAATAAAATTAAATGTATAATTTTTTAAAAAATTAGGGAGACAATATAATAAATTGAATAAAAATATGATAAAAAAAATTACATCTAAAGTTTAATCAAATTTCTTCAAATAATCACTTAATTTTTTAATATTTATACAAAAATTTATATAATAAGATAACTCACAAGTTGAATTTTATCCCCTACACATTTTTTTCTCCCAAAATATCACATCGCTCATTTCTATCATATGCCCAATTATTTTAATATTTGATTAATTTATAGTTGATATAATTTTTATTTTCAATATTATTCATACACGATAGTATACATATGTCGAGAAATTTTTGTCAGATTACGTATGTTGAAAAAAAATTGTCGATAATTTTAAGAAAATAATGGATAAACATAAATTTTAAATGATGTAATCAAATAAATGAAGAAAAAAACTTACTATTCATTAGGCATTCAAATTTTATGTTTTATTGTGCCTTCATGCACGAGTTATAACTATTATATAAATATTTCAGATTGAATGACAATTAAATTGAATCTAAATATATTTAAATTTAAATCAGTGAAATGTAAGATATCAAATTCAGATTCGAGTTCAAATAATTAATAAAAAATAACAATTCATATTTGAATAATTAAATTTGAGTTTGGATTAAAATTTAATTCATTGATAAAAATAAAAAATTGACAATGAGATGATGAATCCGGGGAGTGGATGGATAGGTATTGAGAAGTTATCGTTATGGGTTGTATGAAGAGAGTGCCTGGCTTTATGTGCGTAAGCGTAAGATGATAATGGTGGTGGTGACGCCTGCTCTTGATAAGGAGGAAGGAAGATGATGGTTTTTGGTTTTTGGGCTTTTTCTTGGGATGTGCAGTCTGTTAAGATAATAGCGGTGCATTGACATTTGGCATTGCTGGCCACAATGTTATAGATATGATGAGCTTCTTTATGAGAAAACTAATGCTATGTTTGGTTGGAGGGAAAATAAGGAGGATGGAAAATGGAGGAAGAAAAGTGGAAGAAAGGAAAGTCTTTCCATTGTTTGGTATGGAAGAAAAATGGGAAGGAATGAAAAATGGGAGGGAAAAGCTTTCCCTTGGGCCCACTAAAAATTTTTCCCCCAAAAATGGGAGGAAAATGGATTGAAAATGGAAGGAAGATTGGTCTTTTTTGTGAATGGACTATTTTACCCACCACTCTCTAAAAGTGAGATTTTAATAAAATGTAAGTTCAACAATTTTTTTTTTTTTTTGCCCAGAACATGTGTGGCTTTGGCCTTTTTAATGAATAAGGC
>CM042202.1:19554795-19581886 GCA_023539305.1 Ilex asprella
TTTTTCTTGGACTTGGAAAGAGAAAATCAAAGGAACACGCTACTCAAGTGGCCCAAAATTCAGGTAAAAGGCCTATTAGTGAGCCTTCCTTCTCACTAATTTGCCTTGGGCCTTCTTCAATCGGTGGTTTGGAGAAGGAAGGCTCACTAATTAGGCTTCCTTGAATTCCAAGATAATATGGACTCGATTACGGGTTAGGCTATAAAACAGACAAAAGCCAATAATCGAAGAGAGAGAGAGAGCAACTAACCGCAACGCATCGGGGAAAGTTTCGATCCTCGTCGGCGATAGACAGATATTCGACTTCCGGTAAGACCTTTCAATACCTGTGATTAATTTTCGACTGCAAATCCTTAACGGCGAATAGTGAGAAAGAGAACATCATCAATTGTTCTTTTGCTTCATACACCATAGATTTTCTGATTTATATTCTGCTTTACCACCAAACAAAAAGAATAGAAAATTCGTATATTTTGTTAGTTAGTAAATATAATATCTTAGGATTTCGAATTGATTGTTGTAAATCTGAGGTTTCTGCCTTTCTTTCGGACAAAACATCTAAACATATTTTTAGGGTGAGGATTTTGTGAATTTGGGTGTTTAGGTTTGATATAGTGGTTTCAATTCTGTGTGTGTGTGTGTATATATATATATTTTTGGGTTTCATTGGTTGCTTAAGAAGAGTTGTGGTTTTTAATAATTATGGCGGCAGGGAGACACGACGTTTCGAGCTCGTCACTTTAAGAAAGAAAGCCATAAATATAAGGAGGGGGCTTACAATGACATAAAATCAAGTGGAGGTCATGATCTTCGGACCACTCAACATAAAACCTCAAAGACAAGAACTTCAGGTGGTTGGACCTGCGGTGACAGACGTGAAGATGGGTTTGTTCTTAAAAACACAGAGAGGGGGTGGAGGGACTTAACAAGTGGCAGTGGTTCTGCTAATGCCTCTGATCATGAGTCGCATGGAACTGGGAAGTTTGAATATGGGGCACAGATGCCACTGGAGAAGAAAAAAAAGTTTTCGCCTATTGTGTGGGACAGGGATGATAAGGAAGTAAAAATCTCATCAGAAAACATAGCTCATTTTTCTCATCATCTGCTCCCAAATTCATTGCTGAATTACCAAATGTTGTCGTTGCGGATCAGATTTAGAACTTACAGATTTTTGCGAGTTGAGCCTTCTGTGGCAACTGATTCAGTGGGACCTGGTGTATCCTAGTCTCATGCTGATTTGCCTGTTTCGTTGTCCGACAATGAACCAGAAGTGGAAGATGATGGTCAGGACTCAAAAACTCCATCACATACGAATATTTTGACTCTTGAGAGAGGGGAACTGTGCAGAGAAGGCTCTTATAGAAGTAGGGAATCAGGTGGAGCTGATAAAGCAGATCACTTTATGGGGGTGGATAATGATGATACTGCTATAGAGATTGATGAGTAACATGATGAGTTTGCTGGTGTTTTTGGGTTTGACTCAAATTCTGATGATGATGATGATTTAATAGGATCCAAGAGCCAGCAGTCCCCAAATTTAGAAGCATAAACATGCTTCAGGGTCGTAGAAGTGCATTTGAATACCAGAAACTCAATGAAATAAATGAAGGCACTTATGGTGTTGTGTATAGATCGGCGAATAAGAGGACTGCGGACATTGTGGCTTTGAAGAAGGTGAAGATGGGGAAAAATGAAACTGAAGGAATCCCTGTTTCAGCATTGAGAGAAATAAACCTACTCATGTCGCTGCATCACACTTCAATCGTCGATGTTAAAGAAGTTGTTATGGATGACCATATTAACGTGTTTTTAGTTATGGAGTAGATGCAACATGACCTAAGGGGTGTGACGGAGAGTATGAAGTATCCATTTAGTCAGAGTGAAGTTAAGTGCTTGATGTTACAGCTACCGAAGGGTGAACCCTTCACGACAATTGGATGTTTCACAGAGATTTGAAGACGTCAAATCTTCTTCTAAATAACAGAGGTCAACTGAAAATCTGTGACTTTGGAATGTCTCGCCAGTATAGAGGCCCATTGAAACCATATACTCCTGAGGTGGTCACTTTGTGGTACAGGTTAGTTGCAGACCTTTTATGTTTTCTGAAGGCTATGTTTTTATGTTTTCCTTTGTGTTATATGTTGGTAATATTCATCAATTGTTGTTCCTTATTTTTCAAGGGCATGCTCACCTGCTCCCTCCCTCCCACCCTTCATATGTATGTTTGTGTGTCCTTGCAATGTTGTATCATCAAATGTTAATAATTTGTTCCGCTTTATCATACTAGACATCGATTCATATAGGGATTGTGAACCTAGACAAGTTTTTTCTGTGCTTATGTGCATGAGACAATTGTTGTGCGTGGGAATTTTGTGAATTGAAGGGGCGAATAAATTCATGAACTAAGGGATAAACAAATTATACATGACATAAAGAATTAAGAATAGCTCAGATAAACTGTTGGGTGCCCTTGTGTCTCTAGGTTTGTTCCTCTCCTTTTTCTTCTTTGTAAGGCCTGCAGTTTTACCTTTATCAAACAATGTAGTGTTCCAGCCCATAGCCTCCTTACAGAATTTTTTTCTCGGGAGTTGGGAATTATTCTAACATTATATGATTAGCATTGCTTCCAAATTGTACAATTACGTAAATGACTAAGACAAGAAATTTTTGTTATCAGCTTCTATGTAGAATGCCTTGTTTGTCTTCATAAGCTTAATTTCATCCTACTTCTATTGTGTAGTGATGTCTTTGTATGATCTTGTTGAAAAGATTATGAGTAGTTTCGTATCCTTACATAAACACTCCTCGTTAAATTATTATCCTACCAGAAGTATCTCAATCCCAGTTTGTTTGGGAAGTTCAAAGGTCCGAGGGGTGGGTATTGGCTGACTTCGAATTTTGTCTAAGTTTCTGTCCAGCCTTTCAAAATATAGACAGACAGCTGACTGGTACAGAATCAGTAGCATGTTGTGGTGCCAAAACCTTCTATAATGGAGTATGTTTGGTATGTACCTTGGTAATAGTTGCAATGGGCTTGGCTTAAAGTTGTTTAGACTTCAAGTTGTTTCTGGGAGAATATTTTTGATTTAATCTTTTGGACGTATGTCTTTGAATTTTGCTGCGTTGCAGTGATTTTATTGAACATGGCCTTTAATTTTTTGGAATAATTCAAGTGGATAAAAGTGACTCTAGCAATCATTAAGGTGTTTTTGAGAATAAGGTTGCTTAAAATGCTTTTATGTCAAAAACTACAGGGTCTATGCAAGTAGCTTACATTACTCCTGTGAAACAAACTAGGTGATCAATAAGTACTTTTAGCTTGTCTGTACTTATTTCACTGACCTAATGTATGAATAAGTTTTATTTTGTATGCACAAGCATTGTTATTTATGTTTCCTTTGCTGGGACCAAGTTGTTTGATGGGGTTTGCATATTTTTTATTGACTTTTTGAATGGTTGGTACTGTTTTAGAGCACCGTTGTTCGCTGATTATTATGTCAGTTTTGTCGATCTCAAGAATTTGTGCACTGTTAATTTGCAGGGGCTCCTGAACTTTTGCTACAGACACAACAATGTTCAACTGCAATTGACATGTGGGCGGTGGGATGTATAATTGCAGAATTGTTGGCCAAGGAACCACTGTTTAAAGGAGGTTCTGAACTTGAACAGCTTGACAAGGTTATCATTGTTTTCACATTCTGGGAGATTATTTTTGGCATTAATTTCTTTGATCGTTCCAGTGACGTATTTTTGGTGTGTTTTTAATCGCAAATTGCAGATTTTCAGGACTCTCGGCACACCAAATGAGACAATTTGGCCAGGGTTCTCCAATTTGCCTGGTACTCATGTTAATTTCGTTAAACAACCGTGAGTTTCTTATCTATGCATTGTCAATCTGAAGTTCTTTTGTTTTGGCTATTTCATCCTTCTTATTTCTAAACTTGCTACATTTTTTAAGGTAACTTACCAGAAAAAGTAACTTTTTCAGGTATAATCTGCTGCGCAAGAAATTTCCTGCTGCAACTTTCACAGGATCTCCCGTTCTTACTGAGTTGGGATATGACTTGTTATGCAAGCTTTTGACTTATGATCCTGGTAAGGTTTAGCAATTTCCTCTTGCATTTAAAGAGCTTATTATTGCAGTTATTTATGATTTTCTGTTAATTGTGCAGCGAATAACAGCAGAAGCTGCTCTTGATCATGGCTGGTTCAGTGAAGTCCCTCTCCCCAAATCGAAAGGGTTCATGCCTACTTTTCCAGTTCAACATTCTAAGGATCGTAAGCTGACCACCCGTAGAGCTTGACAAAATTTTGCTTCAACTTTGTAAATGAGAGAAACAAGAGTCTCTTCAACTTTTCTATTTCAGTGATACATAACAGAATTGACATTTTTTACCAAATCCCATGGCATGAAATTTTCTTCTCATTATGGATGTGAGCTCTATAGATGGATCTCAAACTCTCATCACTAAAATTGAAATTAAAACAAAAATCTTAATATTGTGTGTTACTCTCACTTTCATCACCTTATTTCACAATTCTCTTTTTCAACTGCTCACCCTCTCATCTCATCTTTCTATCCTCTCTATGGAGATATGACCAGGGATGGGGGGTGGCATGCCATAGGCAGGAAATGGTTTGGGTACGGGTACGGCAGGGGTTGTAATCCCCACTAGGTTGGTCATAAGCATAGATCCATACAAGTGTTCAGGCATACCTATGACCATATATTGAAACATCTAGATTCTCTCTAATACATTTTTTATAAATTCAAGTAGAATCTACCATGTATCGCTGGATTTAACTATATATAGTGCATAAATAGTGAGTGGATGGTCTACTAAGAAAAAAATTAAAAGAACGAGTAGCGAATGAAGTCCAAGCCCTACCTTCAAGGTTCAAAAATAATCTTGGTCAACCTAGTCTGTATGTAGTTACCCTGGGCCTCAACATGCTCTTGCCTAGGATTTTTGAATCTCGTCCATCCAGACCCCTCTGAAAGAGAAAGTGGGAATTATCTTAACCTAGGCCTTGTGACCGTTGACTTCAGAAGTTCAGCAATAAACTATAGAGTTGCATTGACGTGCTTAATGTGGGGCTAGAGGCATGAGAATAATGACTATACTTAACAGTACAACACAATGGAAAGCCCACATACAATGAAGATAATACAGCAAACAATCTATAATCATAAATATATCCAAAGCACAAACAACTGCTTGGATATCATCATGACAATCTTTACGATAAAACCTAGCATCAGTATCAACTGTAAGCATGGCTTCCGTCGAACTTCATGGATATCATGTGAACACAACAAACTGTCAAATGCAAATACTCTTACTGGTAAAATGGTGTGCTGCCTCCATTAAATAGGATGGAGGAATCCCTGATGTACGCTGCATGAGGGTTTTTAGTAGATGTCATCTGACTTTAACAGTTATGGTCTTCCCAAGTACAAAGAAAACCAGCGAGAGCTCAATGAAGAATATTGTATTGATGAGTAAGCGATCAACCATCCATCCAAAAACAGTAAACCCACCGGTGTTGGACTGCACATATGTAACTGCAAGAACCCATCAAATTTGAGTCAATACACATACAATACAAACTAAGAGTGGCCTTTAAGCTTTCTAATTTTAGTTATTCAGAGGCACATAAAAGTTACACAAGGATGGAAAATAGATGAAGACAGGACATCAAAGATCGAAAAATCATAGGAATTTAGTTTGCGAACAAAAAATGGGATCACATTTTTTGTTTTTAGAGAACCAAGGAAGAACCATCTCTGAAAGGGTGCAAATTTCGTCTTTTCCACCCACAAACTAACATAAGCCTTAGGATCTATATTCTTTAAGAGGAATTGATCTTGAGACGAGCCACATATCAGTAACAGGCATCATCTTATTATCACTGGTTAATTATCAACCCTCTAGCACTAGACTGCAATCCAAACATGTCCTATCTGATTGCAAAAGTTCGCCCACACTTCTAAGGAACTCCATCAAAACCATAACAGCACTTAACTGTGAGTTATTAGAGTCCATTAAATTTGGGGACCGGGTGAGGGATACAGGAATTCGAAAAACTAATTTCGATAGGGTGCCAGCACTGCAAGGATAGGGGAAGACAGCATTGAAATATGGAGAAAAGAAAGGAAAAGAGAGGGGGGGGGGGTTGAAGCACATAGACCTATGGTTTACCTAAAACAATTGCCTTAAAGGGAAAACAGAATTGTGCAGGTCAAGAGTTGACACTCAAGCATGTCCTACCAGATGTTATGGTGGTTGCACTCTTTCAGTCAATAGCTTGGACTTGGAGAATTGAGAAGTTCAACATCATCCTTTCTTAGTTGTCACTTAGTTGGACACAAGCAAACTATGTCAAATCTAATTTTCTCCACAATATTGTGGTATTTTGAAGAAGAGAGAAATTGAATAGCATTTTCATCATAGAAAAGAAGGAAATCAATTCAAGGTCATACAACCAAGCATATATAGAGTGACCATGATCTCTCAACCTTCATCTGCATCTAGAGGTACCTTCAATAGAAGAGCAAAAACTAACAAAGAAGTCCAGTTAATTATCAGGATTACATACCAAAGGCTTGTCTCTTGTGATATGATGACATATGAGAAGTCAGCTGGGTATCTGTGGGCAGCGGTACATAATCAGTCGACTCCAAATCACTTTCCGAGTAATTTATACGTAATGAGATCTGAGCATTGGCAGCCTCCGAGTTTCCATCATTAGTTGAAATCCCAGATTGAGAAGCATCGTTAGAATTACATGTAACTAGTGCATGCCATCTACTAGCAACTGATCCTAGGCCTTGAGCTCTATGTGAAATCTTTGCAGCTGCAGCCAGACAAAGAACTAGTCCCACCAGTTGAACAATTGATAGGACCTGCACAGTTGAAAAAGAACAAAAAAAGCACCAAGTTTTAGAACATTCAAAAGTGAAGCAAGTCTTAAGAGCATCAGGGTATAAATAAAGGGAATTTTTATGAGCTTATTTGGTGAATTTGTCGCTCAGAAATGACATAGTACGTAGGCACAGGAAACAAGTTATAAAGACAGAAATATGCCAGGACAAAGTCGATAATTAACTGTTGCAGCAACAATTTGAACAATCCCTAAATTTAGAGGTTTGCAAGGTAAGAGTATTTTGAAATGAATCCAATCCTATGAGGAAACAAAAAAAAAACCTTTATCTAAAATTTTCTCATCTGTTAAATGAATAACTGTCACAAAAGATTTGGTAAACCTGGTAAAACTCAACCTATGAAAATAAAGAAGTTACATCATGTGGTGTGAATTAACCAAAATTTTATAACTTTCTGGTGAAAAAAATGCAAAATTTTATTGCTGAACTACCATCATAATCATTGACATTTCCCTCTCTCCCAGCTAACAGAAAAGCATTGCTCATGTAAACCCCCAATTGATAAATGTTTACTAACACTTACAGCAAAATCACCGGCATTAATCAGGTTGATAATTCCTATATTCCCTGTTGTCTGCAATAGAGCAACAAACTGACTAGCAGTCACAACCAAGAACTCCAGAAGAAGAAATACCCGGAACCTGTGGCTTATTTTGGACAGATGATATGTTAGACGCATGTGCTCTTCAACATAAACTGAAATATCCAGATCCCTTTCTAAAAGCTTCCCATAGCTTTCAAAGTGTATCATTTGCAAATTACCCACCAAATTGAACAAAGCAGTGCCTGATAGATACAGTGTGGCGGTATAAGTCCATGACACAAGTGAAGCAAACAAAATGGCAACTGATAGCCAAGAGATATTGTGATGCAGATAGATAATACGAGTGACCTCACGAGCAGTCTTCAATAAAAAGCACAGTGATATCCAGATAACCAGCTTCCTAAAATATTCCTGGATGATTACAGGTGAAAGTTAAAATCTACAATTTGATAAGAGATTACACAAAATAAACATAACCATTTCAGCTGAAAGAGAAAACACATCGATATTTCTGGACAAACCAAAAAAACAAGCCAAAAAAAATGACATTATCAAATCTTGATCAGCTTCTTATTCAAAGTCAAAAGTAGATCTCAATTCATTCAAAAGAAAACTATTGAATGATCTAATTTGAATTGTAGAACAAGAGAAGATTTAAAATTACAAAGCAAGAAAATTTTCCATCCTTCAAGTAAACTTCAATAGAAGATGTAAAGTATTCTTCCCTCAATTCAAGCATTCTTTTTTTCTTTTGGTTGGTTGTGTCAACTAGGTTGTTTGACACAACGATATCCACAAAGTCCAAAAATTATAACAAAAGAATTCATCAATATTAAGCTTCAACCCCCCTCATAAAACTGAACTACGTTGTGATTTGTTAACTTCAATCTTGTTTTTAACTTCAGAATTATTTCCATGGATTCGAATGCAATATACATTGTATACAATGACATTAACGGTGAATGATAGAATCGTGACTACACCTATTGTTATTTGAAGATCTCAGTCAACGCGACTAAAAACGTAGTCTAGATCCGGCCATCCCTTAAGCTTCTGTGATAGGCGAGCAAAGTCTTTGTGATTACTTGCAAGTGTACAGTGTACACTACACAGTACACTCACAAATGTTTTGAAGTATGTTACTGATAAACTTCACTGGAAAAATATTATCTCCAAGGCCAAATCACACTTACAATTAGAAGGAAAAAACAAATATCTTTGCTAAAAAGTACAAGTAAATGTTGAAATTTATTAGAATACTTAGCATTATGGAGGTGTTTTTAATGATTTGAGGAGTAAAATCTGCTTTCAAACTCGGTAAAAAGATAAATATTTGATGTTGAAAAAGCAGATCAAGTAGTTTCTATTACTATACAAAACACTAATTATGCACAATCAAGATTGATTATTCTTTCTTACTTGGATCTTCTGAATATACTGATTGCGAAATTGAGCCGTGTGACCATGGCAACGATCGACGAAGAGGAGCTTCCGTACACCGTATTTGCGAAGATTGTGAGAAATGCCGAGAAGCGAAATGAAGGCGACGATGGCCTGGAAGATTAGAATCTCGAACTCGAACTCTCTGATTTCGTACTTCTCGCAGTCGGAGCATTTAGAGTATAACGCAATGAGTATCGGTATGCCTACTGCAATGAGAGCAAATAGAAGCCATGAGAGAGTGGTGCTGAACGGAGAATACTGACAGAAGCCGAACAATCTGAGGAAATTTTCGACTCTCTGCAATGATTGATCGAGCTGAGACTCGTCCGATTCTACTTGTATGAGAGAGACTTGGATTGATGAGTCCCCTGGTGCTCGCGTCCGAGTGGCGGCCATGAGTTGGTGAGAGTTTCGGAGTTCGACTCTCTGGTTTTGGAAGAGTGAGGGAGAGAGAGAGAGAGTACGTGTTTTAGGTTTTACAGGTTAGACCTCTGACTCTGAGAAAAGGTTGGAAGAGTTAGAAATGGGAGGACGGACATATGTCCAGCAACTAAAATCAGCTGCTTGAGATTAAAAAAAAGGTCCTACACAGAGGGAGAGGGGGAGAGTGAGTGGGGGATGGCCCCCTGGGTTAAGTATGATTGCAGACACGCGGTGCATCAATATTAAGTACAGAGAATCCATTGGAATAGGACATCGCCCGTTTTTTTTTTTTTTTAACACTATTACGGCGAGGGAGGACGGCGTCCAGATCCTCACTTGTACAAAGAGGTGTTGTTTTTAAAAATGTTTCACATTAACACGATGTTTTATTTAATAAAATAATGTTATTTTAATATTGATGATATTCAAAATTATTTAACCCAAGTACAGAAGAGCGATCGTGCAAGACCCAGTAGGGGATAATGTGAATATTTAGGTTAATAAGCAAGCAAAAGAAGATGTTGGATTAAAAAAAAAGATATAAGTTGTTCATTTTAGCTGAAAAGACTAAGGTTACATCCATTGCAATTGAGACTCTTGTTCCCTGCAGTTATATCGCTTGAAGAATAAGATAATTTCTTGGCTTAGAGTCTTTGTATGCAATGTCCGGTGAATATAATTTTTTGAAACTCTCTTATACAGTGTATCCGTTTTCTATTATTACAACTAATCATATAGGGTTTCTTGCTATTCCTTTATTCCCTTGACTGATTTGGAGGTCATTTCTTCCTTTGTCCTATAGTGATGTATGTCATCCTGACGCAAATCTTGTCCATAATTCTTAAAATAAAATGCATATAAATATTCTTTTTATCAAGGAGTACGTGTTCGTTAGGGGCTCTAAAAAATGTCCCCCTATTCTCTTGACACGTAGCGCAGCGAGAAGATGCTCGGGATTTAACGAATACCGAACTCCTTATTCTTGGATTGATTTTTGCCGAGTTTGATGTGGTCGAGTAAGCACATATCAATCTGGGCTTCGTTGGCCTCTCTTTTTTTGGGTTGTGACCCATTTTTATAGCGAGGTGGGTAGACTGCGGGTGGGTAGTTTGGGGTGCCATGTAACCAGGGGGACTCATTGGATGCTCTGGGCTTTGGATGAGCGGCCCAAACCGAAATCTTATGATCATCAAATGTGAAATGACGTCGTTTTAAAGACTAATATCTTTGTTGTTAAAAAATTACTAATAAAGAATTTGAATCCAGTATGACGAGGTTTAAACTTGTCATCTTAGGGATTGTATAGTAAAAGGGTATGGGGAGACTTGGCAAGATAGGTTTAAAAAAAATAGTCCAAAGGACCTCGAAATCTCATGTTTGAATTGAAAATTCAATCCCGAGTTTTCAAACTTAGGTCGTAGCTGATCCGCAGATTAAACCCATAATCATAGGTTTGACGAAACCTAAGGAGGAGGTGAGTTTGAGAATATGAGTTAAAGGGTTAAGAATGTAAAAAATAATTGTACCATTTAAAATTAATATGAATTGGATTGATCAAAGTAAAATAGTCATTTATAAGATAAATAATTGTTAATAATTATGATATATTCGTAGGTCCTATATGTGTATACTAGTAATTGTATGTGCTTGAAGGCACTGCATTACTCATAAAAAATGAACAAAAATAATTTCAAAGCAACAACACATACAAATACATCAGGAAAAAAAAATACTAATAGAACCAAATCTGGAATATTGTTCAGCGAAATAGAGTAGCAGAGAGAGAGAGAGAGGATAATTGTAACTTCAAACGAAATCCCGAATCAAAAATCAAAATTACTCCAATGCTAATCCTCGAAACTATCAAATATAAACTAATCCTATTTTTTATATGCTGGGATGCGCAATATAATTTTATCTAATAATAAAAATATTTATTGCCATATGACTCCACCGTTCCTATTTTTCAAAGACATTAATACACCATCCAAACCAACTCAATTTTCTTCTTTTAGCTTTAATTTTCTCTAGTTACAACAGCATCACCAACCCATGCCCACTCCAACGAGCCCCAGCTCGGTCCAACCATCTGCTGGCTATGCCATCACTTGTATTCTTGGCTAACAAAAGAAATATGCTCCTTGTTTATAGACGTTGTATACTAAATATGAGTATGAATCGAATTAAATGTTGAATCTCGTATTTGCAAAAATCGATTTGAGTTTGGAATGGTTTGGAGAAGCCAATCCAAGCCCCTTCCCAAAATTAATTCAAACAAGCCCTTAAAAATTATGGTTAGTAGTATTTTTGGTCCATAAAAATATATATTTTTAATCAGTTTAGTCATTATTGTATCAATTTTGTCAATTTGATCTTTTAAGTATTCAATTTATATCATTTTGATCCTTATATAGATGGACCGTTAAATTTTTTACAGAATGATCACGTGTTGGGCACGTGATACCCTCTAAAAAAATAACACGCGGTCACTTTCATAAAAAAACTTGACGGATTATCTAATTAGGACCCAAATTGATAAAATGGATTTAATGAGACTAAACTAACAAAAAAAATATATTTTTTGGACCAAAAATACTATTAACCCTAAAGATTAACATTGACACTTTAACTATTAGGCCAACTGCTTATCTTGTTTGTTTAATGTTGGACATATCAATTTGTAGGAAACGGTTATGCTGCTGACAAAATTTGTATAAATCTCATGAATATACCCTTCACAATAAATTAATAGTAGGTACTTACCGAAAAAATAAATTAATAGTTAATCTTTAACGAAATATATTTTTAATTAATGGTTAATCTCAATAAAATATGTTTCGCTTAGTGGATAATCTTAATGGAAGAGCTCGATTGGAACAAATTACATAGTTCGATAAACAAATTGGAATAATCGAAAGTTTAGTGGTAATTTAAACCAACGGTCATAATTCTAAGGGCATTTTATAAGATTTACCCAAAAAAAAATTTGGATATCATAATGAAAAATAATATTGTTAAGAATAGATTACACAATTCATTTATTAATTCGTATCTAACGAATCGTGTTATATTGGGTTCATGTTATGTCAGGTTCACTCGTTTACGAAACGAGTGGCTTAAGGACTACCCAAACTCTTTAATTTTATATTGTGTTAATGGATTGTGTCATATTTTGACACTCCCTATCTCTAATTCTTACTATTTTTTAAATTCAAATTTAAATTTAATTAAAAATAGCCCAAAATCTTTCTTCAATATGATACCCAAATTCATACCAAATCGAATGAGACTCAAACTTTATTCAAATCATCAATTATTAGATTTCATTCAATATTCATATTTTATTCTCGTTTAAATTTGAATTTGTTTATTAGAGTCTTTTGTATAAAATCAAAATTTTTACTCAAATTAAAATAAAAAATTGAGTGAATGTTAAAGACGTTTTATAAAAAAATTAATTATAATGTACTGGTAAATCAGTGTAGAAGGCAAAAGGTCAAAAAACAAAAAACAAATGAACCGTCCATACAAATGCAGGAAACCTTGAAACGGAATTATGAAAGTGACTCGCAATAGACAAACAGAAACGACTAAGCTTTAAGACGGGGTTACCTCCATCACTCCTACCTGTAAAGTAGTTAACTTTGACAAAATAATAATTTTTTTTAGATTTAATTTATTAATATAAATTATTGATCTAATTTATTATAATCAATAGATTGATAGCAAATCTCAATCAGGGATGGTCGTAATATTTTGGGACCTAAAACGATAATTAAAAAAAAAGTCTTTTAGTTTTTAATATTAATATTTTATTTAAACTTTATTCTTCTCGCTTTTCTCGCAAAATTTGATTACCCCTGTAGATATGTGTCAAATCACCAACACCCACAATCTTAATAATAATGTTGTTAGACTGCGAATTTTGTGGTGTGTAGAATCAACAAACAAGTAAATGTAGACCGTCAAGGGTAGTAGATTAGTGCCCACGTTGTCTCTACTTTTCGTGCATAGCTTTTTAGATATTTAATATAATTTTTTTTGCATGCTTGTTCATTATATAATAAGTTGAGAATTACTTGACCTTCGGACGTGTATTGAGTCTTTGTGCTTGATTATAAGCAAATGCAGATTGTTAACCCGAGAGAGAGAAAAAAAATATATTGAAAAGAAAGATAAAAAGTAGGGACTGTTATTATTAACTTTTTTATAATTTTTTTTGGTGTCATGGACTGAGAAATAGGTCCAAACTATTAAATTTAATTTTTTTAGATTAAACTTAGACTTTAACTTTTTTGTCGGGTTTTAATTTTATAAAGTTTGTTTTTTTTTATTTGGACTAGTGATTATAATTATAAATTATGGGCCTAACTAAAAAAATGAGGCATGAATCCCAATATTTATTAGCCTTTCATTAGGCCGGTCTTGATCATAATAAATATTGAGACTTATTGTCAATTTAATGAGTGTGAGTATTGAGACCCATCAATGATTATGAATAATTAAATCAATAAATTACAAAGTTTCAAGACTACAAATCTTTCTAATAATTACAAAATCCAATACAAGTGGAAAGTTTTAGACCACGTTCAAGTAGTTTGATTACTCCCACAAAATAAGTTTTTTAAGAAATGGTGGTAATGGTTTATAAGATTGGCTTTGAATAGGCATGGACCGGGTTAATGGATTGGAGTTTGCTCCAGATTGAGATAGGATCCAAGTTAGAATACTTGTGTGTGTAGGTTTCATATGTAATTTGCTAAACTTTATTTTAATTGAGTTAATTAGATCTGTGGAATCATCAATTTTAAAAAATATGTACTCCGAAAATAAAATTCATCAAATTTATCAAATGTGTCTAAGTGATAAAAAACAAGGTTATGGGACAAATTGACAAAAAAAAAACTAAACTCATATGTGATAGTTTTATCTTTAGTTCAGGTCAAGTTGGAAAATCGTACTAAAAACTTTCAATTTTAACCCCAAGTTATTACCAGAGTGTGGCTAATTTTAAACAATATTACTAATTCAAAGGTCAATATGTTCAACAAACCAAACCTTGAAGGGTACATATCTCGTTCTTAGTTTGAGGGGTTACATCACAATCAATTTAGAACAATGAGGGTATAATGTGAAAAAATGATCTTTTATGGTATAAAATGAGAATTATAACATCTTTCGAGGTTTTTCTACCAACGGTACTGGGATATTTTGCAAGTTGATGTGTTAAATGTTGTTCAGTCTTTTTTTTTTATTATGGGTTTTTGCTGACAGAGTTCAATGAAACTAATATTTCTCTTTTTCCTATGGTGAAACATCCCGAGGAGATTGCAGAGTCTAGACCTATCAGTTGCTCTAATTTTATTTATAAGGTAATCTCAAAGTTAATAGCTGTCAGGTTGAAACCTTTTATGGTTGAGTTGGTGTCACAAAACCAGAGTGTTTTTGTTGAGGACAGACAAATACAAGACAATATTATCATTGCATAAGAAGTGATGCACTCTTTAAGGCAAAGGATAAATACAAGGAAATATTAAATGGCTCTCAAATTAGATATGGCAAAAACGTAAGATAGGGTGGAGTGGAATTTCATGCGGGACCTTTTACTTATCATGTTTTTTGAGCCAAGATGGGTTTACTTAATTTTGCAATGTGTGGCAATTGTGAGATACAATGTGTTGGTGAATGGGGAAAAAGCTTTTCAAATTTGTCCTTCAAGAGGTTTGAGATAAGGTGACCCCCTCTCTCTTTTTTTATTTATCTTGGTTACAGTGTGTCTTACTAAGTTAATTGATGCAGTTAGGGATAATAACAGGCTCACGGGAGTTCAGTTATGTAGAAATGGACCTAAGCTGACTCATCTCCTTTTTGCAAATGATTCTATTTTTTTCTCAGCAGCTTCTATGCGAGAGTGTCAGGTGCTTATGGATGTTTTGGGTAGGTATTGTAATGCTACATGGCATTTTATTAAACTAAACAAGTCTGGTGTCCACTTTAGCAGAAACACTCCCCATGCAGTGCAACATCATCTTGCATCATCTTGCAGCTGTTATGCAAGTTCCTTTTCTCCAGCAAACATGGAAATATTTAGGACTTTCCAACATAATGGGGGAGATCCAAAAGGCAAACTTTGGCTTGGTTATAGGGAAGGATTCTTGGGAAGATTGCAGGGTGGAAGGAAAGGTTTCTTAATCATGCAGGAAGGGAAATTTTCATCAAGGTTGTGGTCCACGCTATCCCGTCGTACGCAATGACCATTTTTAAGCTGCCAAAGTCTTTGTGTCGAGAGCTTACAACCTATATTTCTAGATTTTGGTAAAGTAAGGGTTCAAGTGAGAATGGTATCTTTTGGAGAAGTTGGGAGTTTATGACACAAATGAAACATGAAGGGGGCATGGGCTTTAGAGATTTAGAGAAATTTAATAGAGCACTTCTGGCCAAACAAGCGTGGTGGCTTGCTCGAGATCCAGACTCTCTTTGGGGAAGAGTGCTCAAAGCTAAATATTTTCCACATTGTTCATTATGGCGGGCAAAATCCAAGTCCAATTGTTCGTGGATTTGGATGAGTCTCCTTGAAGGTAGGGATGTTTTGGCACACGGGATTTTTTGGCAAGTAGAGGATGGAAAGCTTATGAATATTTGAGAGGATCCGTGGGTTCCAAGATATTGAAATATTGTAAATAGTAATAGTGCAAATCTTTTGAGGATCCAAGAGTTTATTCATGTCCCTACGAAAATGTGGAATCAAGAGGTTATTCAACAGACGTTTCCCTCACAATTTCTATCACTGATTCTTTCAATTCCATTGTGTGAAACAGAGCAAGAAGATAGGATAAGATGGGCTCATACTAGGGATGGGATGTATTTTGTAAAGAGTGGGTATCATTTTCAAGTTCATCAGCAAAGAAGACGCATCCCTACATCAAAGGCCTCTTCATCTTTTATCCCTCTAGGAGGCTTATGGAAGCTGATATGGGGTGTTACTTCTATGCAGAAAATTCAATATTTTGTTTGGAAAGTGTCAGTGGGGGCTTTGGCTACAAAAGAAAGTTTATGGAAAAGAAGAGTGTCTCGCAATCTAGTTTGTCCCATATGTGGGGATGAGGAGGAGACAGTTGAACTTTTTTTTTGTTGTGTTCGTGGGTGGAAGGAATATGGTTAAAGTCTTCCTTAAAATTGAGGGTGGATAGACACAAAGTCTCTAGAATGGAGACTTGGTTAATGGAGCAGTTCGAGATGAATGGAAATTGGGGAGTGGAGGATCCAAATCGACAGACATTGCTTGCTTTCTTGCTATGGTTTATTTGGAAAGCCAGGAACGAGTGACTGTTTAACCACAAGCTTTTAACTTCCTCTAGTGTTGTGGAGAGAACAATTGTTGTTGCATTTGAAATTTTTCAGATTAGGGGTATGCGAAGCCATTTGAGCATGGACAAAGTGCTCAACGGGTATGGAACCTGCCTCTAGGGGTGTTAATCGAGCCCTTGTCGAGTCCTTGTCGAGCTTAATTTACACATAAACGAGGCGGCTCGTTTAACTATTTACTCATAAACGAGCCTAAAATAGTGTTCAAGCTCGGCTTGATTAACAGCCCTACCTGCCTCCATCAGGTTGGCTTAAGCTTAATTGTGATGGGGCTTTTTGATCATCGAAGTCGCTGGAACAATGCATGCCTACTCAGCTTTATCTGCAGAAACATGAACTGTTCGGTGTGCCTGCGCCATGACAACTATTGAGAATTTTCAACAAGTTATTATTGAATCTGACTCTAAGGTGCTGATTAAAGTTCTCCAACGAGGCCCAACTTCTTTGATACGAGAGATTGAGTCATTTTAAAGAAATATTTGATTTTATGTCGATAAATTTTTTCGATCAAATTTTAATTTATAAACTGACATGATAATCATTTAGCTCACCTGATTACAACTCTAGAAAGCACACCTTATCCCCACAATAGGTGGTTAATCCTCCCGAGCTTGATTTTTTGTTTTGTTTTTTGGCTGCTTCTGGTTGATTGTTGACTGATTTTTTGTGTTGGTTGCTGTTTCTTTGTTTCTTGACTGACCAAAAAAAATGTCATCATGAGCCACGGATGCGAAAAACTCGTTTTCACGCCATGAGGACTCAGATTTTCAAATTCCCCGCCAAGACCTCTCTGTGCCTCATCGCCGCCACCGGTGTCGCCACCGTCACTTTCCAAACCCTAATCCCTAACTATGTATCCTCTCCCCATTACTCTCCGTTTGTTTCCACATCTTTCTCAGGCAACGTTATGGCCGCACTGAACGGTGTCGTTCGCTCATCTAACGCTCTCTTCACGGTACGCAACATTAATACTCAAACCTCCGATCAATTCAGTGCTAGTTACGATTGTTTTGTGTTCTTGTTGTCTGATTTGCTGCAGATCACTTCCGTTGTTGTTGACTACAAGTATTCTTTACACGGCCTGTCCGCCGATTCAGATGATTATCTTCGCACGCTTTCCGAGGTTTTTTGCTTTCTATATGATATAGTGAAACAATGGTGAATTGTTATTGAGATGATTAATTTGAGTTTCTTTAATGGCATTAACGTAGAAAAAAATTGAACTCTTTGGTGATTATATTTAGAGCAGTCAATTCGATTGATTAATTAATATTTGATGATTTGTGGGCTTTTAGGTTCATCTACGTTCAGCAAAGAGGATTTTAAGATTATGTGAGGCCAATAAAGGTTTCTATGTGAAAGCTGGTCAGTTTGTTGCATCCCTTGCGCAGGTCCCAAAAGAATACTCATCAACTCTGTCATCATTGCAGGATCAGGTTGTACACTTGTACTGATTCTATGTTGTCTGTGGAGGTTATGTCTCATTTTTATCCAAATGTATATTGCACCTTGTTGGTTTTCATGTGTTTTTGTTAATTTATATGCTAATTTGTTGTGGTCGATGGTTTAGGCGGTTCCTTGTCCCTTCAAGGCTATAGAAAAAGTGCTAATTAACAATCTGGGACGGGATTTGTCAGAGATGTAAGTTGTTCCTTCTGAGTAGAAGTTTAAATATCACTCAAATGTTCTTGCTACATTTTCTAAAATTTGGCATCTGCTTGAGCAACAACCATGAAGGGTTGCCAGTCTACCAAGTGTAGCATATTCCCACAGTTTTATCACTGACATAAGAAGCTGGTTTACAGCTCCGCTTAAGATACCTATAACTTCTTTGGCCTTTTGCTTGGTCTGAAGTATTTATGCATATCTTCTATATCTCAAATTTATTTTATTTTATTTTATTATCTTTATGATTTATTCGTGGCCCAACTGCCTATCTATTTAAAATCTAATTATACATTATTGATCAATCAAAGAACCAAAATTATTTTTGTAGCAATAACAATGACAATGTGCAATATAATTTTAGTAGGAGCATAAATTCAAATGGTGAGGTAGTAAAGATTGAAGGCCAAAAGATATTGTTGAGCTACACTTTTAATATTTGAGGGCAATTATCCATAAGGAGAGAGATGTTGGAGACAATATTACTTATTGAATTGAAGTAGGAAGGATTAGGTGGAGGAATGCATCAATTATATTTTGTGATCAACGTATATGTGGTAAAATCAGAAAGGATTGAGTTAAAAATATAATGTGAAGCTCCAGAAATCGCACCAAGAAGAGATAAATTATGGGAGAACTAAGTGATTTGGACATGTTTATTGAAGACCTAGAATTGCAGGAGCGAGAAAGGGTGGTTTGATACACACCGATGGTAATGTAAATGGAAGGTTGAAATGAATTTTGAATGCGGTTGTAAAAAAGATATGATTGTTTATGTTTTAACAAAAACGATGACCCTTCCTTTAGCATATTAGGAAAAAATGATTTATGTATCTGATCCCAAATTAAATTATTGGGATACAGGCTTTGTTGAGTATCCATTCAGGTTGTGGGGCAATTGACAACTCTATTTTCTTTTGCCTTTTCTTTTGACTTTTGTAGTAGATGCATCTATCTTTTCTTGAAGATCCGATTGTCATGTTTAGCTTCTACCTTTTACGTGGCCAATCCTAAGCTAGGTAAAAAGGACACTAACGACTGCTTCAAATAGATAAAAGAATGAAATTAGTTGAAATCATGATTAGGAGAAAAGTAAATGTGTCATACTTGTAGGAAACTAAGTGGATGAGAGGGAAAACAAGAGAAATAGAAAATACATGTTACGAAATTTGTTAGATTGAAAGATAGAAATAAAAATGGAGTTGGAATAATAGTATATCAAAATCTTAAACAAGAAGTAATATTTGTTTTTAGAAAAAGAGATAGAATTATGTTAGTTAAACTCACAATAGGAGAAAATATAATTACTATTATTAGTGCTTATACATCTCAAGTAGAATTAGATGATCACATTAGAACTCCATTTCAGCAATATATTGTTCAAATAATCCTAGAAATACCTTTAGGAAAGAGAGTACACATTGAAAGAGACTTTAACAGCTATTTAGGAAAAAAACCATGGAAGATATGAGATTATCCATAGTGGACAAGGCTTTAAAGCTAAAACAATGCTGGGAAGTCTGTCTTAGATCGTACAATGACATATCATTCTATGATATCAAACACCTATTTTAGAAAAGAGATGAACATGTAATATTCTTGAAAAGCGGATTAAATAAGAATCAAATAGATCTTTTTTTTTTCTCTAAATAGAAAAGTAGATCGTTTATCAAATAAGGATGGCAGGGTTCTTCCAGGAAAGAGTTTGACCATGTTACATAGGATACTGGTATTAAATATATGCACTAAAAAATATTTTAGACTAAGAAAAGAGATTAAAATCCATTAAATATGGGTGGAGCTTAAGAGAAGAATTTTTTTTATTACGTAGGAATGAAATATTGAAAGAAGCTGAATTTAGCTTCTTTGCTTTTCATTCTTTAGAATTTCCATCCTAATACTTCCCATGATTGTGGAATTTTGATTGTGGACAAATCATGTAATTTCTTTTGTAAATCTTCTTACTTCTATCTTGTTAGCTTCCACAGTATTCATTCATTTTCCTTTGACAAACTCATTTGAATTTTGGCTGTTAAGAAACAACACGCTGAAAATGTGAATTTGCGGAATGAAGGTGTTAAGATGAGATATGTGGCAAACCGAAAAAAGAAGAATTCAAAATGAATGTGTTCACAAAAACAGTACAGTTAGCACCAATAGAATAGAACACATACAAAGTAGAATTGCACATATTTATAGAATACCTACTGCTACGTTAGTGAAAAAGCGTAATGCTAGGTGTAGAGATATATTGAAATTAACTTTAAATGACACAGTAAAAAAGTATATAATAGATTGCACATTAGCAGAAAATATGGGTCTGGATAGAGCACAATGGCAGAACAAAATATTGCTTTCCGAAGTCCAACCTTAAACAGTGGGACAAGGCTCACTTGAGTTGGCTTTCAATTTGTTCTTTCAGAATACTTAGACCCCTTTTTGGAGTTTTTTATGAAGGTTCTCTTAATCTAATAATTCTTTGGCCAAAAAATAGCATTGTTTTGCTTGAAATTCTCAATGTTGAGTTGATTGCAGAAAAAATACCTTGAGAGTAATATTAAACACTGGACCGGAAGTTTTCGTATCACTTTGTTAGTAGTATTTTTCTTCTGATATTTCATAGTTCTGCATCTACCTTCATGTAAATTTTGGCTGATTAAACTGTGGATTGCGGCAATTGCCTAATCAAACCTTTCATGTTTGACTAGATTGTTCATCTAGTTTAAAAGCTTGCTAAAATTTTCACAGAAATAACATTGACAGGACATTTCAAAAGCACATCCCAATGTGATTATAATGCCTGCAAAATCTAATTTTACACTTGGAGTAGAAAATAAAGGAGAAATAGACGGTTAGAGGTAGTTTTCCCCTTTCGTTAGACATGTGCAATATGAATGCTGCTTTCCTAGTAGGTAAGACATTGTTCAAAATTTCCATTTCATCTTCTTAGTCCTTCTCCAAGGGAAAATCTGCTTGCATAATCAGTTAATATCTATGACTTTCTGCCTGGAAGGCCAGAATTTCTTATTGACTTGAGGTTTAATGTGTAAATATCAGATTTTTGTCATTGGATGAACACCCAATTGCTGCTGCTTCTATTGCTCAAGTACACCGTGCCGTCCTCAAAGACCAACAGGAAGTCGCAGTTAAGGTTAGTCATTGATGCCTTTTCGAAAGGGTTCATTTGTTAGGAAGAAAAATATGATGGAAAGTGAGAGTGATAGAAAGCAAAGTGAAACAAAAGAAAAAGAAAAAGAAAAAGAAAAAGAAAAGAAAATATATTTTCTTGTGTGTATTTGATTATGATGAAAATTTTGCGTGAAAAAGGGAAATGAATGTGATACCCCAAAATAAAATTGGATTTGGCTTCCTAGTTCTAAATATTTATTGTTGACAAGTTACAACAATTACACCTATTAAAGCAACTAAAAGAATTATCGAAATGAGTTCAAATGGAAGCAAAAAATTTGTTGATAAATGATTGAACAATGATTTAAGGTATATCCCATTAATCAGCATTCAATGTACACCTGACTTTTTTAAACACGATGCGTGAATTTGATACAAACACGATATGAGTTCACTCAACATAATTTATATGTGATACGAATCTACTAAATATGTTTTATACACAATACGAATCTAGCTATCCATAGTTATAAATTGGTCAGGTGTAAGTTGGACAAATTTTAACATAATATTACTTAAACATAACACGAGTACGGCTCATTTACAACTCTAGTTCAATTGATTAAAAGAAAAAACATTTGTAACCAAAATACCTGATTCTTTTTATTTTGTTGTGAGCAAAATATATAATTTACAACAAAGAGAGAAATATCTCCCTCTCTCTCTAAAGTAAGTGGCTGCAAATTATTTTTGGTAGAGAACCGATCTCACAGCTAAAACACACTCATCGATGAATCATATACCACCGCCATGACTGCCACCCCCATCCCCATTGAAACAACTATCCAAATCCAGTTCAATGTAACCAGTACATGGCCACTAGACCCAGTGATCTACCCGTGTCATCCAACTATACCAAATCCAAAAAGAGGCAGCAAGCGAACCCATTTCTACAAGGACAAAGTCGTATTACCTGCGGTGGCCACCTCTGAATCTGAGTTATATTCAGAGGAGAAGAAGATGACAAGACACGATAAGTTTTCCATGGGAAAAAATTCTCCCCACACAATTTTGGCTAATTGCAAGAAAATTTGGGTGTTGCTGGAAAAAAGATTTTCCTTGAGAAACCGTATTTTCTAGCTAATCAAACGTATTGAAAGTTACTATCTTTTTCCTTTTCCTACACTTCCCCGCACTTACTTGCTAGAGCCAAAGGTTAGTCATTGATGTGTTGCCATTGTGAAATTTTATGCTTTCAGAATTTTTCTTCAAGTTTATTTGATTTGTTGCTTTATAGTTTCACCATTTGACTACTTTGGCAACATGAAAGGTCATCTATAAAGTAAACGTCATTATGCCACTAGGGAAATTTCCTATTTGCTTTTCACTTCTTGCTTACTTTGTAAGAGCATATAGTTGGTACTTGGTGCGCACGTGCATTGCACATGTCCCATTTTGATCATGAAATATGCATATTAAAATTGTGGATTCTTCTCTTGGAATCCATATCTTTAGTAGACCTTGATGTTTAATTGATCAAGAATCACATTTTACAAGAAAATCTTCAAAATACTCACTAAATCAATATTAGATAGAGTATTTGATGCAAATACATCGTTCTCTAATTCATGCCCATGATGCAATGTTACCTCCCTAACAATAACTTTGGTGATTCTCTCTAGCAGTTCAACAACTGAAAATGTGACAATGAAACTGACAGTCTTTGTCTATTTGGTGTATCAATGTTAATTTTTTAGTTAAATCAATGGAAGAGGAAGACTTGTCAACTTGTGCAATAAGCGAGAAAATGCAATAGGTTTTCTAGACTTCATTTAAAAGATATTAAAACACTATGTGCCGTTATTTTTCCCTGGAAGGTCTATATGCCATTTTTTTGTGTGGGGAAAAATAAAACCAAAATGTGCAACTTGTGAGGACATCGAATACAACAGGAATCTTGACTACACACATTTCTCGGTTCAAAAATATTTTTTCATTCACTGTTTACCAAGCTTTCTGTGTATGTTAAGCAATCTGTGGAGGCCCATGTGCGGAGATGGAAACAGCTAATCAACATAACAGATCAAGTAACACTTCAGAAGAAAACTGTCTATTTTGGCTACAACAAAGTATTATTAAACCATCTGTCATCCGCAGATGTTGGTAGAGGACTTCATGGACATTAGAAATAGGCATTTGGGTTTGAAGGATTTGGAGTTGATCCTCCAACAAGCAAAAAAAACATTTCAAGGACTTTTGTGATGGCTTCATTTCTAGCAGCCAACACCAGTAGTGGTGCCATCACCGGCTATGGTTGGGAGCAAAAAAAATAGTATTCAGAATGTTTGTCATTTGATATGTAGAGATCTCAGGAATTTGATTGGTTGCTTCACTTGTTGCATACTTGCATGTAAGCTCCTGTAGAAACATTTAAACTCAAGCTGAAAATATCTCATGGATTAGTTGAACCACTGTAATTTTAGGATATTGCAGGGACACCTCCCTGCATTGAAAAACTTTCCAAACACACTGGAAAAGTCACGGAAATTAGCAGATATAAAGTATCTAAAACAAACAGTTGTTTTTAAGGTAGGTCAGTGTCCGAAATGCCGATATATGCGTATCTATTTTGTATGCTCCAAAAACATTTTTCATGTCTTTTGTCAAAAAATGAACAACATATAAATGATACACTGCACTTAACAGAGAAGATCTGCATGTAAAATACAGGTAATACATTAAAAATGAAATAACAAAACCCACCTCTGCTCTTGCTTGAGTGACAAGTTCAACCTTTCTCTTGTGCTTGCTCAAGCTCTTCTTGTAATTGTTCACGAACCTATCAAATTCCCGAAGTGTTTGTGCATCAACACCACCCCTTCATATACGGGCATACTGTCTATTTGCTCTCTGATATTTTAAAGATAATAAAAATATCCTACAGGAGAGTTTTTTTTTATTAGTGAATGACTTATTTTCTCCTCAAATTAAAATTATTTACCCTTCAAAATTTGGTTAAATTTGTTAAACTACAAATTAATGAGTAATATTGACACTTAAATCATTATTGTTGTTTTATTGATGCCATGATATATTTATCGGTCTTGCTCTTACAACATCAAAATCATAAGAGATCGTGTGTCTTGTTGACATTAAAATGTTAGGGAATGGCAGGATAATTTAATCAAATTACAAGGTTTCATCATAAGTCATTCTGAAATGTAGTAATCAACTTTAGCCTGTTAATGAGAGATTGAAATCATGTAGAGTGAAATATGTGCTCTTAGGATTAACATATAATTATGTTAGAATCTTTTGTAAAGGTTTGATGAAGAAACAATATTGGTGGTTGTTGGGTGAATTGCTCTCTATACGCAAGGCCCAAAGTGGTCTTGTTGGGCCTTACAAGACTAAACCAACTCTGTCTGTGTCCACTTCTATCTGATCATCATGTTGATAAAGTGCCATATTCCTCCTCTTAATGATCTGAACAATCACGTCAAGTTTTTTAAGGTAAGCTCTGAAGGTTTGTGCTAAGCCTCTACCCTCTCTCTAAGGGCATGTCCCTTTTATTCGGATCATTTGCTTTAGGTTTCTTTGGAACCGATGTCCTACCATCATGAGTATAATTTGAGGGTTTTATCATGATATCTACAAGGGTAGTCATATTTTTTAATCTTTCCAAAGTTCTCATTTGGGGCGCATTGTGAATTTCTCTGAACCTAATTGCCTAATTAAAAACACATAAATAAAGAAAATCAATTCTGCTAGTTCAAGAACAAGCTAAAACCATGACTAAAATCACTTCAGAAGCTCTCTAAAATCCAGTTTAAAAAATTATCTGCAGGGAAATGAAAGCACTCTTATTACTTGCATGGATGGTTAGAATTCAGAACATGAATGCATCAATGTGCAGTAAAAAT
Source organism: Ilex asprella (assembly GCA_023539305.1). Classification (NCBI taxonomy): domain Eukaryota; kingdom Viridiplantae; phylum Streptophyta; class Magnoliopsida; order Aquifoliales; family Aquifoliaceae; genus Ilex; species Ilex asprella. The sequence goes on from CM042202.1 coordinate 19,580,234, forward strand.
ATGTACCTAATACAACATAAAGCAGTTTCCAATAAATTACGCCACAGTTACTTAAATAACTCAGGCAAACAGTTTATTTCCCCATACAGACACAGTAACTAAATGAGCAGCTTGAACTGAGTGAATGAGCTCCTAACCGTGAATTCAGCCGAGTGGAGCGGTTGTATAGTTAATTCCACTGGCACATCTGTCAGCTTGAATTAATCAATGTATCAACTAAACGCGCACAAATATGCATATATGAATGTACAAGACGTAAACTAAATTTGCTGCAAGATTCTGCTTCATCAAGAAGTTCTAGAGGCAAAAACAAACCATATGGTATTCAACCTCACATAATGAGTAATCTTGTTTTATTTTAATCATGGTAGTTCACTTTATCTTTTAAATGTGTATAACTCACCATCTCTAAATAATACTTTGAAATAGACAATTTATTAAAATTAATGAAACAATTTCATGGCATTCGCCTAGAGTTTACCAAATTTTTATGTATTACATTTTATTAGGCTTTCATCTTCTCCCATTGCTCCTTTTTATCATATGTTTATTATTGTCATCAATATTACCATTGTCATCACTTACTATTGTTTCCATTGTTTTCATTCTCTGTGAATTCCCATTCTAAAGGATGCATGGACAAACAACCCCACAAAACAAGTCAATCAAACAAAACCATCACCGATCCCCAAAAAAAAAACCTTATATCTGTACTCAAACTCAGACACTCAGAAAAATAACATGCACACACACAATGAAGCTGAATTGTTGTGATAGAATTGATCATATTCGAGAGTAGGCGAGAGGTAGCACCGAGTTTGGATTGGGGATTACTCTCCCACAGTTGAAGGGATGGAGTTATGGCTAGAGTTTCCAATTGGGAACCTCTTAGCTGTGCTCCAATTGAACACTCTAACTTGCTTGCTTGCTGTTGTAAGTATTGGCATATCCATCTTCTTCATCTAGTGTTTGTCATCATATTCTTCACCATAGTCTCCGTCTTCGTGTTGTTCTCTGCGTGCCTTTTGGTTTCAATTTCAAGAGCTTCGAAGCTCAGCTGGCTCTCATCCACGGCCGATTAGAACACAAAGGAAGTGTGCTTGTTTGAGCATTTCTTGTTGCGTGGGGTGGAGTTCAGAGTGAGAGAGATAAAGGTTGCCATATGGGTTCGTATGTGAGAGTTTTTTTCGCATAGAGCAAGCATAACTCATTCGGTGTTCTTTTGTATACATGTTTGGAAGTAAAAAAAAAAAAATACAACTACACACTGGAAACTGATGTATTTTACTGAACTGAATATTTATTAGTAGAATTCTATGTGTCCAACTCACCATGTGGAAACAGGGAGAATATGAGAGGGATGAGATCATTAAAGTGCTAACCACAAATCACTGTTGATAAACCATCAAGTAGGTGAATTAGATGGTTAACAAAAGTGACTTTGTATAACTGAAAATTAATTTGTTTGGGATTAGCTCAATTTTTTTAGTAGTATAATATAATTTATATATGTAATTAATTCAATTTTAGAGGAAGATCAAAAGATATAAAGGATGTGATTGACTTTATGAAAATAATTAGGGCTAGAATTGGTAATTAAAAGTTTTGCAACTTAGGTGATTTATATATATATATATATATCTGCTGCTTATA
>CM042202.1:19582286-19597803 GCA_023539305.1 Ilex asprella
ATATATATATATATATATATATATATGGTCATTTTGATAGATTGTTTACTTTTTAGGTCCCTTGTAGTATATACGAGATTTGTCTGTTGCAGTTTGTTCCTCATTAAGTGTCAACCACATTTTTTATGAATAGGCTATTGGGAACATGCCAATATTTCCAAACACTAAGTTCTCGCTCCTAAAATTGGTCAATCAGAGCATGGACCACATTGATTTTCAGTAACACAAATGAGTAGATCCTGCTTGTACCAGTCAATGGTGGGCGATTTTTTTTAAAAACCTTGCCGTTTCGTTGATGCACAAACATACCTTTCAATTAATTAGCAACTTGGGGTTGGCAGTTCGATGCAAACATTTCACATAGTTTATTATGAATGATCAAATAATCTACATCTAAGCCAGAGTATCTGTGTGGTACAGTTCTCAAGATGCATTCATATCATATCTCTTATACTTCTTGTTTGCCCTTATTTTGATTATTGCATAGACTTGATAAATACTGAAAGATGAGCACTTCATTGTGAAATGCTTTTGCATTGTGTGAAGCATAGGTGCAATACCCTGGGTTAAAGTATCAGATGAAATTTGACCTTGTGACCATGGCTTTCCTCTCAAAATCCATCGCATGGGTATGAACTGCATCCCTCATCAACTTATGAATTTGGTTGGAAGTATATATTAACTGTTTTGTTGAATGAATTATAATTAGTTGTAGAATTCTATGGAAATATCTTTCATGCTTATTTAAATATATCTTTGATATGGGTTTTGTAGTTCTGTTAATTTGATTTTACTTACTGAAATGAGGAGGATTCCTGGATTTTTGTTTATTTTCTTTGAATTAGATGATCTTGGAAACCCTCTCCTGTCAAAAAGATTTCCGATGGTTCACCTCTCTTTGACTTTCATTTTTCTTTTCTTTCCTTTATGTCTTTCTTTTCCCTTGGCTATATTTCTTTGGGATCTTAAACAACATTGCTTGTCTTATCCTAGAGAAGAATGTTTAATTTGAAATTGGTTTAAGAGACAGATGGGATGGACATTGTTAGAAATGACTGGAAAAACTGGTACTGTTTTTTTTTTCTTCATAATATTTACATCTGTGTCCATGTTCATATGGGACAAATGTAGTCATTGGAACAATATAATTTATTCACAAGTTGAAGCGGATAAATGTGTGTGGGTGGAGCAAGATTTTTGAACACTCGTATGTTGACCTTAGCAGACATTTCAAAAAATACACTTCACTGATGAACTATTCAATGTGCCCAAAATTTTGATTGAAAAAAAGAGCTAATTGACCTTGGGTCTCTTGGCCACAGTGGCAACGACTAAAAAAATGCTAAACTTCATAAACTCTTTGCATGCAATTTGAGTTTAGATATACTTAATGAGCCTAAATCTTTAGGTCTTCTTGTGTTGTCAAACTACTTTCATTCATTGTTTTGATTGATATATGCCACAGCGGTTTATCATTAAATGTTTGTGGTTTCTATCATTCGTTTAACTTTTTTTTTTTCCCTATGTGTAACTTCCTTTGACTTCATGTGCTTTAAAAGCTCTGCTTTCTCTCTTTCGATAGCTTTTTCCAGAATACAGGTTTGAATGGGTGGTATCAGAATTTGCAGAGGCTATTGTTTTGGAGCTAGGTGAGTAATAAAGTCATATGGACTATATTTTGGGAAAGTTGTCTTATTTGGTTAGCTTTGCTCACTTGGGTTCTTGTATTGCATTTAATCCTGTTATCCTTTTCCATGCACAATAGTCGCCTTCTCTTCAATTTTGCCTTCCGTTTGAAAATTTAAAACTAAAGGAAACTAGTGTTCGTTCTCCCTTGTCGTTATTTTTACTATCATTCTTCTACCAATTTCTTTGTGGCCTTGTTTCTTTTTTGCTTCTAGGTGATGGAGTTCTACGGGCAATGCACTTGACATGATTGTAGATGCACACTCCTACCATGAAAATTGAGTGAAATTTAGTCAACAAATTAAATAGAAGTAAGCCATGTGCAATATGGACAAATTGGCATAAATCTGATGGTCGTATTGTAGAGAGATAAAAGTATCTACAAAATAGGAATCACCGATAAAGCAATTAAGTACACAGACAAGCTGGACCTTGCATATAATCAGGACAAGAAATCGGTTATTTTCACTATTGGTTAACACAGGTGCCAAAATCCAACAGAAGCAGGTTAAAAAAAATTGTGAGAACACTGTTCTTGCATCCTTGCCCTTGTGTTATGTGTATGCCAGGAACTAGATCATGTCATTTATCATCTTTATGGTCATTTTTAAGCTTGGCTTGTGCAAAGGAGTAAATAAAGGATGAATTCCATGTCAAACTTCCATTTTGAGGTGTGGAAGTAATAAAGAGTGATGGGCACGGGATGTCAAAGAGCAAACTTTTGGTTGTCTTATCCATTGGAAGAAAGAGGATGCATATCATTTGCTACAAAAGGAAAAGGGATGTAGTAGACAACTGCTTCTTGAGTGGCATAGATTTGGAGTTTGCGGCTTACATATGACTCATAGGAACAACTGTATCATTAATCGTTTTTACAGGACATAATTTTAGAAAATATATGTTTGTAAAATGAATGTAGAGAAAATAGGGTTGTCAAGATAGTTTTGTGGCAATAGTGGATGCATTAAAGATGAACACAGTTGCGGTAGTCTGCGTTAGCAATTGTTAACGTAAATGGACAAAAGTAATAGAGATGGTTTAGTCAAGTGGAATAGAGACTGATTCTACTTCAATGAGAGTGCTTCCATTTTCTAGCACCAAGAAAGACAAAGTGATGTAGGCTGAGGCAGTTAGCCAAACAAAAAGTAGTGCGATGTTTAACAAAAATTGTAGCCTTCATCAAATGGAATAGCAGAAAAGGATGTGTGTTGTGAACTCAATAAGACTAGATAAGTTGGTCTCATTTGCTAAACAGTAAGTTCCAAGAGTTGCAAAAATTGGAAAAATTTATCAAGTGGGTGCATTTTTTGTAACATGGTTTTAGCTGCATAGATTTTCTAAATCCTTTGCTTTACTAGTAAGTCAGTCTTCAAATATAAAGTGTCTTGACAGATTTGAGGTTGAGAAGTATATGTTCAATGAAGACTTGCAATGTATAGCAAGACTAGAATAAAAACAAGTATATCTTTTCGACCAGTGTCGACTCGGTCTATGATTGATTATAGATTCTATGGTATTGGCAATGTTGATATGCCAATCCCTTTGGATTTCAAAATAATATGCCTCAAGCATACCCTTGAGGCTGCAGATTGAAAGATTTGTCAACTTTCATCTCATGGTTGGCTAGCTTTGTCGTTGAGTTACTTGAGTAGCAGAACCATGGTTCACTCCTTCAATGGTGCGTGCGCTATTGTTTTTTTTTGCTTTCTTCTTTTAGGGTGTGCAAATAGGAATGGGAATGGGAATGCTACTAATAGTGGACTCTACTGGGAAATATCCATTGTTCTCAAGTTCTAGGGTGAATGTGGTGGCTTGAGGCAGGGAGAAGATACAATTTGTAATGGAAGGTTTTGAACAAGCATGTCAAAGTCCTTATATGAAAATTTGGACTGCGTATGGAATAGGATTGTGTGGATATGGAATTTGTGTTAAGAGTTTATGCTTCACACAAAAGTTTAAATCCCAATGGGACTAGTACTCTGGAATCCTATTGGGAATTGGTTTTTTTTTTTGGGGGAATTTCTTGCAATGTGAAGCAGTGAATTCCATTGTGACCTGTTGCAAAGGAGAAGGCCAGCTTATTGTCTTTCTCCTCATTGCTGTATGATGTGTAAAATTTGCATTTCACTGCAGATCATCTCTTTCTCCATTGGCCGGTGGCTTTGAAGTTGTGGTATAGTGCTTATAGTGAATTTATTTTGAGTTGGATTAGTCTACGAGGATATGTGGCTATATTTGACAGTAATCACGGTGTTTCCGTGAAGGGGTGTAGAGCATCTACTTTGTGGGAACGCATGGTTATGATTTTTTGGGTGGAGTGGTTGGAAAGTTATTACAGAAATTTTGAACAAAAAGTAGAATATGTAGAGTTTCATTGAGAGAGTAAAGTTCTTTTGGCTACCCTTTGGGCATTGACTGCCAATTTTTCCTCTTAATCTAGATTGGATTGCAGAGGTAGCTAGACAAACGATTGCTTTATTTCTTGATGTAACTTTTTCGATGCATTTATCCTCATTGGGTGAATTTCTTGTCCACTACTTTGTACTTTTTTCATTATTTAATGAAACTTTTGTATATCAGAAAGAAATATCAAGAAAAGCTTATTTTAATTCTGGTTTTGGCGAATTTGAGTTGCATGCAATATATCTTTACTTGTGGCTGCTGTAAAACTATTTTAATTTGATGAGTATGGGGCTGAACTTGGGTAACTCAAATTGAATTTATAGATTTCTGGAAATAAAACTTAAATTTCTGACGTTGAATTTCCAGAATGTTCTTTTTCAAATCTCTGTTGTCAGGAAATGGAGTTGGTATGTTGAACTAAGAACCATCTTCATGCTATAGATTCTCATAACGTCTAAAAGCATAAGTTATTCCAGTATTCTAGAATGCTCAATCACTAGATGGAACTGGTTGTTTTCCCTTCTAGAGCCATCTTAAAAAACTACTAACAGCTGGATATGACAGATGGACATCAACGTTACCTGGTCTTTAAATTTCAATTGTTATACAAGAAGATGATGTGTCCTACAACAATTTTTTATTTTTATTTTCATGCTTAAGCTGAGATGACATGGAGGCATCTATGCATTATTTGAAATATACCACGTGAATTGTCTCCATATTAAAGCTAATGAAGAAATTATGAATATTGGGGTGGCTTTGCAGATTTCATTCAGGAGGCAAGAAACGCAGAGAGAACAGCCAAAAACTTTAAAAACAACAGCATGGTCAGGATTCCCAAAGTTTTTTGGGTATGCTATCTGCAACATCAATGTCTGTTTTAGTGCACATCATTTTGGTGTTCAGAATCTCATAAGTTTTTGAAATTGGAATTATGCAATGTATAACATCCATCTCAAAGCTGACAATCACCTAAATATGTCCAGGAGTTCACCACAAACCAGGTTTTGACAATGCAATATTGTAGAGGACAAAAGGTGAGTAGCCTGCTTTGCATGGCACGTGGTGTACTTGATTTATGCTGACTCGACAAGAGTTTCTTACCCCATTCATGTTCTTGTTATGACCCTTTAACAAGTTATCATGTAACGATCAAGTACAGAACATTATAGACATTGCGAACACATTTGGTTTCTTTCTCCCTTTCTTTTTTTTTAATTTAGCAATTTTGAAATCATCTTTGATCTTTTGCTTGCACTTTTTTATTTTCAGTATACGATTAAGGCATGAATATTCACTTACAAAAAATCTAGGGTCAATGTATGACTCTCTTTAATGATTTCCTGGTTCTTAATTTCCAAATGTTAATTACTTGGGGTGGTTGGCCTCACAAGGCTGCTTTAGTGAGAGACATTAGCATCTGTACTTGGCATATCACTGTCTGTTGCAAGTGAGGAAAGCACGAATAAGTAGTATGCATGTGTCTCGTCTGCTGATGTTGTGAAGGGGGGAGGTCACTAAGGTTTACATACAATGTCAATCTGCTTGCCTTAATGTTTTCAATGGTATGCCTTAATGTTTTCCTGGTATTTGCATTGCTGTGTTTCAAAAGCGCACTCTGCCCTATGACTGAAGGTTTATTTTATTCGTCAAGGGGAGAACTGGATCACCTTTATGGCAAAAAGATTTATATCAAAAGCTGTTGGCCATCAATCATGTTCTATGCAGCCTTGATGTTCATAGAGGGTTTTGCTTTTGATTATAGTGATCCTCAATGCATAGAATCGTAGTGTGCACTTCAATTTCTGTGATAGGCTGTAACAATGTATTATTTATTTGAAAAAAATGATGGCACTTTTTATGTGCAACAATTATAAGAGCTACTAATATTCTACTAGTTTTAAGGTTGGTAATGAGGTATCAAACTGTACATAATAATATTTAGGCATGCTGAAGTATGTTTGATAAGAAATTATTATATATCATCATAAGCTTGATGATAGGCATAATGAAGTATGTTTAATGAATTATTATCTTTGTTTGGAGATCTGACTTCATATATAAATATTTACATAAATAAGCATGAAAATCTTCGATCTAATATGGGAATTCTCCGGATTTGTTGCTGTTGAACACTGTCTCATCTCAAAGTTTAAGCTATTACAGAGATTGTAACTTAAGTATTTATATTGTAACGTGTCCCGTCACACATATGCTAAGATTTTGGGCCTAGCACTTGGAAATCTTTAAACAATTAGGGTGGCGGCGAGGTTCGAAAATAGCACCTCCTGCTTTGATGCCATGTTAAACACCATCTCATCTAACAACTTAAGCTTTTAGAGTGGGTGTAATTTAAGTAGTTATACTTCAATAATTGCATTAGACATAGGTTTGATTATAGATGATATGAGTATGCACTTACACGCTATTTTGGGATTGTTGCTTGTTGCTATGGTAAAAGATTAGGACCACGAGTGCGAGCTTTTAGGTTTTAAGAATGAGAAGACAATTCTTATCCTTCCTTTGTTAACACGGTGAATTAAATAGCAAATTTCTACTGTCATTTATTTTGGAAACCCTCGTTTTGTCACACTCTTATTCCTAGTGATGCCAACATTATTGTATATTTAAAGATCATTTAAAATTTAGTTATATTCTGGTGGAATAATTTCTTGACAGATGAAGTGCTTGATCCTAAACCAGTGTTATGCGAAATGGGTAAAATAAAAGTAACTTTGAATGAGCTAGCAAAAAAATATGATAGCTTGCTGTTTAATAGAGCAAATAGGATTCATTCAGCCGAATCCATGTAGTTAGGGTAAGGCACAGTTGAGTTGAGCATGAAGGGCTTGATACCTTTATTGACTTGGTTCTTTGATAGTGAACACTAGAATCTAGCAGAGGGTATTTGTTTGCTAAGGGTATGCTTGATCTTCAAAGTTTATGCAATTGTGAGTTAAAATGAAATTAAGATGGTGAAGCGAGGTACAATGAACATGTTATTACTCGACCATTACTCCCCAAAATATAATAGTGCAACTTTTATGAATATACATGCATCCTTAATTCCTTATGAGGAATAATACACAATTGTATTCGATTCAAAGCATGATAGAAGAGTCCTTATCTAGTCAACTAGAATGCTGATCTGATTAACTAGCTGTGCAACTGGCTCCTGAGCTAGTTGACTAGCCTTACTTCTGAATACACATTTTACTTTGTTCTAGGTTGTAAAATTTTGATCAATCGAGCTCCTAAGCTAGAATTAAATCTGTATGTCTATTCCAGATCATGCGAGTACTGTCATGGTTCAAAGTATTGACTGATACCGATATGAGGCGTATCCGACTTGGGACCTTATGAGTTGATACCGTTACATGTTAGGTATAAACCTCGAGTCTCACATGACTCGACCAAGTTGTTTCCGAGTCAATCCCTTGTCACCTAGTTATCATCATCAAATCGACCGATATGGTTTCGTGATACCGCAATATAACCTAATTTTTCCGTCATATTCAACTTTTTCTTTTAGGTCGTATAACCTGATACTGCGACGTGACGTTGCGACTGATGAGCCTTTTTAGTTGGTGGCCGATATCGCGACTTTGAACCATAAATACTGTTAAATGTTTAAACAAAAGAACTTGTATTCATTTCATTAAAACTGAATTTAGAATGTAATAACAGTGTTATATCTGTATCATAAACGTGTAAACATGGAACGGAGTCAACAGAGTAACACAACAATTTATAGTGCGTCAGTTCCCTTGATTTTTATCCACTTTACCAACCTTCTTGGTTGTGTCACTCTGCTGTAAGGATCTTCTAGGTTCACCCAACAACCTTCTAGACTATGAATGGCCAATTCACTTGCCCAGCCCAGAGGTTACTTTGGGATTTTTGGATATTTTCTATGGTCCAACAACCAACCTAGACAAGTCCTCGCACGGCTCTTAATTAGAACTTGGTGAAGGTTTTCTAATGCTGGCCTACAAGTTAACCACTCTCCTACACCTTCACAACACTCTGAGGACAAGGCCTTATAGGCTTCCCCTAGCGGCAAGTCTACCTACAATTGTGCTAGGGTCAAGTGTGGTAATGTGTCTCTAAATACACAAATAGGAAGAATTAGTACTTGAAATTTGGAGTTCATAACCACTAATGTGATTTGCATAGTTTATGGTTTGTGGGTGGGTGTAGAATGAGCTGGAGAGATAATCTATTTAGTGTATCTGTGAGGTAGGACCCTTAACCAACAAAATTTCATTTGAAAATAATGAAATCCTTTTGTTGTTGTGAGGGTGCAACTACTATTTTTTTATTTTGGAAAGCTTGGTTAACTCGTGCCTAGGGCTAATCGACTAGAGTCAGTAACCAAGTTGACTAGATCTTGTTCAGTTTAGCATATCTTTTTTTGTTTTTGTCCCAACTCAAAGTAATTGATCTATTGGACAGTGACTAACCCTAAACTTCACTTCGTAGGAGTCTACAATCTACACATATCCCTTGAGTTTGAAGCCTTTTGACGGTGGAGATCAGCTTTGCATTTGCTTGGTTGATTTTCTTGGTGCTTGGTTGCCGCAGCGAAGTCATTAGCTCTTCTAGAGATGTTTGATACTAATCCACATAATCGAGCTATGATGCAAGTCATCAAAGTACCAACATAGGGTCATACACTATGAAGCACGGATACTCCGTTAAAGTCGATGTATCCATATTGGATACGATGTTCGTCGGATACTTAGTAATATGTATTAGATATGCATTATACATATTTGATAATAAATAAAATATGTGGATATTTCGCAAATACTTCTATATGCAGAGCAATATGTATAAGTTTTAAATTTAGTCTTTATCCTTTCATTTCAAATTTATATCACACAATACATCAACAAATTCATATGAATTGGAACACACATGGTTGTTTTCTAAGTATTAGCTTACATACGCTATTATCATGGCAACAAATACTTCTAAGCCAACCAACTAGTTAAATATTGGTTCTAATTCTTTTTATTAGTCGTGTTCTCTTTATGGATATATTATAACGAGATGATGTATCTTTTTTAAAGTAAAATTTGCTAATTTTGCTTATTATTGTTAAAGAATAACTAAAAACTACAAATTTCAAGTCGTTAGATATAGTAAAAATATAAAATATATTGTATTACAGACATATCATGGCTATATCCGTCCTGTATTAGTATTGTATCGTACCCATATCTTATATCCGTATCCATGCTTTCTAGGTCCTACACCTAACACAACCCAATTCTTACGTGTATGGATCATATGGTGCATTTACCACCTGCATACATCAAACTGTTTTATCTATGATGTGCTCATGATTTTTCATTTGGTGCGTGCTATTAACAGGAAGTTCCTTAGCTTTCAGGTTAATAACTTGGAATATTTGAAGGAAATGGGAATAAATCCAATAAAGGTATTACTGTAATCCCAGTTGACTCTTCTTTGATTTTAACCAAAATGGGTGTATTTTTCTCATGCTTGTATAGTAGGGAACAAGCTTTCTTGTGTGCAAGTGCCATTGCTTGAGTGCAATGGGTTGTTTTGAATTTTAAGGACTAGGATATTATTGGAAAAAATGACAATCTATGTTGTTTATTTTCATTTTCTTTACTGCACTTCCTTAGTTTGGCAATTTTCTGAGGTGAACCCAAACTCTCCACTAACTCATGAATCTGCAATTGGCTTTCACTTATGCTAATGCAAAGAATTTTTCTCATGTCTTTTATTTTCTTTTTTTGCTTGAAAGTTTCCCTTGGTTTGTAATTGCAGGTTGCAAAAGCAGTAGTTGAAGTGTTTGCTGAAATGATATTTCTCCACGGTTTCGTGCATGGGGATCCACATCCGGGTAATATAATGGTTTCTTCAGAAGGACCGAATGGTTTCTCTTTAGGTATGCGCTATTTATGCCTTTAGGCACTTCAGTTTTAACTGAGAGAAAAAGATATTCACCATTTTAATTTATTTTGGAAACTCGCTTATTATGCAGTTCTTCTAGATCATGGGATCTATAAACAATTGGATGAAACTTTTAGATTAAACTACTGCCAACTTTGGAAGGCTTTAATTCTTATGGAATCAACCCAGATACAGCAGTTGGGCGAACAGTTTGGTGTTGGGAAGTACTCTAGATACTTTCCCCTCATATTCACAGGAAGACCAATTGACAGGTGATCATTCTTTTTGTATCGCTACTCTTTGGTAAAAAAAGAAATTGAGTGGATACTGAGCTATAATCTTGCTTGAGAATGAACCGCACATCCTCCTGCATGGCTTGCATTATGCTTCCCAGGAGTAGTTTGATGACAATTCATGGCATAACCTTCAGTCTAAGGATCAGTATAAATTGATTAACTAGAAGCATAGAATGCACAAAGTAAATTTTTCTGATTGAAGGATGAAGATAGCACAACATTGATAAACACCTGTCTACTCTTTGAAGGATCCCCCCCCCCCCCCCCCCAAAAAAAAAAAAAAAAAGAGATTGCAGAAATTACATGAAATTACCAAACCTGTCCATCCATACCCCCAAATGTGGATTATACAGCACACCTTCCAGGATGTATGACAAAGGGTCTTGAGCTAAATGAGTATGATGCTAAAAAAGAAGTTTTGGATTCTTCCAGCAGACTCCAGTGGCTACATGGTTGTTTCATCTGGTCAGTTGCAATTTGCATGAAGACTCCTAGAAGAATGTCATGATTTTTTTTTTCATTGATCAAAGACCTATAAAAGCACTGCCTTTACTAATTATATGCCCCAAAGTTTAGCTTTCCTTTATGCATCTTCTTTGTTTAATTTCTGTGGGCGGAGGACAGTGGCAAATATTCGGGAGTCTTCAAGCCTGGTTATGGTCCGAAACTGTGCAAACGATGGGTTATTCAATGGAGGCCTCTAATGGCCTTGCTGCATGGAGGAGCTTAATCTATCCTAGTGGTGCACATGGGTCAATTTGGTTCTGTTGGATTCAAACCTAGAATGACCTTGACTGGTTCCTTTTTGAACCCAAAACCAAGGACCCTATCTTACTGAACTAAACCAGACGGAGAAAACTTTGAGTCAGTTGTCGATTGTATTATTCGAAAGGTTTATAATACCATTTTTGCATATGAAACAGTAAACAATAGAAGCAAGACTGGGCTCTGATGGCACAATGCAGGCTCAACAGATAGTAGGAGTGAAAGCCCAAAATGGTTCGCTACAGATTGATATGCATAGGCCAAACATGTGTGGGTCTCCCTTTAAACTAAAAAGAGGAGAGGTACTTTCCCTCCATCAACAATGTATGATGACTAAATGCATGCGTATAGTGGGAAATTGTTAAGAATAGGGTTGTATTCTCAGTTGCTTAGTTCACTTAGCATTCAAACTGGAATCAAACTGATATCAGTTGGTTCTCCATTTTAGAAACCAGATACTGAAGCAGGTGTCCAAGAACTAAACCAAACCAACCTGCATTGGTCGGTGTGGTTCAATGGTTCTGTTCTAGTTGTTCCACTGTGGACCCCTAATTTGTGCTGTGGGAAATGAAGAGAAATGTAGCGGTGAAAGAGCATAGTTTTGAGGAGTGTTGGATACATTTTTAGCATGCTTTTATGCTATTGTTGGAGAGTGCACAATTTAACTAGTCAATCAATTTTTTGTGCTCCTAATGGCTTTGATTAGCAGCCCTTAGTGTCCTGTCTTTACGTGAGTCCACTGTAACAGTGCATGCATGGAGAAGAGAAGAATGACAAGTGTCCATGTGGGACTACCCCAGGGCCAGCTCTTAGGCTAGGCAATTGAAGCCGTCACCTAGGGCCCAATATTTTTGGGGGCCTCAATTTTTTTTTTTAGATTTAGATTTACTTAACTTTAAATTATTTTTAAAAATTTTACATTCAAGTTTAATTAAGTTTAGATTTATTTTCAAGGTCCCAAATAAAACTTTTAAATCAATGTTCAATCAAATCAAATTTTGTTTTTCAGGCCCCTAATTTTTTTTATAGACACAAGTTCAATGAAGTCAAATTTTACTTTTATGAGTTTTATACTAATATGAGATTCATTATATTAATCTTAATACTATTTATGTCTTGGAACCTATCATGTATAACAAAACTATGTAATTGTTTCTTTCGTATATTGTTTCCAACTATTTTATTCAAATTGAAAAGTACGTATTTTATGTTTTTATTTAGAATTTCATGGCCTTTTAATAAGTTAAATTTATTTAAATTTAAATTGAGTTTATTAATAGCTTATTTTCATTGTCAGCATAAACATCATTAGAGTTTTTAGCATTGAATTTCAAATCTACTCTCTTACTATTCTGTTAACTGTTAGTCCTTGAATGAATTTTATAAATCTAAATGATATGCTAAAAAATTTGAATATTGAAATTTAAATAGTAAGTTGGCATCTCAAAAAACAAGAAATTTATTTTTTAATAAATATATTTTAATAAAAATAAAAAAATTATATATTATCATAATAATCATAAATAATGGAGCCTCATCCAAGCATTTCACCTAGGGCCTTCGTTTGGCTCGGGGCTGGCCTTGGACTACCCTTCGGCTAATGGGTCACAATCAATATAGCATATTGAAATATAATAGAATTAACACGACTTTGATTCGTCTAATGTGGCTTACCATACTATGGGTTAACTTGTTATGGTTAGTCTAGAACATATAAGAAACTGAATATTTTTATGGATTTTGTTGTTTGGTGTCAAAGTAAGTATTTTTAATTATCAGTTTCATCGTCTCTTTGTCCTGTTTGGATGTCATTAATTCTTATTCATTATTGAACAAGTACCTTGTAGTTTGGTCATGGGAAAGTTTCGGGACATGTGATGAAAATGTTTCCGAAAAATATGTCATGAATTTTCTGTAGAAATGAGCGCAGTACTTTACTTGATTTTCACTTCATGTACAAGGATGAGAAGTAGCGCTAGAAATTAAAAAAATCAGAAGGAATAGCATATGTTCATCATGGTCTAGAATGGAGAATCAGCTCTTCACTCATCAGGACCTGCTGATCACCTAAATGCATTCTCTTATGTTTTATTTTTGACACTGTTAATGCCATATCCTGTGACCTAGAAAGTTTTGCTACAAATTAGTGTATGATTTTGGCAGTAAATCCACACTTGGTAGAGGAATATCTGCTGAAGAGAAAAAGAATCTAAAGCAGGAGTTGAAGTATTTAAGGATGGAGGACATATCTTCATTTATGGAATCTCTACCTTCCGAATTCCGTACAATATTGGGTGTTGAGTAATGACAGAATCTCTCTCTCTCTCTCTCAAAAATTTATTTTATTTGTCTGTTCTTTTTTGTGAAGTCCAACTGATTCTAACAGTCTCAATTTTCCCTTTGACTCATTGTTTCTGTTTCTTTCGTTTCAGTGGCCTTTTGAGGTCTTTAATGAGAAAGTTGGGTGCTCCACGACGGGTTCGTCTACTAACTTATGCCAAATATGCATTACAGGGTCTTTCTCCAAAGTTGAATCCTGATTCTGGTAAAGTCTACTTTAAACCTTGATTTGGTGGGTCCAACTTATGCTTTTCTGGATAATTTAAATAATAGAATGTTATTAGAAAAATAGAATTTGAGTCATTTTGTTTGAAGTGAATTAAAATCAAAGAATGTGTTCTTAGAATTTACAATCTGTGTTGGTCTTCTGAAGTTTTATCATATGAATCAAATGATTCTATTTCAACTAGCATCTCTCACTTTTTCAGATAATGTAGTAAAAGTTGTCTTAGCCAGATTCAAGACAAGCTTGAGTTACCTTCAATTATGGCTGCTTCTGGGTAAGAGTGCATATGAGTTTTTGCTTATTTAACAATTAGTATTTTTGAAATTGGACTGTCCACTTGTAAATCTCTTATTTTCAGAGGTACTGGAGTTGCTTTCTTGGATGGAGGATGTTAGAAGTTCATTCATTAAAAGACTTAAAGACATGCTCATTTCTGCAGGTTATCTTCTTAGGAATACATTTCCCTCTCCTGCCATTTCCCCTTAATTTTGTTGTATACAAGTGGCCCCAGGTGTTGTAATTTTGCTTACGAATTTTAAGGAAATTAATAGAGAACTATCCCAACACTTGTCCTTTGGACTTCTGGTTACTACACAAACTTCAAAAGCTTGATATTACCATCAAATAACGAGTTAGGTTAACTCCTAGTCTTTCCATCTGAATTACCTTGGCTGGGTTGAAAAAGGAATGTGTCATTGAAAGTGAAATCAAACAGGAATGGTGCGTATATTGATGCTGCATATAGCATGCTAGGTGAATGTCAATTTTTCAGCAATATGTAGACTCTGCCTCGACCTTTTTGTTTGTTGTGTTATAGAAAGAGATCTGTCTCATCTCAGGGTAATAACAACCCTTACTGAAACTACAAAACAGTTGCAGTTGATTATGCGACTGGGCAAGAGAAACTGCTTGTAATTCTTGAGGTGTAGTCATTATAGACCAGCTAGCTGAAGTTTGAAGTGTAAAGATGATTGCAGTTTAGCTTTTTATGTACAACCATGGCCCGTGTATTTAACTCACATATGGAATTGCATGTGAAGATTTCTGCAAAAGAACAGATGCCTTCTTCTGTCAAGTCTTCATTTCTGCAAGTCTGCAATGTATTTGTATGGGCTTACTGGCCCCTATTGCTGTCAAAGCCTTGGAGTTCTTCAGGGCCACTTGGGCCAGTTGATTGCTGGCTTCTGCAGACCGACTTGGATGGGCCACCTATGTCGTAGAAGAGGAACTTTGGGGTCTACGTGATGGTAATCTCTAAACTTGACATCAACCTTGCCGTTCCTCTATTCATTCACAACATCTTTCACAACAGATCTTTGATGATTGCAAATGGAAATTTTATTTTGCACTCTAAAAGATTTAAATTTTCTCACTTATACTCTCAAAAGATAAAAAATTTTATATCACACTTTCAATGTATAAAAAATATTACAATATGATTCTTCCATTAACTTTTGTTTATTTTGTCAAAATTCATTCTATTGACACTAACGGAATGAATAACGAAAAATTAACATAAGAGATATTATAACACTTTTAATACATTGAAAATGTAATGTAAAAAAATCTAATGGGTACAAAGTAAAATTTTTAAAATCTTTTAGGGTACAAAATACAATTCATCCATAATTGCTGGTCCTTGTTAAAAAATCCGGAAGCAGAATTTATTCTAAGAAGCAAATGCAGTTGCAGATTGAATAGCAAAAGGAGTGATGCACTCAACAAGAACATTCTAGTTTTCATTAAAATCCTCTCCCTCTTTTCAGATAGATAATTTTCTAACTAGAAAATGTACTTTCAAATCCCACTTCACAAGCACAACCTAAAGAACATAGCAAATAAAGTCCCGTTACCATCACAACCCCCCCCCCCC
>CM042202.1:19603244-19638677 GCA_023539305.1 Ilex asprella
TAGTATAATTATATATTAATTACAATTATTTTTTTAAAAAAAATTGAATTTATTTTTTATTTTATTTCAATAAATGATACAATAGAACATAAATTTTGGTTGTAAAATTTAACATATTTGATATTCTATCTTTAATTGAAATATTTTTTGTCTAAGTATAACATTTTAAACTTGAGAGATTTAAGTATTATATGCCTACAAACTTTAAGGGGTCTAAGTGTAATTTATTAACGGATATATTAACAGACATTTGACGACAATAGTCTAAGTGTTACACGCGTACAAACTTTAGAGAGCGTGTATAATATTTTAAATGTTAAAAAATCTGAATGAATAAGTGACAAATTTTATAGGATCTCAATGTAATTCTCCCTTAGAATAAAGAGTAATTCATTTGCGTTAAGCGTTACTTTGTGGGTTTGGTGGGAAGGGATATTGTAGCACACATCAGCTGCAGAATCAAAGGATGGACTCACTGCAGTCTGCAGCACTAAGGATAGACTGAAAATTTTAAACACGTGATACACTGAAAATTTAAATATCACAATCATGTAATATTTTCTACCTATTTAACAATATAATTGAGTCTTTCAGCTCAAACGTCCTCGTTTGGACCTTGCCATAACTTAGGTAATGTGCACTTTCAAGATCACTTAACTCTCATTCTCTTCCTCTTTCCCACTGAAACCTTCTTTCTCTCTAAAGTGACAAATTCTTTACTCTTATTTAATAATCATCTTTCATTCACGCGATCTCTATCTTGCTGAAAAGTAATTCATTTACCTTTTACTTTCAATTGTTCAATTGTTCAGATTGCATCTTTACAATTTAAATTAGTTTCACTTTACTATAACAATCAACGTCGCCTATAAAGTATATAGGACAAATGTATTTGAGCAATGTTATAAGAATTTAATTTAAAAATCTAATCAGGAACCTAATACAATATAACCGTTGAATTAGTTATGAATTATAATATTAGATAAAATCCACTTTTAATTTAATGGATATATCAAATTAGATCCCCAAATTAAATTCAAACAGCATTTTCCAATATAGTTTGAAAAACTGATCACATATGATGAGATTTTAGAGTAATAGAAAGCCAACTAACATAATTGAAGAAAAATACAATGGACACATTTGCCATTTCTATTAAAAAAAATTTGAGTTTCTTGTATTTAGCGAAAGAGTGAGACTATTTTCACCTCACAAAGTTTTGTAGTTTAACAAATAAATTCAAAAGTACCATGATTACTGTTAAGAGAAGACTCCTACTGCTATCTTTATATCAAGAAAACATGCCTTATCAAACTCCTCCTTCCACGTAACACTCGAAAGTTGAGGGAGCTAGAAGCTTTGCAACGGAAACCAAAACCAAAAAATAAACGATACACTTATCTGCTATTGTTGTGGGAGATCAATCATCAGATGCCTTTCTTTCTGGTATGCATGAGAATAAGACGAAAACCCTATCGTATTCGAGTAAATATTTTGAAAAATGACATAGTTTAATAATTAAGTCGTTGGAAGAAATTTAAAATATAATGCAAGTTTTTTAGTTTTTGCAAAGACAAAGTTAAAATATAAAAAATTTTACAAAGCACAAAAGTGCCAAACGAGACATCACATCCCAAAGAAAAATCTTACACAGATATGCATCACTTGTTTGAACCCTTATTGCTGATAGGGACAGCTATCTTATCCGAATTAGTGTGAAAAACTGTCAAGAAATGTTTGACTAGCCTGTTACAAGAGTATGTCTATAGGTGACCTCGCTCTCATAAGCACCTTGGACTCGAATCCGTAACCTAACTTTGAACTAACTTTTAGACCAAAACGCTTACCGTTACACCAAAATTCTCTAGTGTAAGTAAAGTTGCAGCTTTCTTTTAAGTAGATCAACAACAAACGCCCACGAATCAAGTTAGTTAAACCCTCCACCAAGTTTCAGACAGACTTGTTGCCCCCACCAACTATTGTTTCACACGATATCATCATCCACTAACAAATTTACGATTGAACAAGATAAACCTCATTTTTTTTTATGTAAAATAATTATTTTTTTACATGGGCAAAGTAATAACTAAAGTGAAATTCACTTGCATGTTTGATTATTATTAGATAGTGAAATCCACTTAGCAATGATGCAATTTCTCCTATTAGAGACCCCAGCATCCACAACAACCCAATCTTGACAAACAGCTCATCTTTAAAGCGAGCAAGCACATAAAAAAATTGGGGACTCTCCAAAGTTATTATAGAGTCTGATTCTAAAACCCTGAAAGAGAATCCAATGGAAGGGTTGAAGAACTGACCGAGAATTGCTAGGTCAGGTATAAGACCAGATAGAAATGTTAACTGCAATGAAACAAATTCCCTTTTCCCATTTTAGGGGGCAAGCTAACAGGATATGTATGTGTGGAACAATTACACATGATTTCAAAGAGAACTTCTCGAAACATTGCATGAGACAAAAGATCAACAATTATACACAGACTAACGTATGTGCGGAATGTATTTGAGGAAAGAGGAAATGAGGAACACGAATGAGGGGCAACGCAGAAAATATTGATGTATTAGCAAAATATAAACTCTAAAAAATCAATATTACGAATGAATAACAAGCTATTGAATGAGTCGTTCAGATACGTGCTTATCTAGAAATGCCTGAGCCAAATTGCTGAAGGTTACACTAACTTCCCCAGCTGCAGCGTACCTTTCAATTATATCCACCACTTCTGGCTTCAAAATCTGTTCCCTGTTGGATGCATTGCAGAGATAATACAAAGCCCCAAGAGCATAATTCACCTACAAATGGATGTTTATTTGTCAAACCACCAATTATTGAAAACCTAGTAAGTATATAACATATTACAGTTTTATCCAAAAAAAACATATTACAGTAATGCTGCTCAATCAGATGATTAGAATGCCAGTTTCCTTTCCCCAGATAGAAGTTGCCTAAAGCTAAAAAAATGCACATGCATTTGTGAAAGAGAAAGATAACATTAAAAAAAGCCCAAGTCACTCTTGCATTGTTGTGTAAACAGCCCAAAAAAGGGATCATACATGCACCTCCCTCCACCAGGAAATTCACACCAACAAATTAGTGTCAACTTCATCAAATTGTTCATTTGATAACACAGTGGTCCTATCTTGTTGAGATTGAGTCATATGATTTATCCATAAGGCCAGGATACCAAGGAATGCAAAGATTAGCAGGGTTATTTTTGACAACCATTTGCAAAGGCCAGACACAAACACAGCCGAATTAGTAAAAATTAAGCAGCCATAGCCTAGATATCAACTAAACAAGCAAAAAATGATCAAAATAGATGGACTAGTGCAGCTGATTGGAAATTTTCTACTGGTTCTGGTTGGGAACACATTAAAGAGCATACCCCTTTGGTCCATTGGTTCAAATTGATTTGGTTCAGTCAGTCCATACCATGAATGCACGTTTTTGTGCAGCGTGCTGTTAGAATGAAGCTGAGCACTAATACCATAACCACTGCATATGCTGACAGCATTTTATGCTGGGATGCACCAGAATCTCACAGTTACTTATTTTTTTATTGTTCTTATTTTGATAGAGTATGGAAGAAAGTGATGCAGCAGAGTGGCGTACAATGGCATTCAAGATATTGGCATGAACTTATACAATGGGCAACAGTTGATAGGTATATCTAAGAGGGCATTGATACTGAAGCTCAGTTTAGCGGTAACAGTATTCAACCTGTGGAGGTAGAGGAACAGTAAAATTTATACAAACCAGTTTAAGGATTGCATCACTCTGTGCAATGGCATTACCCAGACTGTGAGAGATAGACTTTCTCCTCTGATATTCAAGATGACAAGTCACAATCATGAATCAGCTAATGGCATGATTTTGCTGTTTGCCAGATAATTGCATAGCACGAGCAGAGGAAATATGCAAGAAAGTATTTGATCCCAAGCATTTAAAGATTCAAGGCATCATCTAGAGTTTTGAAAGCATGGTCCAGAAGCACTATCAGATGTTTCTGTAGCCTTCGCTTTCCTTCTACAGATGAGTGGTTGTATAACAAATCTATTATGGGTACTCATCAAATGAGCATCCCCTCCAGATTGCCTGATACACTTCCTTAGTGATTGTTTCTGCATGTTTGGTTCCCCTTTGTTTTGCCCATCAAGGTTCTACATATTAATGGGAAGTCATTTTTATTCTCTGGGAAAAAAACTATAATGGTCACAACTTAAAATAATATCCATGATAGATACTATTTCAAAAACACAGCAACATAAAATAAGATGACAGCTGGTGGGAAATATAAGGACAAGTCTCAGATATACTGCTGTCAGATGCACATAATGTGAGTGACCCCAATAAAAAGGTGATAACAAGAGTTATCTTTTTCCTTTTGTCAGTAGTTCTGTGTACCTTTTGTTGTATGTGAAGGTCCCCAGTTCAAAATGTGGCAGGTAACATTTGAAATGTGTATGAAAAGCCATGAATGGCATGTTTCTCCCCTTACCGTGTTCCTAACAGGACTGGATAAGCATTGGATGACAAGAGGGATGCCACCGCAGTGAATGACTACTGCCACATTTGCAGGATCTGCAGACAATTAGGAACACACAAATTAGGATTTATAAATTGAAAAAAAAAACATATAAATTTTGTTCAAAAAAAATGGCCTGTTCAGAGTTACTTCAGCAGTTATATGCTTAGATTCACTTCAGTATTACATGAAGGTTTTAGTTTCAGCCTTACCAACACAAGAATTGCAGATCCCTCCAACACCAAACTCCACAAGCTTCTCATTGGGCTCAGTTATGCAGTCTAGGAAAAGTTCCAAAACATTAAGCTGTTTGAATTACAAAGAGTGGTTATGCATGTGATGGGAGCAAAATGAAATGCTAATCCAGTAAATCAAGCGCTCAAATGAAGTTTTGGAACCTGGCGCAAAAACTTGTAATTGTAAGGATCATATGCAAAGTTTGCCAGATTAGCAACAATCCTCTCTTTTGATTCTGTGATCACAAGTAAGGTTTCAATGATTACAACAAGAACATACTGTAGTCATCCTATTCACTTCATTCACTTGGTGTCCAAGTAAAGATTCAACAGGTCAAATAGTTGCATTAAACATCATAAGACGCCCTGTACAATGTTGTCTCTAAACGTATTTTCCTATATCGTACTGACTATCAGTTTATCACGCAAAAGAAGCATGCCCAAGACAATTCTAGATTTTGGCTTGCTAATCCTTATCATGTGCAGATTCAAGAAAGATGAGACCGTAGCAAATTCTTTAGGAGCTATGTATTCCAGAGATCCATGTTAATTATTGATTTGGTAAAAGTATGTCAACTTGATATGCAAATGATTTTACATGGTGCAACAAAATTGTTTCAGATGGCCAATGTAACACTGAGAACTATATGAAATCAAAGTTAACTGATAAAAAGGCCAAATTCTCTAGTTTATATGTTAAGTTGAAAGCTTAGATCTTATGTGTTGGTCAGCTACATTACCTTGAGGCCTCGTGTCAAAAAAAAAGAATATACAGACGTACATAAAAAGGCATAGCCCGGGAAATGGAGATTCAAGGAAGTAAAAAAAAAAGAGTTACAACAGGGAAACTTGTCAGAAACTTCACAAGAATAATTACATGAGAATTTTTTTAAAAAAAAATAGATAAATCATAGTCCAATGGATCGGATAGGGTTATGTCTGTCAATGGATCGGATTTGGACCGGATCTTGGCCAATTTGAATCCAAATCCGACTAGGAAAATATAAACTGAATACGATTCGTGAGTTGGACGGATTTCAAAATCATAGTCCAAATCTGAATCCACCAACAATCTAATCATCATGTATCCAAATCCAAACCCGATTAAATTGGATTCGGATTAAAATTATAGTTAATTAGGCTAGGGACCCTAGCCTAATTAACTATAAAATTATAGTCCGCATCCGACTAAATGAACTTGTTGGATTCGATCCGAAAAGTGGTCAATTGACAAACCTAGTTAGAGTTAAGGAAAATAAAGATAAGAAGAAGAGAGGATAAAATAAAGTATGAATCAAAATTGTGTTAGGTATACGTTGTCAATACCCTATCCCAATCTATATTAGATTGACATTGAAGACAATTGCAATATTAAAAAAGTAGAACATAATAGGAAAATCACATTATAGAAAATTTGAACAGTAGAAAAGTGACATAATTGACAAGTAACATAATAGCAAAGTAAAACAATAGGAACGTAACTCTCTAACACTCCCACTTAAGTTGGAGTATAGAGATGAAAATTTTTCAGCTTGGAATAAAGGCTTCTAAAGGTGGGCCGCATCAATGTTTTATTGAGAAAATACTCAGTTGACCAAAATATTTCCATGCAGACAATAAGGACGATAAAACTAAGCTCTACGTGACTACTTCAAACTATTCGAGAACTTCTTTAGTCGACACACAATACTACGATATTTGACCGCAATATTTCTACACAGATAGTAAGGATGATAAAACTAAGCTCTAGGTGACTGCTTCAGACCATTCAAGGACTTCTTCAGTCGACACACACTGCTCTCCCATAGCAACAAATTCAAGTGGTTTTCATGTGAAGCCTAAGGCATTCCTTTTGTTTCCTAGAAAAGTAATTAATGACTGCACTGAAACAAACAATGGTAAACAATAATCACGACAACATAGAGGAAAAGAACACAGTGACATTAAAGGACAACACAACACCACTAGCACCACCAACAACGATACCAGCACAAACGAACACAACTAATAACACCACAATGAACTACATGCAACAATAAATTAAACTGCAACAATCGAAAATAGAGTAAACCATAATCAACAAAAAAAGGACTGAATTAGTGTTAAAAACCACAAAACTAATACTGAACCGAGATGAAAACTTCAAATTTGGCACTACACCAGGTTGAAAACACTGAGTCAAAATTGAACCAGGGTAAAAACCACTAAATCAACACCAAACTGTACCAAAACTACTAAACCAATACTAAATCGAGTTGAAAACACTGATCTAGAATTAAACCAAGATGAAAAACACTAAATTAACATCAAGCTAGACCAAAAACCATAGAACCTAAAAAACACTAAAATTCACACCGATGATTGGGCACCGAACCACACGAAACGGATTTAGGCACCTTACAACAATTGATAAACATCTGATGAGAACATCAATGACTAAAAACCTAAAACTTATAGTGATTTCGGCGACGACAATAATTAGCAAACACGTAGACGAATACAAATGAACTACATGCAACAACAAATTAAACTGCAACAATTGAAAACAAGGTAAACCAAGTAGAACCAGAGTTAAATCAACCAAAAAATGTTTGAATCGGTGTTGAAAACCACAAAACCAATATTGAACTGAGATGAAAACTCTAAGTTTGGCACTAAACCAAGTTAAAAACACTAAGTCGAAACTGAACCAGGTTGAATACCACTAAACCAGCATCAAACTATGCCAAAACTATTAAACCAACACTAAACCGGATTAAAAACACTAAACTAGAATTGAACCAAGATGAAAAACACTAAATTAGCATCAAGCTAGACCGAAAACCACAAAACCTGAAAACACTAAAATTCACGCCGATGATCAGACACCGGACCACATGAAACAAATTTAGGCACCTTACAACTGATGAAGATATCGACGATCAAGGACGGAGCCAGAAAATCATTTCTGGGTGGGCACCAAACACTTTAATAAAGTTTTAATTTTTTTTCTCAAAATTTATTAAAGTAAGATAATAAATTTAATTTTTTTATTATGCTACTTTTAATACTTCAAAATTTCCTTAAAGACAAAAATGCCAAAATTAGATAAGCATAGTGTATAAGCTTAAAACAAAATAAAAAATTAATTATAAGCCTTTAGTTAAAAAAAGAATTTGGGCCATTAGAAAACATTTAGCATCACCGAATTTTCTCAATGTAGGCATTCAAAATCAAGCACCCAACAATATTTACAATTGATTAAGAATCAAATAATAAAATATTAAAGATGGAGGGAAAACATTATCAAATTATATCATCGTTATTGAATAAAGATATTTGCGATTTCAAGAATCAAGTAGACCCGTTATGCTACAACTATAGGAGGAGTTTAAGAAGTCTTTAAACATATTATTGTAATACCAACTTAAATAAAATAATTTTAAGAAAAAGGAATTCTACATGAACTTGGATCAATAATAATAACAAATAAATAAATAGTAGACTGACTCAGAAAACGTGAATAAGTTAACAATGAATGGCCCCAAAAGTATAAATAAATAGAAAATGAGCTCATTCTCATATGGGTCATGGCCTTCACGGGTGGACACTACGGCATCATGGGTGGGCACCATTAGATAGTACCACTAAAATAAGTTAAAGATGATTACACATGGGCAATGATAAGAGAACTTTCACGGTGGGCTAGTGCCCCCTCTTGCTTGTAGCCGTGTCGACGACTGAAAAACTGAAACTTAGAGTGATTTCGGCGACGACAACAATTGGCAAACACGTAGATGACTACAACTCAACGTGTGGTGGGCCGACCCAACCATCAGGCAAGTGAAGCGTTCCCCTAGGGGTCAGACCCCACTCATCGAAGTATCTTGCCTTGATACACAATTGAAAACTTGAATAATTGTATATTAGGATTAAGGAAAGAGAAAAAGAGAGGAAGAAGAAAAATATGAAACGATATTGTGTAGGGTATATAACTATATGTTGCCAATACGCTATCACCTATTTATATTATATTGATATTGAAGACAATTATAATATTAGGAAAGTAAAACATAATAGAAAAATCACATTATAGGAAAATACAACAACTGGAAAGTGACGTAATTGGAAAGTAACATCATAGCAAAGTAGAACACTATACCACCATATCATACAATACAGTTTCAAGGACTGTCGTAATTTTCCTCATCCATGATTTAGCTAGGCCATCAGTAAGGTTACCAATTTAGTTTGTTAAATCACCAACTTGGGCATTGTAGTGTTATCATTATAGCACTAACATAAATAAATTCACAAAATACTGAAAATAAAGGTGCTTGACACATGTAGTAATCTACAAAGTAATGCTTATAAAACTATATAACCATATCCGTGATCTATTGGGGCCAACTATACCTAACCTTGTATGAGTGTATAACCGCTCTTTATTGCATTCATCGAATGGATCACCATGCCACAAACCCAATGGTAGCATTACCCTATCCACGTGGTTCCCCTTTAACCGGACCCTTGATTCATCATGCACCCAGTAACTTTTTGTCTTAGCCATGTACACATAAGTGAAAAAAAGGTAGGATTACTAACCCCACAAACTTGGGAGGCATAGACATACCAAAAATCATGCTATATAACGCGTCTAGTTTGCCATTTGAGGCTCAAGCGGTCATGTTGGCAAGATTAGCATCAATCCAAGTGGGGTTAGTGTCAACTACTATTGCAACTTGCAAGTAATATAATTAGCATGTTCTATTGTCAGTCATGAAGCAACTCAAGAAGGCGATACCAGTTCTACCTTGGCATCATCATCTACAAATAGGAAGCTTCTTTCAAAAAATGAAACATTATTTGTTTCTCTTTTTCATTGAAATAATACAACTCAGCCCACACTTGTTTCTATGTAATAACAGACTGTAAATTTGCTTCAGGGTTCCCAGATATCTCCCCATAACATGATCTTTCAAGGATGTCGATCCACAGTTTTTAATCAAGACCAACACTCTTTTCATGTGCTGTGAAAATAAAAGACATCTTTCTAGTGATTGACAAGATAAATGTTAGTTCTGGATCCCATCTACACTTTCCATCACCCTTGGTTGACGGGCACCAATTTTTTTTTTTTTTACGGGCACCAAATTGGGGAACAACTTTTTTGTTTGGTTAAGTATTTTTTTCTTCTGCTTATTGTTGTAACAATTCTGTATACCACTATTACTGAGCAATATGCTCTTTCTAAAAATTCTGAGAAAGAGAGGAACTTGAGTTTTGCTTACCATATCTGTAGTTACTCAATTACAAGAATGCAATATTAATGCACTTGCAATCTGCCTAAACAATAACAATCTCAACAATACTTACAATCAAAAGGTCAAGTTAAATTCATATCTCGCAAACAAGAACGAAAATTAAACAATTTGAAAAGAAGAGAGGAGAGGACATAGATGAAAAACACAAGATTCTAGAACATGACTTCAACAAAACATACCTTCACTAGATGCATTTTGAAACTGGGTCACCAGGTCCTACAAAAAAAAAGGCAAGTTTTTCAGTAATTTTTTCGTTCCCAGGACTAGCCAACAATGTTGATTAAAAAAAACAATGGTGAACTAATGAGATGTACATATATTAAATGAGGAAAATGTGCTCCTATACAGATACATATATCACGGATTGGGTAAGTCTGTCAAGTGTACTTGAAGGTATTGAACCCTAGGAGTTCCATATTTCCCAGTCCGCTCTTCTTGCCTCTGACTATTTGTAAACATTAATGCAGGCTGCAAAAACGAAATAAGACTCAATATCAGTCCAACTTTTTTTCATCTACATTTGTTTGTGTGTGGGGGTGTGTTTATGGATAATATGTTTGCTTTATTCTTTTTTCTTTTTTCTTTTTTGCATGTACTTATGTTTCTTCTGGATTTCATAACTTGGAATTCCAAATTGTAATTTCAAATTTCAATTAAGTTATCCTTGCCTTCCAACTCAAAGGCATAAATTGTATGCTTAGAAACACAATGTTATTGTATAGACATGTTGCCCGTTGTTTAATATAAAACATAGGTTTACCTCACCCTTTTTCCTCTACCTCTTGTTTTATATTTGTATAATAAAATTTTTTTTTGATATTACCTCTTGATCATGCAACTTTCTCCCCTCCTTTTTACATTTGTATAAAAATAAAATTGATTAACATTATGTATTGCTTAATTCCCACTCCCAATACCTAATTTTTAATCTGAAAAAACATGTCTAGTACATCAAGGCTTGTAATTGCAGGAGTAATCAAACATTAGACGTTTATGCTGATGTATCTGGCTGATTATCGGATACTTTAGGATGTGTTATCTACAATAGGTGGTGGCTAGAGTGACGGCTGATGTTGTACATTTGACACCAAACCTTATACAAGATAAATAATGTATCAAAATAAAGTAATTTTGTGGGCTTTTCCAATAAAAACCACCACTTCAGTATATATATTGGTGACTATAACATGGAGATCAAGAAATTTAGGAGGCCAAATGAGTGTATGACACATAGCTAACAAACAATTCAAGAAGACTTAATATTATTTTGGGAGATTAAAATAACAAAATATCATAATTTCATAACTTCTGACTTGAAACTGAATTTTCTACATTTTAGCCTATATAAATATATGTGCATGAACGTATATGTACATAAAAAGTCTCATCTCTCCAAATACAACTCAACTCAACTCAACAAAATCTTGTCCCAAAATTTTTTAAGTCGGCTATTAGATCTTCACATAATAAAAAGTAAATCGAATTAAATACCATCTCCATATCTTTGACCAACCACGATAAACAATTTTCTAACCAAATTAAGATTTTCTATAGATCTAAATAATTTATTCTCAGGTACAATTCAAGGATTTGAACTTTTTACAATCTCTAATATGTACTATATGTAAACACAAAGTCTTAACCCACCCCGAGGGAGGGTAGGTCATCGGTTCGAATTTCTTATCTAGCAGTTGTAATAATAATAAAAGATGTAAAAACAAAGTCAAAGTCTTAGGTCCCCACTTGAATGCCACTAATTTATAGAGCAAGAATAGCATGACTATTTTTGTTGTGTGGGGAAAATATACCTATAATGAAATGTCAATATGCACCAGTAGTTGAGTTGATCTATACAATTCAATTGCTAATTGTGTGCATATAGAGAGATATCAACACATAACACTAGTCAAACTAATCTTCATAACTCAATTGACAACCGTGTGCTATGCTATTAAAAATCTGAATCTAAAAAAATTGGTTGGTTAAAATAGTCTTATAAAATTCAAAACAAAAAAAAAAAACACAAATAAGTTCAAAAAAATTCAAAAATCACCTTTTGAGTTTTAGTAGGGTTTGTGCATGAATGAATCTTAATTTGTTAAGGAGCACATCTATTAAACACCTTAACTATATAGCATCACATTGTTTATACAAATATTAACTTATCAAATATAATATGACATTTATCTTTTTTTTTAACTTAATTACACCAATAAATTATGATTTTTTTTAGGTTTATAAAATATAATTTTTCAAAAAAAATTCACACGCGTACATGGTGCATTGAGAGAAAAATAAAATACAAAAAAAAAAAAAGAAATAAAAACCTAAATAGAACAATCTTTCAATCCCCTTGAGAATTTATCAAACCTATATCCCGACTCAAACTTTTGTATATCAAGAAAAGAACTAGCATGCTTGAGCTAGAAAGGTACATCTATGAATTAACTTTCACTCACATCATATAGCAGGAAAATATAAGCTTAAACTAATAACACCTACATCTGAAATGAATGAGTGCATCTCAACAATCAAGAATAATCAATTCGGCAATTGACAGCAAACAAAAAATATCAAGATTTCCCAATTTCCATCAAGAAAATACATTATAAAACCCAATCTTTATATGAGTTGAGAAATAGCAGATTATATTCTTGATGCAGATAGTAGTTTTACTTCAAAATAATGAATTTAATAAAATAAGGAAGAGGCATCAAAACAGAAATGGAGTCCCTCATATTTTCTCTCAGCGTCCACATACGCACAGAATATCACGTTTCCTATTTGAAGACATGTAGAATTTAACGGAGTAATTACCAGCTATCAGCCTATCACAATAATCCAAAATAGTTGGTCGCCAAACCACCACTGGAAGGGAAAATCAACTAGAAAAATGTATGCGTGGGACTGTGTGTGGTCGTCGATGGAGGGTTTGTGAGAGAAGACCACACATCTAGCAATTTGAATAGCACATTTATAAATGCAGAACAATGGTTGAGATTAATCTAATCCAACTTTATCAAACGGTACAAAATTCATTCGAAAAAAATTTATCCCGCCCAAAGACAAATCCACTAATCTACACATAACTCTCTTCTCTTTGCCCTACCTATATTTTATTTTTTTCTCTGTTTACTTTCACAATTAAAGACAAAAAATTGCCATTTAGAAGACAAATATTGCACTATTAATGTTTAATTTTTGATACATACATATAGAGAGAGAGAGATGAGAGAGAGAGAGGAACCTTAAACAGGCTACCGAGAAGAGAGTTGCACGGCGATAGTGGTGGATGTTGTGTGCCTGACGATTGAGAATAGATCCTCGACACAAAGGCTAGGGTTATGGTCCTACAAAATTCCAAGTTGTGGTTCGGTTTAGGTCAGAATCAGGGATTTTTACCAGTGCACAACCACAATGACGACAGACGGAGGTGTGAACTTCGGGGGTAAACCTCACAGCTCACGGTATGTGTGTTTGGGTGTATGTGTGTGAGAGAGAGAGAGAGACTCAGAGAGCAAGCAGAGGGGAGTGGGTGTCCTTGAAACTTGAAACTTGAAACCAAGCACATCTCCTACCCAAAAACGTGGAGTGTCCCTTGGCCCCAATCCCTGCAGCAAAATGGGCGCATGTAAACTTACCAGAGTTTATTTTTTGAACCAGGTTAATCGAATTTTAATTTGTATTCTTAAAATTTAAAAATATTAATTATTCTCTGAAAAATATAAATATGTAACAATTTGCATCTGAAAGTAACTGTCATTAATTTTGCCGTTAAAAAAATTTGAATTAATTATAAATTACACTCTTTAAAGTTTAAATATTTTACATTTATGATTCAAAAAAAATTTTATCCATTAATGTTCTAACTCTCAATTTATTGTGTCATAATATTTTCATATCGTGTTCGAGTTGATAAAAAAATAATTTTATTACAAAATATATTTTCATGTAGAATTAATTGCATTATGTTATATATTTCACATTTACGAAAATTCGTATGATATTATTTAATATTTTTTTAAAATTAAAAAATACTTATTTTTTGTCTATAATACTCGTTAAATAACTATTTTCTGTTTACGGTTGTGCTATTTGTATCTAATTTTAATTTGATTAGACAATCAAAAGATTTATGTTTAAATATAGATAAAAAAATAGATATTTAAGGAGTATTGTAGACAAAAAATACATATTTTATAAGGTTTTTTTTATTTTTTTTAAAAAAATTATTGACTCGAACACAAGATGAAGATGTTATGATACGATACAATTGAGAGTTATTTAATGAGAATTAATGGATGGCTTTAGATTATAAATATTAAATATTTAAATACGTAAATATTTACCTTTTCTAGCAGCAAAATGGACGGAATTAACCACAGGTGCACATTAATACGAATTTATATCTTTTAGGGTGTAAATTAACATTTTAAAATTTTGAGAATACAAATTAAAATTTGTGTGATCTTTTGGGTTTTAAATTAAGATTAACTCTTATTTTTTTAAGCAGATTGAAGTTTTTTCCCACGAGTTTCAGTTTTTATTTTCACTTTTCACATGGTGTCTCTTGATTTGAATATATGAATATACTATATTAATCTTCTCATAAAAAAAAACACATTCTAACAAAGAACAACCCAAAACCATGAGTTAGCCTCACTCGAATTATGACTTAAACTTGACCAAATATCACATTCTAGTCCAACATCAAGTTCTGTGTACCTTGTCTCACATCACTTGGTGAAGTAAGTGTAAAGTTTACAAATATGAGGCTTGAACGTTCATCGAGCAATGTATTTTATAGCGATGTAAGCCTAATCCATAATCCAAAGCATACAATATTTTATGCAATATGGATCAGTGGTGTTACAACTGGTATGAGAAGTATTGACACTCATGGTGTTAAGGCACAGTCTGTGCACCCCTTGTGCATGCTAGTCTGACGAGCTGGGTTGTTGGGGGCTGGTGGCAGCTAGTGTGATGAGAGCCACACTCTTGAATCAAATTGTCTTGGTTTGGAAATCTGGTGTGGGTTTTCATAGGGCATCAATTTCATTGACGAACTCGAATTTGAACCCAACACGAACTTGATTGATTTGATACAACTTAAAAATAATCCAATTAATTGACACATAAAATAAATAGATCAAATTAAAATTAGACATAAATAATAGTATTAATGGGTAATATAAACAAAAAATAAGCATTTAATGGGTATTATAACTTGTTGTAAAATTAAATAAATTTTTATTAATACAAACACGACAGAATTGGCACCCCTAAATTTTCAATTACACACTTGATGTGGAGCTATAAGGTGGGTTATCTGTGGGGACCCACGCCCAAGACAGAATACTTGAGGCCAAGATGAATGAGTTGAAGTGAAAGAATCAAGCCCCTATTCAATTACGCGTGAACTGCTTTAACCCTTGAACTTTGACTGCACAAAACATTTTAAAGTTTGTATAGTAATGATGATCTCTATGGAATAAATTACAAATCACAAATAATTCTTGAGAAAAATTGATCAAAATGATATAACACTGACATGGTGAGTAAAATTTAATTTTAAAGGAGTAAAAATGGAATAAAAACTCACGTCAATGCCACATTATTTGTTGTTTTTTTATTCCATTTATTGGTTAATCAAACATTATTCTTTCCTAATAAATTGTTGCAACACCTTCCCTTTCTAACTCACTTGTCCGCAGCCTCTCTATGATTGCAAGCTAGATTATGAAGCTCATCCTTCTGATGGTTAAAGAGAACCACATACACAAGGGTTCTTAATTAGGTGATTTGTTAATCTAATTGACTCTTTTCCACCGCCACGTAACCATCACCCCCACCACACACCGTCAGCACTTTACTACCAAGACAACCACCTCTGCCACGACCACCTCCTCGATGACATGGTGGTAGGGGTGAAGGCGACGAAGTGGTGACAGTGAGGTGGTAAACGTACATAATATAAGAAAAAGTGTAACATATTTTCAGTTTGTTGAATTACTTTTATTAAATACCACCTGAATGTCATTTGAAAATACCGAAGCAATACTACTAGCTCCAAGCACGTGCAATTACTCATGAACTACATACATAAGATAAACTCGAATAAAGGTAAGAGTAAAACCTCTGAATTTTTTTTTTGTTAGACTATTCGAGATCTGAAAGTCACTTTAAGCTTTGAATAATTCGAATTCGAGCCATATAAAAGTACAAAAACGGCAAAACTCTCCCTACCCAACGCAACAACGTTCCGAAGACTCAAACTTGAGACCTTAGTTAAGTTAGAACAGTCTCTCCAATTGATCTAACGCTCGGTGGTCTCTAAAATATTCTTATATGAATTATCCAAACGATCAATTCCTTGTACTTGTAGATTTAATTGTATAAAGAACTTCATACAAAAAGAAACACCATTTCTTACTCGCGTTGTCCAGGTTGCAGTAAGTCTACATGTGAACCACCAAAAATGCGATATAATAAACAAAAGGGCCATTTATGTTTCTTAATAGAAGTTCTTACACAGTTATGGCATCCAATAGCACTCACACTGAATTCTCAACAAGTTTTTCACGAGAAACAACTTTCTCAAATATCCTCCGGGCCATGGATCTCCTGGATATAAAATATGACACAGTAAGCCAATAGATTTATAATGCTAAGTCAATAAGGAAACTCCATAATTAAGGTAGTCCAGTTCCTGTAAATCACCTTGTTTTCAAGTACCGTTCCGTCGGCGATTTCTAACTTCACTCCAGGTTTTGCAGCTATTGTCACTTTCCCCTGAAACAAACAACGAAACCACGCGTGAGATGTAAAACATCGTCATCCATCGGGGTACTACCAATACTTTGATTATGTCTAGGTGCATATACTGAAAATATACACATCCAAGCAAAGAAACAAAAAGATCAAGATCATGATAAAAGTTCTCCCAGATAAAGCTACCGGAGGATGGTACCTTAAGAATGATGTCAGACCCGAACCATACATCACCAGTCACCTTCAGGCTATCAAGCTCGATGATACTAGGGATAGACTTGAAACGGCTTAAGAAGTTTCCAACCTTGAAACGGTTTAAAATCAGCAGCATAAACAAAAAATAGCAAAATCTGCTGAACCTGTCCGCTGAAATCAATCTCAAACCTTTTTAAATTCTGGTCCCAATTCAATAGAAGGATTAGCAGGGTTTGCCCTAGCTTCATTCCGGCTCACAAAGCCATCAGATAAGGTGTAAAGATCAGACTGTAAAGGATCAGACAGATGTGTTAAGCAACTGTCAAGTTATGACTCCCACAAACCCATCCACACATGCACAGAACAAAACCAATGGCCAACGGTGAGGACGAAGAAGAATGTTCAAGCGAAGGTTTACCTGGACAAGAAGCAAATCTGAAGTTGCTTTTACTGGAAGGAACCTCGATCGTGGAACATTAATACCAATGGCATTATCAAAGAACTGATCACAAACCATGACAACCAGTATAGATTCGAATAGCACCACCCAACAATGAAAAAGAAAATCAGAGAGCAATAACAACAAAACAGGATATTACAAGATTCAGAAGGCATAAAAGAATAATGCATGATGGTCTGCACCTTTATTGCAGCACCAGCTGCAGTTTCCAGCTGAAGAACTTTAATTCCATCCACTTCCTGCGAATCATATTGACTTCGTCACACTTTTTAGAAAAGACTGGTCTGTCGCGGTGCAGTTCAGCATAGGAAAATTGAATACCTTTGGGTTTGGAATGATCTCCATCTTGAGTGCATCTGCTTGCACAAGTTTTTTTATTGCCCTCAAGTTCACCCACCTGGCATAATACCATGTGAGTATTCAACCACCACATGTTTAGATTATAAAAACCTTCAACAAGAAGTTGTTGGTATTATAAGTTTTGAGCTCCTCAATGCAAGTATTCAAACACAAGAAGTTCACACATGAGAGCACAACTTACAAGTTGTTTGTATTGAAAATTTTGAACTTTTCTATTGACTTGAATTCATTCACCTGTATAAAACAAAGAGCTCTCACATCAGCCACAAACTTTCCAAAAGAATTCAAAACAGTATGGTATTATATAATACCAAATAGCCAAATATGAAAGTGATTATGCTACCAACAGGATTATACTATTCAAACCAGTAGTTGAATAACAGGCACCAGAAACGTCTGTTTTGACTCTCACTAAATGGTAGGAGAGTAAAGAGACATAGGATATCCAATAAATGGGCAGAAAAGATTACAAGCACTAGCTTGTGAACAAGGTTTACCAAGATCTTGTCTCCAGTGTGCTACCTCTCTTTCAGTCCCTCCCTCCCAAAAATGTATTTCTAACATACCTAATGCAATCCCATCTTGGTGGAAGATAAATGTTTCACGATTCATTCATTACTAATTTTTCTTATACTGTCGCAAATAATCCTTGTTTATTAATGGAGCATGAATAGTCCAAAGTTCTCATAAAGCTCAAGTAATGCTCATACCATTCTCTCTTGCCAATACCCAACAATTGTGGGGCGCAAGATTGTACTCTCCTCTCTTCCAGTTTTCAGAAAATATTTCGCCATTGCATTATCTATTATGTTCCACTACTTTTTATTCTTATTGTATGAAACATTTTCACCCCAAAAGGTGAAAACCTAGTGTTGAAACCATCTAATGGAACAATCCCACTCGGCCTAACAAAGCAGCAACTAACTGCATATTGAATAGGAAATAACAAAAAGCAAAAGCAGAAGAAATTGAAGTATAGAACTCGAGCAGCTCACATGGTCATCAGGAACTTGAGCAATCTCCAGGAGCTGCAGCAGATAGAGACAGAAAAGTGTCATGATGTAAATTGTATTTGAATTATAAACACAGGCAACTCATCTGTAGTAGATTTTATTTATTTTGCAGCGCGCAGAATGTTAGCAAAACATCAATATGCAATGTACAATCAAACAAAAGAAGAAAAGAAAAAAGGGAAGGTGACACCAGTATGGATCCAACTGCATCAATTAGTTCCATAAACTAGCGAAGGAAGAACTCAATCATAACTGAAACTGGAAAGGAGATGGTCTATTGCTCTCATTACCATCATTATAATTTGCTTCATAGGAAGACAATAACATAGATGATATTAAAATTATCTGATGCTAAATACAAATAAGTGGTCCTCAAACTTCAGGAACATATTTGAGGAAATAATCAATATGAAATGCCCAAATTACTCTTATAAATAATGGGCTGGCTATTTCAGACTAGCCAATTTAAAGCTAGATTTGATGTTTATGTCAGCATCATTGCGTAGTTACTATCATGATCCAAAAAAAAACCAAACAGGCGGGAAAAATTTTTCAACTTTAATGTGCGGTATCCAAATCAGCAGTGCTATTCCTAGCTCTAAAATATACCACGACCATCTATGCTTGTGAACAGGCTACCACATAGAAGCAAATGACATGAGCTCTCAGTCTAAGACAAAAGGAAATGTCATCTAAATGGTTTTTCACTCTTACAATTTCTAAATGTAAGAAAGTAAGTGTATACAACCATATGCGAGAGAAATTTACACGGACATCTCAATGCAACATCAGCTGACAATGTAAAGATTCTTAGTTTCGGAAAGGTAAGTGTTTTGGTTCGAAAAAGGATGTGTAGTACACAGGGTAAGGGGAATACCCTAGCCAACCAAAAAACAACCAGGAGGACCCCTCTCAGCTAACAGAGTAAACCAACAAAGATCAACTATCTCAAGGAAATTCGGTTTTTGCTACCAGTTCCAACATTCTAAGCACAGATATCTGAGCAGAAAGTACATCGACGCAGATATGTTATCTAGATCATACACACCACAAGAGCATCGTTACATGGAAATGTCAGAATGGGATGCTAGAAAGTTGACCAAAATTCTTCTTTGTGTTGCACCCAGTCGCACACCCTTAACATTCCTTCCTTTTTAAGCTATATTCAGAAGCACTGAGATTCAAGGGTAAAAAGTCCTAGATATCCAGCAATTGAGTTTATGAAATAGTTATACCAGTTGCAATTTGGTCAAAGCACAGAACAACTAAACTTAGGGGTTTATGAGAGAACTTCTGGAGAAAAATTTGCAGTAGTCATCTCATAATCTGTTTCCTATTCTCGTAGTTGCCAAATGTTTTTGCCTTTCTAGTACAGGCTTCAAGACAAACAAACAAACATCGATCCAGCAGGACAGAGATTAAGAGAGAGAAGAAAGAACAGAATCAATCGAGATAGAGACAATTTCAATTCGTAATCTATATATTGAATGGAAAACACTAATTCCAATCACAACCTACCTAGGATATATAGGCTTCTCCCAAAAGTTCCAGTGTAAATAAACATAATCAGATGTAACATTAAAGGCAATACATAAGTAAATCCTAATAATCATCCTAACAAAAATTAATCGGGGGTCTTGCCCATGCCTCATTTAGGTGCGAAAGGGGAGTTTCTCGTAAGCCCCTGCCTCAACTGCGAAAGGCAAGATTCCCGTAATCACAACCATAAACCATATAAATTTGTCACATCAATAGTGCCTAGATTCTTGCATCTTTTACCACTATGCGACACTAAACTACACCCCGCCTAGGGATAACAAAAATTCAATCCGAACTGATCAAAATGGCTAAATCTTTCCTATTTTCAAGAAGACCAAAATAAATCAGTGATTGAATTGAGATCGAAAATTCCAATACTTCATAGTGTTCAGAATGTTTCGAGATGTTTTGGCACATTTTCACCAATGTTGCGGAATGTTGCGAGATTGCAAGATGTTTTGGTATATTTTGACCAATATTTCAAAATGTTTTGAAAATAAAGTTTAAATTTTTTATTCATTTTTATTTTATTTTTGGAACATTTCCCAAGTGACCAAAGCAACGCACGTAAATAAAATTTTAATCCTTGGTCCCGACACTGCACAACCCATAATAAATTGGATGGAAGAATATAAAATCAATATAATTTACCATTGAAAAAAATATAGAATCATCAATGGAAGAATGTCTTCCCTCTCTTAGTGGCCCACTAACTTCCACAAAAAGATTGATGCAAGACAAGATACTTGAAAATCAATAGTAGACAATGTATCCAATACAACACTAAGGCAGCATACGGTTGTTTTAGCAAGGAATATGATACACAAATAATCAGCCTTAATTCATGGGCGAATAAAGAAAAATAGTCAAGATTTTGTAAAAGAATTGCAAAACCCTTTTTGCGCAGAGAGAAAATTTTCATGGCCACAAAAACAGTCCATCACAGTAGACCTTCCTCGCAAACTATATGATCTTCACAAAACGAGAGATTGACCATCACAAAATGGACAGATAGCATCTAGCATTGAGCTTGAAATCAATGAGAACGACTGTTTTGAACATCCCCAAATATTCTAGTTGTGCATTAAGATTTTTTTTATTTTATTTTGGATATAAATTCCAAATCACCAGCATTAGAGTAAAAAAATTGCACAGTTTTTATCAAAAATAAGTTGCACGGTAACTGGTAGAGCATTCAAGCCAAAACCAATGGGGAACGACTAGAGACATTCCTTAACCATAACATCTTTCAATGTAAGATACAAGCTCTCTTTTCAATAACGATACTTGTCGTAAAGTCATCTCAAGGCACATCTTAAAAAGGCATGCATACGTTTAGACTACAGAATTTTAACTTAATCTGTGCCTTATATTTGCCCATTAGTACGTCTACTCACAAAACATCCAGTCACTCACTGTCAAAGGAACAAACTACTGGACATAACAGATCCAAGTATAGTTTTTACCAGTTCCTCATGTCAGAATAAGCCATGCACGTAACTTATTATGATATGTTCATTATGCTCAATACTTTAGAGCAAGTGTGTAAAATTATTTTTCCAAAATGTAATCTGTGTAAACCAACAAGTGGAACAGAAAAATTCAGATAGCTGATAAAATCAAATAACCAGAATACGAATACAAAAGCAAGCCCATGTAAGAGACTTAATAAGCAATCACACACATTTTTGTACTCATGAACTCTCCTACACCTTAGGATCCAAGTACAACTAAGTATTCAGAGGATAAAGTTGAACGGTGACCAATAAACACAAACCTGAACTTTTCCTTCGTAAGAAATAAGAGTGCCACCCTTCACATCAGCCAATGTTTTGGGAGTAACCTGCAAAAAATGGTGCAGGGAAGTTCTAGCAAGAGTTTTGAAATAGTTAGAATTTAAAAAATATCACAGTTACCTCCATGCAGTACTCATTCTTGTTTTGGATCAAATGGTTCAAGATTTCTTTAACAGTGATTAAGGAATGAAACAGTGCAAATAAAATGACTACTCAATGCAGTTCATCAACAAAAGATACACACTATGCTATGTAACCTGATACATAAAAAGTAAGGATGTCAAAGGCAGCTTTCAGTTGCCAAAAAGACCATAGTAAGGATACTCAAATCAACAACAGCACCCAAGTTATCTGAATTGGCAATAAACACATATTCCTTTCCCTGTGAAAGTAAACAATAAAGACTAATTAAAAGGATGAAATATTGTAAAAGTAATATGCATGAAATATGTATCGAAATCCAATAACAATTAACCACGGCAAATAGCAAAACCTGTGACAGCAATGCATCAAGCTTGCCACTGTTCATCAATGATGGGAAAACATCACCATGGCCAGGGGGATACCTGCACACGCAAACAAAATTCACAACCACA
The DNA here is from genome assembly GCA_023539305.1 of Ilex asprella. Taxonomy (NCBI): domain Eukaryota; kingdom Viridiplantae; phylum Streptophyta; class Magnoliopsida; order Aquifoliales; family Aquifoliaceae; genus Ilex; species Ilex asprella. The sequence continues at coordinate 19,626,058 of CM042202.1, forward strand.
GGACAGAACAATTGAACACCACTGGACCAACAATTTTTGGACAGGTGGCACATTTTGCACTCAAGTAATTCAGTCATTGAGACCAATATTTCATGTAATTTGCCTGTGGAAATGAAAATTCAAGTCATAAAATGCTGATGACATCAAGGGTGTGCTAGAGTATCCATGGGGTGAAAAGACGACACACATAACCGACATATGTACCAAAAAAAAGTACCCTTTCTTCTAATAAGCAAGTTTAGTCATTTGAAACTTGAATATGAAAGTGAAAAACTAGCATGCCACTTGGAAACCTTTTTTGGGTACTTTCTTGCTTTTTTGCTTTTTCTAAGTAACATTTTTTTTTCATGTTTGTTTTTTTGCTTTTTTCTTGTTGGATCCCTTATTCCAAGCTTAATCCCATGTACAGTAGCGTATATATGCATGTAAGCCAGGCAGATTAATCATATCATTACCCAAACAGGTGGCATCATCACTATTATTTGAATCTGGGTTTATTAAAAGATGAGACCCAAGTATTTTTATATGTAAAATGACAATACAATTTAGGGTTTTAGCATTTTTCATAACTCCCACAATTACAAATTGAAACAATAAAGCCATTCTATTGATCAAAAACGGTGAAAACATGTATAATTACCATCCATCCTTGCCAGCGTTCCCTTTGCATGGCAGTGGCACAAAATCTTCAACAACCAGACGAGGATACTGGCTCTATAAAAATTGAAAGAGAACATGCAAGAATTATAATTGCAGAGTTCCCAGAAGTACATGAAGTGGAAACTGATTAGCCAAGAGATGTACAGACCTGATTAAATGTATGAATCTCAATGTTTGATTTTGCGTATTTCTCTACGATCTACATTTAACAAGCCCAACTGATCAGTATTCTACTTGGATTCAATAAAAAGGCCTACAAAAAAAATCCCACTGAAAAGGATCTTCCTGAATGGAAAAAGGTCATGCTGACAGTATTCACCTTCTGTGTATCATCGTGTGTGTTGAATGAGTTCATCAGAAGTAGGGGCACGTTGCATCCATACGTAGCATTGAGCGCCTAGAATAATCAAAATGTCAGTTGCAAGCAGCAATGGAACAACACAAACCCTAACAAAAAAAATTGTATGCATACAAAAATGAAATACCTCAATTTGGATGACAATCAGGTCAAGGAAGGTCAGTCCATTACGAACTTCAATAACAGACCTGCATCACAAAGAGATAAATTTTAGGAGCTAGAACTGCAAAAGAACTAGGTCAACAACTTGGATAGAATATTAAAACTAAATTTTAGGAGCTAGATAACTGCAGAAGAACTAGGTCAACAAACTTTGGATTTCAGTTATACGAGACAAATCAAGAAATATGTTGAAAAACAACCAAATCCATACTTTGGACCAGTACATCCCATTGTTGTTCCCAAACCTCCATTAAGCTTTAATACGACAAGTTTGTCCAAAAGCTTTTTGGTTTCCTCTGGATCTGCACTCATTCAGGTAATACAACCTTCTTAAGAAAGATAACAATGGGATCAAAAATAGGTAGATAATCACCGATCTGAGAAGCATATCTTTTCAGTACAGTAATCAAGTACATTAGAATGAACCAAAAAAGTCCAGAAAATTACCATCAGGCAAGGGTGCTAAGCTATCATAAGGTACGACCACCTTATCTGTAGGAGTCTGGATCTTACTCCACTCGACGTGCTGTGCTTCGCCACTTCAATTCAAAATGCCACAATAAACAAACATTCATTCAAACATATATATGTATAATTGTTTGCTTCCTAATAACTTATATTCTAAACAAAATAATTTCAGATTTTTAAAAATCCAAGACTCATGAAATGAAGAACCTAATCTATAACCAATTCTTTGGCCATCAAACAAAATCATTTAATAGAATCTAATCTTCCTCAACAGAAATTATTAGTCTACAACAAAAGCATTTAAATTACTCGGATCTCTCCATTTCTAAATTCCTTGGCCAAAAAAAAAAAAACAGGAGGGAAATAATTGTCTAACAGAAGATCCGTATAAAAAGATTCAGAATAGGGAACACAAATAATTTGAAAATTAAGAAATTCATATGAAACACTTAAAATTTTCAGAAACTGGAAGATGATCAGTCAGATAAGGAAGTTCACAGTACCTGAGATAGCGAGCTACAAGGTTTATGAATCCAGATTTCTCATTCTCACTGCAAATCACCAAACCAAAACAAAAATCAACTCGACATTCACCACTCAAATCTGTGATACGATGGTTAAAGATGCACCAAAAAAGTCACTTAGAACATCAAAGCGCAGCAAAAGCATCAAAAGAAGAAGAAGAAGAAACATGAAGCAAATAATTGCCTGATTTGATTGAGACCAGCAACAGCAGACTTGAGCTTCGAGAGATTCTCGGTATCAGCGGGGTTCAGAGTGGCAGTAGCCATTGGAAACTAACAGAACTCCTCCGATCTAGAGATGAGAGTTGGAGAGGAATGTTCGAGATTTGATCTAGAGAGGGAAAGGGGTGAGGGTGTGGTGAAGAGGTGGTGATAATGTGTCTGATTTATATATTTTTGGAGCTTACAAAAGTGAGATACGGAGAGGTGTTTGTCATTATTATAAATAAATAAAAATAAGCAGTAAGTGGCACGTAACAGGGGAGGAGGACTAGAGAGGCTTCAGCCAACGGATTTAAAAGCGATTTTTGAGACACAAAACCAAACAGTCGGAGAAGAGAAACAGAGGGAGAGAGAATATGCGAATATTATAGTGAGGGGGAACGGCGTGATTTGATCATTGAATTGCGCGCCATCTTCACGCTATGCTCCCGTATTGCTCCACACCACACGCATTGTATAGATTTTTTTTTTTTTTTTAAGATCATTCGGTATTTGAAAGTTATTTTAAATTTTGATTAATTCGAATTCGAGTCGGGTAGAATCACAAGGACGGCAAAGCTCTCTCTATCGAACGCAACTGTGTTTCCATGATTCGAACTCGTGACCTTGATTAAACTAGAACAGTCATTCATCAACTAATCTAACACTCAATGGTACACGCATTGTATAGTCATGTAGGGTGAAGTGCGTTTGTTACTAGGTTATATTTTTTAACATGAATAAAATAATTTTGAGAATAAAATAAAATAGAATATAATACAAATTATCATTCTAATGATAACTATTTAGGATTAAAATACATTTCATTCTTATATTGGGATAAAATAATTTTTTTTTTAACAAACACTTTTTTTATTGAAATGGAATAAACTTTGACCAAAATATTCGTGACTAAAAATAATTAATAATAATTTTTTATAAAATTAAAACTATTATTATATTGGATTTAGAACTTAATTTTGGTAAAATACTCCCCTTAAACAAGTACACCTATTAATTCAAAATGTTTTCAATATAATCAGAAATAATCACATACCAACAAATTCGCCAATATATATACACATATACATATATGAGAAAATTTCATCCACATCCCTTACAATTAGGTTTAAATTTAATAACACCCCTTCTTAATTTTAAAACTTCACTATACCCTCTTTTAGTTTATATTTTTAAATTAATAATACCACTTTAACGGTAATTTTTGTTTATGTCTGTAGATAAAGTAATGATTTAACTAAATATTTTGTAAAAATGTCAAATTACCCTTTATTATGTAAATAAACTAAAATGCCCTCAATTTTTCCTATTATATATGTCCTAACTAACCGGCAAGCGTGATCTTTATCATTATATTATCTCAATGAATTTTTAATACACTCATTTGGCTACATAATCAAGTTTTATAAATAATTTTTCTATAATAAAAATTACAATCGATAAAGTCAATCTCAAACTTCCATCCATTTCTAACTCCTTTACTATAATTTGTCCTCCACATCGTAACCTCACCACACTTCACACATCACCCTTCATATATAAAATTTAAAAATTATTTGATAAAATTTAATATTAATTGAATAAATTTGGTCTTAATTTGATAAATTAAAATATTAATTTAGTGTTAATTTGATGAAATTAAATATTAATTTGGTAAAATCTAATGTTAATTGAATAAATTTGAATGTGTTTTTCATGAAATTGAATGTTCATTTGGTGTTAAATTAAAGAAATGACATTAATTTGATAAGGTTAAATGTTAAATTAATATAATTTAATGTTCTATTTAATATACTCAATTTTAATTTAATAAAATTGAATGTCAATTTGGTATTGATTTGATGAAATTAAATAGTAATTTAATATAAAATTCAAAAAATAATATTAATTTGATGAAATTAAATATTAAATTAACATAACTAAATGCTAATTGATAAATTAAATATCAATTTTGTGTTGATTTGATGAGATAGAATGTTAATTTAGTTTAAATTAAATTAAATATATTAATTTGATAAAATTTTAAAATAGGGAGGAGGTGCTGTTAAAACTAGGTTTATTTACAAGAGGTGTGGATAAAATTTACCTTATAAAATACTCAAGAATATTTCTGTAAATCAATTATTGCCATTAACGTCGTAACCTGACAATCACTGACAGAGAGTGACAATGAAGTTTCAAAATCAAAAAAAGATATTATTAAATTTAAACCTAACTACAAGAGTGTCGATGAAAATTTTCCTATATATCCAAATTTTGTGGTAAACATCAACTAATAAAAACACACACAATACAATTAAGTTTGTTCATTATCCAGTATCTTACATAGTACAAATATGTTTTTTCATCTAATATCTCCACCATAATAACAGTTGGGGCTTTCTTCTCTCTCTTTAATTCTTTCGTCACATTAGTTGAAGGCGTATCTTTATCAATAACTTGATCCTTTCCAAATCTGATATAGAAGTCCTCGTGTCGTTATCGACTTAAACCTATGATGCTTCAATAACAATAGAAAAAAATGAATAACAAAAAAAAAAGTCATGTCACTGAATATCATCAGATCAACCTATAGAATATGATACTTAAAAAATACGTTTGGTGAAATATCTTCTAATCCAACTTTATACTACGTTTGGTTGTAAAAAATATTCTATATTATATCTAGGTTTATTTCGTATATGTATAAATGATGTATACAAATAATATGCTCCAACCGCACTGTTAAGCCAATTTTAATACCCCCAAAGAAGTGGTATTCTAACATAGTGCAATTATATTAGTTTATATTTTACTAGTTTACCCGCCAAATAAACAAAAGGATTAATAACTAGATTAGATTAATGATTTTTTTTATCAATATGTAATTAGTATTCTATTATCTCACTCTTACCTAACATTAGAATACACTGGGTATTATTTTTATCCCAAACTTAACCTTATATTTTATCCGCTTATACATAATTAGTACGGACTAATTAATACAATCCTTTAATTTACAATATGGTAACCAAACAAGCACTATAAAATGCAAAATATTTTCTCAATCCCCCTTGTTTGGTTCAAACCATGTCTACTAGAGGTAGCACTATGTACCCTCATTCTATTTTTTTTCCATTCTAAAAACTCGGGGACAAAAAAAAAATGTAATTTTGTACAAGCACTCCAAACGATGATAACTTCATTCAAATAAGTGACATCATCACCTTAAAAACTCATAAATCCTTTCCAAAAGGTGATACTGTCACCTTGAAATGTTATAAATACACACAAAATGTGATAATTTCATCACAAAAGGTAATTTGGGGTTATGCTGCCACATTTTGGTTTCACTCTCCCTTGTTCAGATTTCCATCTGAATCCGAACAGTATTAATCAAATAGAAATTAATACTTTTAATTGCCAATTCAAATCTAAACCGATGTTTGATAACTGTGAGAATGTTTTGACTGTACATAATACATATGCCTAAAAAAAACTAGTTATCAACATGGCCACGCAACCGGACAACTCTCATCATCTCAATAGTAGAGCCCACAGAATATGGAGGAAAATTTCGTTGTGTTTCACCTGATAGTGATGTGACTGTCTGACATTTGTTCTCTAATCTAGAACTTTTTTAAACCAGCCCATAGCTTGATGGGTAATGGCAAAAAATATCTGGACATAATGCTTCCTTTCTTCAAGCACACTAACCTTGGTGGAAAGACTCAGAAATAAAAGCCCAGTAGAAATGACAATGCAGTCATAAATGAACCAAACTAAACAGATTTATAATTCAGATATAAAAAGGAAGACAAAGGAGGAGAATGAAAAGGAATACAAAAGCTAATCCCAGAAATGTTACACAGGGAAGTCAGAGCTAATATGTCTCGACAATTGAAGAAAACCAAATAAAGTCGGCCACCTTGATGCCTTAGTCTCAGGAACTCCAACCTTCCTCGTGAGGGAAAGAATGGCAAATAAGCCTTTCATATCAAACATTTGTAACCAACTGTGAACAGATAGCTCCTAAAAAACATAGCTACATTGAGGGAGACACACTATAGACAAAGGCGAATTCTTTGCTCTTGCCTCTCTTCACTAGTTACAATCAATGACCGGGTATCCCTATCTTCTAAACATCTCTTATAGGGCACAAACCCCTTTGAACACTTACCAGGGCTAGTTCTTTGAACCAGAAAGACTGCTTCCTCACTTGGTTTGAAAGCCAAATCTAGTTTTTGCATAATCTCCTCCTCTTTAGAAGAAAGTTGGCAGCCTTGGGTCTCAAAATCCCAATTTTTCTTGCCATCTTCCCCTGTTTTTGCTGATCCGGTGTTTGAACCAGTCCAAGACCCTTCTTTCGGAGTTTCATTATCTTGATCCTCTTTCCTACCAGAATAAAAATATGCTTTCAAAGGGACAGGGTTATGCAACTGTGAGAAAGGAGATGGCACGCCAGCAGAAAAATTCCACCACTGCACAGGAATAGTTTCAGCTTCTATGAGACCTGAGTTTTCATTTGGGACTTGCTCAAAATAGGGTGCTACAGATACTCCACAATGAGAAGCACTTGTCTGCATTGAGTTCCAAGTCAATGTCTGCATGGCTGGAGAAGATGGCCTATGAGAATCTGTGACTAACACGGTCTTCCCAAAGAGCTTCAAACCCTTGGTTGATGTTGCCTCTGTCGAACTTTCTTTAGCTAAATCATCATCTTGGCGAAACAACTCCAACTTCTGGATATATTTGACCAAAGGAACCAATTGAACAAATGTCCAGTCAAGTCAAAAAATTAATAAAATTACCAACACAAAACAAGAGCTGAACAAAGAGGAATGAGCACCATGGCAACCTGTTCATTTGGAATTGAAGTGGGATTTATTTGGGAAGGTGAAGATGACCCAGTTTCTTCTTGTGACGAATTAGGTCCAGATAAGCAGGAGCCTCCAGGGTTAAAACCAGCAGCAAATGAAACTGGTGATGGGCTACCATTTGGTGTTGAATCAGTTGTAACTAGAGTGTCCGAACCACTGGTAGACAACACCGAAGTAGGAGATTGGGTTTCTTGTTCTGATAGTGAGAATGTCGGAGATGTTAATCTTGTTGGTTGCTCGAGAGTTGAATTTCTTATCTTGACTGGGGTTACCAATTTCCGAGGATACGGATGCATAGGTTTTCTTTTTGGCCGAGGAGGAGGAATCTCAATCAGTTTTGGTGAGCTTGCATCATTGCTACTCGACTCACGAACCACCTATTCATAGAGAAACAGTGTTTAGGATCAGAATGACACTGATTATGAAATGTATTAAACCTTAATAACATTTGCACAACCTTGGGTCTTGAAAATTTAACTTTCAAATGAGGCAATATAGAAGTAATGATAGAAAAAGGGTACTGGAATAAGAACAGCAAACCTTAGAGAAGAATTTTTGAGCATGACTTCTTATCTGAACCGCAGTTTTGGTTCCCACGTGTTCTGCAGGAAATCGAAGTCATTTCAGTGTTTGTTATCATAACCGGGTTGTGCTGAATAAAAGCATGGACATTAATGAAAACTTTACCTTCAATGCATCGCCAATTCCGACCGTACAATTTTAAGGCTTCTAGAAACTTTTTGTGCTCTTCTTCTGTCCATCTTTCTCTCTGTTTTGTTATTGTGTACGGTTTCCGCGTCTATTGGAACAAAAATCAGAAGGAAGAAAAACAATACAAAAAAAGTCAATGAAAATGCAGAACTGTCTATTGCTTAAAAACAAATAAACCACAGAAAGCACACAAACCTTTGGAGCATAATCATCCCCAGATGCAATTTGCTTGTTTAGGTGAAGATCTTTCAAAGAATGTGAGCCAGCATCCCAACAAAATTGATCTCCTTGCTGGAAAGCTGCCTTTGACAGATTGTCTCCACTTTGATCCTATAATAAAAGGGAAGTAACCAACATTGAGATGAAAACCGTCATGACTTGCACAAATCTCTGCACACCGTCCAGACTCCCAAACTAATAGCTATTTAACTGAGTTAAAATGCATTCCCTAAAAGCAAATGCCATGAAAATTTGAGGACTTCCAACTTCACTAAAAAATACACAATTTGACGACATCCCTTTTCATTAACAAGGGCAGAATTTAGATTTTGGCAGACCTTTACACTTGTTCAGTTTATAAATATTCTCATAAAAATTGATATACAAACATGGCTCAAATTCATCTGTAGGATTTTTTTTTTGAAATACAATTGAAAACCTGGCAAGAATTTGTGATTGCGATGGTTTCCATCCTTTGTTCTGATATAGATTCAAACCATTTTGCAAGAATAAATTTACTCCAACACAAATTAAGAGCAGTTATTCACCACCTACTTAATGCCTTGGGTAGAAACATGGTAAGATCACCCCTATTTGTGTAGGGTGGAACTATTCCCACAACATAAATGTCCATCCCCATCCATTAATGACTAAATCTACCCCTTTTTGTGTCAACTCCATTAATAATTAAACTCATCCCAAACTACACCCACCACATTTTCATGCCAAATATGTTATTTCCACCCTCCACAAATATTAATCATAACAAATAATCATCCCTTTTTGCTGCCCGAACTAATTTTGCAGTTAGGCAAGGGAGTTAACACATCTATAACCTCAGCTTCATGACATTAGGCCTCTTTAATGAATGTAGATATTTTCCAGCAGCTGTTGTTGTTATTAAGTATATTCCTGCATTTCTGCTATAGTATAAGAACTGATAACAACTATCATAATGCTCTCATGGGAATTATTGAGAAAAAAAATGGCTGTGAAAGATCTTTCCTTCCACTTTATAAGTCGCTCACCAGTCTCACACAAATTTCTTCTATTTCTCCAATTTGTTAGCCAGCACTTTATTCCATCCATCAAATTTGTTCCATGAGTATTTTCATCATCATTTTCATAGCATTCCACTCTACTGGGTAACGAAAACTCATCCATGGAACAAACTTGGACATTCCTACGCTCTGTTAAACTTGAACATTCATATGCTCTGGCATTGAAACAAATATCATATCCTTCTAGGTTGCAAGGGTAAGCTTGTCAAGGACATGACGGTATATTAAGGTGGGCTAAGTCGGAATGGAGTTGGTTACTAATAGGGTGGAATGGAACAGATCAATGATGACATGGTATAACCATTGTATTGAGAGAATACAACATTCTCTCAGGGTAGGGATAGCCCCACCCAATTTTGTATTGTATTCCGGAGAGAAACACCAATGGTCCGCAGGCCAGAGACACTGTTCATACATTCGTATTTCCAAGCACACCCCCTTATAACACGAAAGCTTGCCCAGTTACACTCTTACCCAGGTTTTTTTTTTGGGGGGTTTAGGCACTATTATAGGGAGGGGATGAAAACCCGCAACCAGAGGTACTAAGACCCAACAGCGGAGGCAGTACATGATACGGGCAAGTCGATCATTTAAACATTAAGCAAAACATTAGATAAAACTTGACATGTGTAATTGTGTATAAGCGAAGCATACTGGCTTATTACATACCTGTTCAGCCATGGCCGCAGAAACCATCAATTTTTCTGAATCACCCTTACTCAGTCCTTCACCCCCACCCCCCCAACCAAAAAAAAAATACCTCAAAAAATTCCAGAAACTTTTTAGTACCGGAGACAACTTTACTCTTTCCCAGAATCAATTTCCAATGAAATATACATATCAGAGCTTCATTTTCCAATGAACTATAACCAGAGAAAAACTTCAAAAATCTCTTGATTTCAAGTGGAAAAGAAGTAGAAAACAAGGAGAAAAAATGGGTACACAGACCACATAAATTTACCAGGAATGAAAGACTTAAAACAGGAAATTTACTGGAGAACAAAAAGAATAGATTTCTGGAAATGGGTTTCCAGTAAAACAAGAGTAACTGAAGAGGGGGTGAATCCAGAGACCAGAGAATAGCTTCCCAATAACACCAGACAGCTTGAAACCTTGGTTTTCCCGTGAAATTAATACGGGAAAACCAAACACTAAAAGAAGCCTTATAATTCTCCGGGAAGCAGAGAGAGAAAGTAGAAAGAGCCCGAGAGGGTTTGTAGAAAAAGATGAATAACGCTTCAAGACTCTGAAGGAAGAGAGAGAGAGAGAGAGAGAGAGAGAACAGAAAAGATCGTTGGGGCTTGAAGGGACAAAGAAGAAAGCAGGCGGTGCCACGTTAGAGGGTAATTCAGTAAATTGAGTATTATGTTTTTATTTTTTTTGTATTTCTGGTAGAAAGATCGAGAAAATTGGTTGAATCTTGTGGCTCACATTGAAAGAGAGGCTGGCCACGTGGCCATAGTGTGACAACCACAACCACATGTCAAGTTTTTGGTGGCTATCTTTTTTTTTGCTGTTTTTCTGTTTTTCTTTTTTTTTTTTTAACATCACACAGCATACAAATCGTCGCACTAAATTTTACACATCACTCATCCCTTTCTTTTATATCGAAGAGAATTAAAAGAAAGGGATAATAGAGAAGTGGTAAATGCATGATAATTTTTTAAATGATTTATAAATTAAACTAGTGTGTCCCGCATAAATTATATATTTTTAAATATATGTATTTAGTTATTTGGGTTAAAAATAAAATTTAAATAGGTTATAATACTTAAAAGATTAAATAATAAAATTTAAATGAGTTATTCTAATTAAAAAATAAAATTAAAATCGTAATATAAATCGTCGGTTCTAAACGTTCTAGACCGTTATTATTTTTTTCTAAGTTAGGAGCTTAAACACAACCTGTTATATTTTATTATTATAAATTTAAAATTAACATAAATTTAAGAGGTTTGAGTTAATTTTTATCAGATTTGATTGATAAATAAATAGATCTATTAAATTTATTAAATAAATGTATCGCACAAAATATATTAAATATAATATAAATTTGTTAAAATGAATTATATAAGATTTATGGATGTACTAAATTTAAGTACACACGAATATAAATGAATTGAACATGAGTTAAATAAATATTGATATAATTTAAATAAAAAAAAAGATAAGAAACGACACTACATTGACAATCTAAAAAATACGTGCACATATAAATATCCTTGTGAATAATTCACATTTTTTGTATGTAAATATTGAAGAGGAGAAAGCAAAATATCTTCGCATCTACAAAATGAGAGAGAAAGAGACTAAGCAAAGGCCAAAACTTGTGGATGAAAAAAAAAGAATGCAATTTGGGTGTAGGGACAAAAATCTCAATTGAATTAGGGCTATTTTCAAGTTGAGGCTTTGAGTTTCTAGGTTAAATATGAATTCAACCTATAATATTAAACTACTAATTATTATTCGTGTCTGAAGACACTTTTAATACAAAAAATTTGTCAAATAAATGGGACATCCAAAAATATCTTAAATAAAAGAAGTATAAAGATTGAAATGAAAAAAAAAACATATCACATTAACACAATCCGAAAATCCCTATCAACTTAAATTAACACCATTACAAATATTTCTTCATAGAATAATTTTTTTTCCAATAAGTGTTCATTATTTCAACCTCTTGCTAAATCTGATAAATATGTTGTCTAGTTCATATTGAACTATAAATCAAATTTTCAAAAAATATAAAAAATTCAACTGAACTAATATTGTCCAATGAATTTACTTGTAGCTGTAATGACAATTGATTTAAATTATCTGTCGCTATGACTTCTCGGATACTATAGAAATATTCTTACGCTGCAATTAAACCAAATCAACAAAATCAAAATTTTACTACTTAAAAAAAATTGATTTAACTTACCGTTTTATCATTTTAGTGTCTATTTTGTACTATTTAAGTATTTAAAAAATATGAACATTAGCTAGGAGAAAGCGATGCAAATAAGGGGAAAATTGTTAGTTGTTTATAATATTTTTTTTTGTGCAATTGGTTTCACTTATTAATTATTGACATTTTTTTATTAGTAATTAGCTTGACTTTAAATTTTTTAGTTTTTTGGGTGCAATTGATATGACTTGTTATTTTTTATTGGTGATTAGTTTCACTTTGAATTTTTTTTATTGGTGATTAACTTGACTTTGAATATCTACAACCTGAGAATTTTTTTTTACTATTTAAATATTTTTGCATTTATAAAATCATAGAAATGTTTTGAGTAAATAAGTCCAATTAGGATCATCAAGAGAAACAAATATATATATATATATATATATATTTATTTATTTATAAAATCTGCTGAGTCGAGAACGTCTC
>CM042202.1:19639077-19655668 GCA_023539305.1 Ilex asprella
TTTCTTTCACTTTCCATCATCGTTTTTTTACTAACCAAACGGACTCATATAAAGAGAGAGAGAGAGAGCATGAGAGATGAGAAAGTGTGGGTTTAAAATGTTTGTGAGGGAGAGAGAGAGTTTATATATACGTATGAGAGTTGGATCTATGAGATAGAGAGATAAAAAGAGTTATATTAGAGATGAGAGTTTTAGTAATTAGAATCGGTGGATCAATAATCCTCAAACGATCTAAGCCACGAAAAGCTCAAATACACGCTTGGCTTGGGAAGGAGATACGCGCCTGACTTGGGTTGTATGTTAGACTGGATGGGTGGCATGTGGGTGTAGTCAAATTGGGCAGGATTTGTTTTTTGTGTGGGATTTGTTGTGATTCGTTGGATTAACTTTGATGAATTTAGTTGAAATCTGAATCATTTAATATTAAGTGAATTGAATTTGAACCGTTGTTGTGCTTTTTTAATTTTAAAGAGATGAAAATATTCAAATTTGATTCTATCTTATTATATATATATAGAGAGAGAGAGAGAGGAGATGAGATAATGTGTGTTTAAAACGTCTAAGAGATATGAGTGAAAGAGAGTCATATGAGAGATATGAGTGTTACAGTTAAGTTCAATTATGATCATCGGATTAAAAGTCTGAAAATGATCTGAGCCGCGAAAAGTTCAAGATAAACTAAGCTAGATACTTTATTATATAGATGTTTAATTAAGTATTTTGATGATGCACAAAAGTGGATTTATGCATCATCTGCTGAGTAATTAATGAGTTATAAATGTAGTAAATATAAAGGTGTTTAATGAAGGAGACAAATATCGGATCAACACAAGTAACATACAGATGTATAGTGGTTCGGTCAGGAAAACCTACTCCACTTTGAAGACGACAACGGTGGCCAGTGATTTTTATTGATGATGTAGTAGGTGGGAAAAAGATAGAGAGAGAAAGCTAGAGTATGCTCTTGGTAGCTATGAGAGAGATAACTGTATATAGAGATAACCCTCTCATATAGAGAGGACTTACAATTTATAGATACAGAGTCTTGGTTGAGGTGGTGACATAGAGGGATAGTTGACTAGTCCTTCGGAGTGGATAACTACAATTAATGATCGATACAATCAAAGATAATCTTGATATTGGAGAGTATTTATCCCGATAATTACTCCTCACGTGCGTTAATCTTTCTGGACTCTTTGAACTTTGGACTGGGCCGGATCCATGAGTTGGGCTTGACTTGCCTTATAGCTAATTTAGGCTCACTTATTTAATCGGTTTTGACCCAATTAATTCTGACCTCATCATATTTAAACATCAAACACAATTTATATAATAAAGTAGAAAGTATTTCGAATTACCTAACTTAGCTCAAGTGTTTTGTGGCTTAGATCAATTCTGAGTAAAAAAGAGTTTAAATCCAACAGACTATGTTATCTTGAGCTTTTCGTGTCTTAAATTATTTCAAAAATATTAATTTGATAAATTAAATTCACCCCTAAATTTTATTTTTCCACCCATACAAATTTTCATTTTTTATTCGCCAAAGTTAGGCCTATGCCTTCCCCCAAAATTAATGTCTCTCTAGATCATTCCAAAATATATCATCTTTGCCCGTTGAGAAAATATTGAGTGTGATACCATATCATCAATGCCGCGTAATGTTACCACTCGGTGCAGTCTATGGTATAGGTGTAGGCTCGCCGTGGAGGTCATCATAGAGACGATGGTCCTCTTAGACAGCCTCAAGGCAGGTGGAGCCAATATACCGTGCGTCACAGAGTGCCTGTACATGTGTTATGTCTGTACCATCCACAAGGGCATCATGCATGTGCAAGCTGGTGAATCTGTACAAGTATATACTCCTTTAAATATAAAATATAATTACATTACTCAAAAATTAAGTATGTAGTTGTATTTAATGTATATTGATCGATGAACACATGTATTAACTTACTAATAGCTTGACGATGCTACCCATATGCTGGAATTCGAGAAATGACCTATCTAACAGAGGTTCGATCAAGCATCTAGTGATACGACCTTACCAAACCATGTATGAGTCATTCACATCGATCACTCGTGTAATTGCCTCCCTTGTGATAAGATGCTCCCACCAATGGACCCATACATCTACTAAAGACTGATGCACAACACTCCAGTTATAACTTGTCATATTGTGTCGATCCGTAGCATGAAGCGCAATGCCGGTGTCGCATGGCTACGGTATAAGTTGTCTCAAGCCAAATTGTCTCATGACACGCTCAGGAAAATGTCACTCCACTACCGCGAAACAGATAAATGATGCACGTGTCATCCATACGTCGCTCCCTGTCTTGCCGTATGTCGGTAAGTCTAATATGACATTTGATATATATGGCATCCATACCATCTACAATAATACAAATAATCAAATTTAATGTAAGTCTTAGCGTGTTTCAAATTAAATGTGAGTATGACCACGTATCAAATTCCAACCTAGTCATCACACATCTAATCTAACTATCTCTATAATGTTGGAGGATGTGTCTCAAGCTGTGTATGTATGAGGTCATACATACATTCCACCTCTAATACAAAAATAGAGAATATTACATGTACAAATATTTATCATATTACTTTGTAATTCATTGTATACTTGTAACCCAGTAGACCCCCACAGAGGTAATGGGTTATGATGCTCATCCATCCCCTCAATAGACTCCATAACAACAGAAACCTCTACTACCTCATTGGGTCCATCGTGATGTACTGGTATCTCTGCTACTGCTACTACTGGCTTATGTGGGAGTACTTTATTCGGCTGGATGTAAGTAAATCGCTTCCATGTCCATAACAGTTCAATTCAACATATTATTTAGTAATGATGACAAACAAGTAAATGTATTAAATTTATCAAATAAAGTAAATAGTACCTATAATATAACTAACGTTCCTCCAATGTCGGATGTGTGTAGGACAGTGGCATGACACATCTCTCGGTATAGGCACACTAGAGTAGTAGTACCCTAACTCAACCTCCCTAAAGCATCTAGGTCTTCAAGATGTTGTAAGTATAAAAGGCCAAATTTATTCGACAATTTGTCTGGAAATACAAATGCTCCAAGGAGAAGCAGAATGTAGGCACAGACATATCGGTTAATGGTGCTTGCATCAACGTCATCACGGAGAGCACCTCAACAAATAGAGCAGTCAAAGCGGTCATCTTAAGTTTAGAACCAGCAAAAGCAATCTGTGGTGGCCTAACCGTACTATCCGTCAATGGTCAGCCCGGATACTACTGTTATGTCTTGTAAGGTTATAGTCACCTTGTCAATGGGTAGATGGAAAGTATGCATCTCCACCCTTTACCGCTTGACTAGTGTAATGACAAAATGTTGTCGAGCTGTACAAATTCAATACTATGTACCCCATAAAACCCGGCACTCAAGACACAACACAATACTCTATCATCAGGATGTTGAATTCGCCTCATCTTGCCAACACTTTAATGGTAAAAATTCCATCAACAATTATGTAAAGTCATTTAAATGAAGTTGGTCATTAATTTTAATAATGTAATGTAGTCATAAAAATATGTGCTTGTCCCTCCCATATATGTGTGGACCGAAGGTGAGCCTTTAAGTATAACACTAACATGTCAACAAGTCCTGGGTGTACTAAGTCACGAGCTTGTTGACACTTCATACCTGAATTCCATTAAATTAAATTCCACTAAGACATTCTTACAAGAGCAATAATAAATGACTTACATAGGGAACATTCATTCGTATATAGCGGTTTTAATACAAATCAGCACAACTACTTCTTAAAATGACGTTTATACTTGTTATTATTTATCAAACAAGTTATCGGATGCATACTATTCATTACTTAATATATTATTACACTCTATTGATGATATGCCTCGTCCATATACATTTCTTATCATGTCCGTTGCAAGTTGGAACATATAATATCGACACTTATGCACCAATATTCTATTATTCTCCTTCCTTATTTGACGAAATGTTGATTTGTAATTTACTTTATTCCTTTTTTACATCATTAGTGATCGTCGTCGTGACACTGGTATAACAAGTAATCTTAACTGAGTGCATAATTTGTCCGATTCATTAACACGAAATGTTCATTCTCATCTTACTCCAGCGAAATACTCTTTTAAATTAATAAATTTCTCACTTTTGTAATAAGTATTCCGCTCTTCCAATAGCCAAACCCTTTGACGTCTGTGATTGTTCTAAATTATTGGTCCTCTCTTTCTCTCTCTCATCCTCATGAGTTTGGCCCCTAAAAAAATTATAAACAAATCACAAAATTTGAATCAAAATTAACAAAAATTGCAAAATTTGAAGATACAGTATCAAAATTTCCTTTTTCAATTCAAATTGTATTGTTTTATTCTTAATTAGCTGGCTAAAGAGAAGTTTCTGAAAGTCTGTAGCTCTTGGCTTTAGGGGGTGAGAGGCATCATAAATTCTCGAGGACTGTTGCCCACATGCCATGTTCTCTCGCCAAGTGGCATTTTAATGAGAAATTGTCTGTGTCTAAAAATATGATTTTTCTTTAAAAAAAAGGGCACGGTTTAATACCAAAAAAAAAATATTAATAATTATAAGATTATCATTTATCAAAAATTAAGAATAAAATTCAGCAAGTTTACCTTATAATTAAAAAATAAATTATTCATCATCTCTAATGGAAAGATATAGGAGATAGAAGCTTTGATTTGCATGAAAATGCATGGACTGAATGAAACTTATGGATTCAAAATTAGTTTTATCGTATTAGTATAAATGATTGTGGTTTTCAAGTATGGAGAAAATTTTTGTTAGGGATGATTATGAGCCGTTGGATTGAATGAATTTCAGTTACTTTTGTGGTAGGGTAACTTAAAGATTCAAAATCAGTTCTATCTTACCCAAATCTTTAATGGTGAGATTTCACCCTCTTTTAAAGATTCAATGGTCATCTTTACTCTCATTTAATTTTTTGTTTGTTCTCATTTAAATTTAAATTTTTCTTTCTTTAAATTTGAGTTTGTCCATTGAAACCTTTTGTATCAATTCAAACTTTTTACTCAAATACTAACTTAAATTTGAGTCATGGTTGAAAATGTTCTTATGGATTTAAAATTAGTTCTATCTTATTAGTATAAATGATTGTGGTTTTCAAGTATGGGGAAAAATTTTGTTAGGGATGATTATGAACCATTGGATTGAATGAATTTTAGCTACTTTTGTGTTAGGGTAACTTAAAGATTCAAAATCAGTTCTATCTTATTATTATAGATTACCAAGTTATGCTGATATTTTACTTTTAAAAAGATGATCACGGATTAAAATTTTATTTTTTATATTGTTCCGGCCAACTCAAAAAAAAAGAAGAGAAAATGTTTCGAAAGTAATTAAAAAATAAAAAAAAATAGATTTTTTTTTGTTTTTTAGACATTGATCAAAATTACTTTAAACATTTTGAAATGTAAAAATTTCAATATTCAATCATTGATTTGTTTTGATTGGTAAAAAAAATGAAAATTTTGATCCTTGAAGATGAAGAAAGAATTGTTGAATTTGTCACCAGTTTGGAAATGTCACTGGCTTGGCTTGACTTTTGTTCCATTGATATTGTAAAGATTGGGACATTTCCGGCATTAAGCTATGCTTCCAAATATACTAAAACAAAGAGGGGGTGATCATACCAAAGCTCCTTTGGTGGAGCAACCAAACAGACTTCATTGGAATTTCATTGGCTGACTTTGCTATATAAAGAACAACTCTTTACTCATTCTACATTCACAGAAGAGAGAGAGATCACAACAAAGATGTCAACAGATGAGGTTGTTCTCTTGGATTTCTGGGTGAGCCCATTCTGCATGAGAGCCAAAATTGCATTGGCTGAGAAAGGTGTAGCCTTTGTGGAGCAGGAGGAAGACTTGTTTGGAGGCAAGAGTGACTTACTTCTCAAATCAAACCCCCTGTACCAGAAAGTGCCTGTGCTTCTGCACAATGGAAAACCCATGTGTGAGTCCACTAACATTGTGCACTACATTGATGAGACTTGGCCTTCTCCACCATTGCTCCCAACTTGCCCATATGAACGGGCCCGGGCTCGGTTCTGGGCCGACTTCATTGATAAAAAGGTGAAATTTCGATTTCTATTTCCTTGCTTTGACACACTTGATATTCACATGACAAATCATACTGAATGCATTAATTTTTGTAAAGTTTCTGTTGAGTGTGGCGTTAGAAGGTTTGAGTTATCCCGTTGTTATGACTATTCAAGATTATAAATTAATCACGATTTTAGTCAAATTTGTATGCAAAACCAAGTAAAAGTTTGAAGCATGATCGGGAATGGCCTTACTATATATATTTAGCTAGCATTGTTCCATGGTTGGTGACATTTTTACTGTACAGGTATTTGAAGCTGGTGGCAAAACATGGAAGAGCAAAGGAGAAGAGAAAGAGGTGGCAAAAAAAGAATTTCTTGAGATTCTGAAGGTACTCGAGGGAGCATTGGGGGATAAAGATTACTTTGGTGGTGATAGCTTTGGATTTGTGGACATCATAGCCATCCCTCTCACCTCTTGGTTCGATTCCTGCGAAAAATTCGGGTCATTTAAGATTGAGGAACACTGTCCAAAATTCTCAGCTTGGATGAAGAGATGTTTGGAGAGAGAAACTGTTGCCAAAGTTCTTCCATCCCCAGAAAAGGTCCTTGAGTTTGTCATCTCTATGAGGAAGATGTACGGCATTGAGTAGTCTGTGTGTGGCGGGTTGGGCACTTGGTTTTCTCCCTCTAGAAGGGGAACTAAGAGGGGAAAATAAGAGAGGAAAATAATCATTTTCCTTGATCTTCCTTTGCTGTTTGTATTTGAAAGAAAGGGATAATGAGTCCTGCCAGGCATGGTCCTCTAGTAGTTTCTTTCCTGTTGACCTAATGTTCCTGCATTACAAATCATACATGATTTGTCATCAGTAAAATTCCTTCTGTTTTTGCCATTGTCTCTCTCTTTTTTTCATTAGTATTCATTAGAAAATTTATCAAATATATTACCTTAAAAATAAATTAATTTGAGAAACATTCTAAAATTTTATAACAAAGAGGTTTCATTAGGGAAGAGTATAACAAAAAACTTTATCCCATGTCTCCTTTCACCCAAAGCACCATTTACATTGGTCATAAAACAAACTTAAGGTGTGTTTGGTAGGGTAAATGAAAAAAATATAAGGATAGAAAGTTGGAGATACACTTTTTATTCTTCATAAAAAAAAAAGGTGAATTTTTTAGAACATTTGAGAGAGAGAGAGAGAGATGTTGACGGTTGGGGTTGGGGTTGGGTTGCGTGGGTGTGGTGGTATTTTTTTTGGGTGGGGGATGCTTAGGAGTTGGATTTACAGTTGGTCGTTTTGTGAGGTTTTGCCGCAAGGTGGGGGCTAGGTTTAGGCGGCGTGGGTGGTGGGAGCAGCTTGTCGTGGTTAGAGGTTTGGTGGGTCATGGGTGTGTTGGGGATAGAATAGGCAGTGGTGCATTATTCCTATGAATCAAATTCTGTTTGATAATCACAAAGAAGTTAAAAACGATTTTAAACAGATATAAGTTACCACTAAACTACTAGCTTTGGTGATGGTAATTACTTATAGAGATTGTTTAATTTAGGGCTAAATAGAACTTAAAAAATTATTATATTTTTATAAGAAAATTATGGTTGGGCAATTTGAAAATTTTGTACAAAGATGTACTATTGTAGTAGTCAAAAGAATTGATGTTGTGGTCCCAACAAAGAAAAGGGCATTTTGGAAATTATAATTGCATAATATGCTGCCATTCAACAATTTTGACGAGTCTTTCATGGATTTTAATGATTTTGGATATACGAGTTATGCGTACACATACTTGAAAGGGTGCTTGTGCAATTTTTTATATCCAAGAGAATATGTCCATTTAAGTGATAAATTTAAGGAGATTAGAATGTAATATTGCCATAAAACTAACCAAAAACATTCAATACATGTACATTCGTCCAAACAGAGTGAATGAATCACGCATATTGCCATAGACCCAGCTGGTCCGGTCTCCTCTTAGAATGCTAAAAGCTTCACGCCAATTAGCAACTCCCTCCAACCAGGACACGAGCAAGGCCCTCTTGAAACACTGGTTTCATGTTAAAAAGCATGACAATTACTCCATAAAACCCCCCCACAAAAATTACTTGCGACTCAATTTGATGTGTTCGTACAGGTGAATCTTTTAAGTTCTACTCATGTTAAGGTCTTACGACATCTAAACAAAACAGAGAACTGAGAATCCAAGAGAGAATGCCAAAAAGGAGACAAGTTCTATCTGCACTGCCCTCTCTTACTATCCTCCTCTTCATCTTCTTCATCCTCTTCGACACCCGAATAACATCGCCCCCAGTGGTCATCTCCAACAACACAATTACACTCCATGAAACACCTAATTCACACACACAATCACAATTCAGCCTCCTTATCGGAATCCTAACCCGCCCAGATGGCTATGATCGCCGCCACTTCCTCCGCCTCATCTATGGAATTCAATCCTCACCCATAGCTGAAATCGACGTAAAGTTTGTTTTCTGCAACCTCACCAAGGCTGAACAAAGGGTATTCATAGCTCTCGAGATCCTGCGGTTTAACGACATTATAATCCTCGACTGCTATGAAAACATGAACAGTGGTAAGACTTACACATACTTCTCGTCCCTCCCACGCATCCTTTCGCGCCGTTATGACTATGTCATGAAGGCTGATGATGATGTTTTCTTGAGGCTGGCACCACTGGCGTTGTCTCTCCAGCCAAGACCAAGGTTAGATTTGTACTATGGGTTTGTCGTACCATGTCCTAGCATGGATCCGTTTGTGCAATACATGTCAGGAATGGGTTTTGTGCTATCTTGGGACCTAGTTGAGTGGATTGGGAGTTCTAATATTCCTGTAAATTACACATATGGACCAGAGGATAAACTGGTTGGGTTATGGCTGAATATGGGGAACAAGGCAAAAAACAGGTTCTCTAATAAGCCGGCAATGTACGATTATCCGGGGACCAACGGAAGGTGCTCACATGAGCTTATTCCAGAGACTGTGGCAGTCCATAGGCTTAAGAGGTGGGATCAATGGCTGAATGTGCTTCACTTCTTCAATGTGACCCAAGCACTTGAGGAGTCCAAACTCTACAATGTCTGAATCTACAGAAAACAACTGTTTGTAATTAATTTTGGTGAGAAAGTCTAACAAAAGCTCAAAATACAGGGGGCTGCTGTCAGGTAATAGGCAGCCAAGTACATTACATACATGCTTTAAACTCCATGTTTATTTCAAATCATGTAACAAATGGAACATAAAAAATGAGACCAACCTACTAGACACTGCAGATTTCAAAATATATGATAAATAATTTCTGTAATGTCTGAGGACGTTGCATGAGCCCTTGCTCAACACCACCTGACATAACTTGGCCTTGAATGACCCAATCCAGCAGCAAGCAGCACAAGAACAAAATATGATACTAATGCTACATCCCCAAGTACTTGACTGTGTCAAAAAAAAAATGGTACATGGCCACCGGGCTACTCTTGTCTTTGACTGCGGTCGGTTTCGGTCACAGAGAGAGAGAGAGAAAGCTTCACAGAATTGCGATTCTGTGAGGAGTCAATGACGATGATGGGTCTCTGCTGCAAAGAAGAAGATGAAGAAGAAGAAGAAGAAGAAGAAAGGGAAGACGAGGATCCCTGTTACCGCAGTTCTTCCACAATTTAGAGGTTTGTATTAGAAATTTAGGTCTTTTGCACTGTTGGGTCATCTATTTCATCTCTTCTGCATTTATTTAACATTTTCTCTGCTGTCTGAGTTGACTAGGGTGCAAATTGGTTTGACTAGGGTGTGAATCGGCTGATTCGAGAGAGATAAATCCGAGTTATACCAAGTTAGACTGGGTTGTACCGATTCAGAACCAATTCATATTAGACTCGGGATTTTCTTGGTATAGTGCATCGGTATCGGATTGGTGGGGGCTGAGTATACGACTTGTCGTATGCCGATACTTTGAACCGTGTCCCATACCACTTCATTCATGATTCAGTAATGTGGAAGTCAGTATCTGCATAAAGAAAGTTGAGACAAAAACTGTTGTTCAAACATTTGGATGCACAATTGCTGGTGACGGTAACTGCTACTCCCCTTCCACAGAAAGTTCGGAATCCATTCACAGCTTTTCCACAACAACTGAAGAGAGAATTAAATGGTAGGCAAATTCAGCCAGAAACACCACACGAATACTCAACCTTTAGGGTGTATGTAAATTGCATATCAAACTAAAACTTGATTTTCTCCCGAGAAATATATCAGTCGTAATCTTAAATAAAAAAAGTCAAATATTTCAACTTCTTTCCTTAAACAAGTAAGTAATATTCTTAACAAGCAGACAAACAGATCTTAAGGAAA
Organism: Ilex asprella; assembly: GCA_023539305.1. Taxonomy (NCBI): domain Eukaryota; kingdom Viridiplantae; phylum Streptophyta; class Magnoliopsida; order Aquifoliales; family Aquifoliaceae; genus Ilex; species Ilex asprella. The sequence goes on from CM042202.1 coordinate 19,649,544, forward strand.
CGGAGATTTGCGGCTGAAAATGAGGAAGTACCTGAGGGGTGGAGAGAGAAGGCGTTTCTGGACAGCAATAGCAACTTTCATTATTAGAGTTTGGCTCGTCATTATGGCGGACTTTGGAACCATGAGATCAACTAGCATTTTCGAAGATAATTAACAGCAAGTAAGCCTCTACTGCAGCATATCAAAATTTATATAAAAGTGCAAATTTATATTCATAGAAGAGAAGGTTGTTAATGTATTACCTGTCGGCTTCAGCAAAATGAGAGGCGCAGGGGGAGTGTCCCAAAAAGGAATGTGGACAATAAATCCTTTTGCCACTGATCACAGGCATTAGACGCCCACTCCTAAGTCCTAACATTTGGGCTTTCCAAAAATACTACTCACGTATTCCATCTGCCACTATTGGTTTGCATAACTGTGCATACAATCCAACAAAACTCAGAATTCTCTTCAACAAAACTTTAGAATGGCACCATTCATTATCAAAGCCTCTTTGACGCCTTTCTTTCCACAGCTCCCAGTAAATAAACATTGGAGAGCAACCAATCAATACATCCAAAATAGAACACTTCTTGAAAGCTTTAACCAAAACCTGATAAATCTCACAATGGGGGGACTCATCGATGAGTAATTTGAGAACCCATTAATGCAGCCAACTGATTCCCTAAGAAGCCACAGTCCATAAGCCCTGTACTTTGAATTAAGTCAGACAATTCATCCATTACAGATAACTTTGTTGAGTCCCCACAATCTTTTGGCAGATGAACTAAAGAATTTAAAATCTCCAAACACCGTACATGAAATGGATGAAGAGATCCGAGAGCACAAATGCTGCCATAAGGGTCTCCTCTCATATATTGTAACTCACATATACAAAAGACATTCTTAGATGGTTTTGAACCCTAAAAGAAACATCAATTGTCACTGATCAAGGACGGAAACATAACACACTAACAAACATGATTTGATAACAAAACAGCCACATCTTCCGGTCTGCTTGCTCATTTGCTACAATGGAAGTTCATTATTCATATTTCTACATAACGTTGCATTTTCAACGGGTTCAATAATGGTTCAAGGATCGAAACCATAGAAAACCTCATTATTTATAATCAACTTCTTCAAACATCTCCTAGAGAGCTCATAACCAGTCCCCATAATATTCGTATAAACTATTCCATATGGATTGCCCATATTTGTATGAACAGTGAACTAAGTTTCAAGTTAAAATAAACCAATGATCAAGAACTTCTGTATATGTATTTCTCTTGTACATCAAGTTCACCTACAATTCAATTCAAGGACACATCAACACACTACACTTCACCGAAACGATACAAGCATACCCACAATCTGCAACTAATCAACAATAAAATCCACTTTATTAATAATACAATATCTTAATCAGGGATTTTTAGAGCATACAAACCCAACACATGGTTTGAACATCACAGAAAAAATTAAGGGCACATTACAACAACTTTAGGCCCACGCATGATATTGCCAAGTGATACTCACTTTTCACTAATAAGGGCCTTTTCGAGGCATTTTCATCACACAAACCATTTGTATAATATACCCACAAAAAATTCCCCAACATAATGAATGCTTCAAAATTTTATCAATTCAGGCGGTCATGAACCGGCAATCTGCAGAACATTTGAGGCATACAAAGTATGGCATATTCTTGACCTTTGATTAAGGTCGCAGGGGTTCGCTTAATAACCATCGTCCTGCCCTTGGACCTTAGAGTCGTGGGTTCGAACCTGTCTGAGAAACAAAATTAACGTGGTCGGCGAACGGACCTGATGTAATCTTCCAAGTCTTCAATTTGTTCTTTAGAAGGGGGTGTTTGATTGTTCTTGATGGATCGGTGCACGTCGTAAGTTGTTAAACCAAAGAAGAGAAGCCTGCATTTATATATATATACATGTGAATAATCTCAAAATTATAACTTCATCATTGAGTTTGAAGCCAGAGACGAAATTGAAAAGGGAGCTAAATTCACAATTACATACCCGGAAGCAAGTAATATGATCTGCCTTGGAAATATGCTTTTGCCGAAGATCTTCATCCTCTCTTTCTCTCACCTCATAGTGAAAATCTTGATGGGTTTGAGCTCAAGTGCGTACTCGGTCCTCCATTGAGCATTGGGTTTGAAATCAGTTCTCACCCTCCATGCCAAAGGGTTCTATGTCGTGGTGAATCGTAGGCCGCTACCACCGAGCAGTGATGACAGTTAACAGAATCTATCATTAAAATACTCTCTGTTTTTCTCTTAAAAAATATATACTCTCTTTTTTAAACATATTGTAATTTTTAATTTATTTATCGATCTATTAATTTTAAAAAACGTAATTAACAATTCCGTTTTTATATATAAAAAAATTAATAAGAACATTTTTAATACTTACAAAAATAATTTTTTTCCTTTTTATTGTATCACTTATTAAAAGCAGAATCGTGTTGAAAACAAAATCAACAATTTAATTTTAAAAAACTGTAATAGATCGCTAAATAATTAAAAAATGTGATAAATTATTTTTTTACTTAAAAATAATAATATTTTAATAATAGATTCACAATTAACGAATAGGAGTTTTTTAATATACTATAGTAATTCAATAGGATTAAAGATGTTTTTCAAAGTAGTGAAACCTTAATTTTGACGTCAAGCATCGACATAGGTGTAGCGGAGTTGGATAACTCCAGCCCCTATTTTTTTTGTACTTAAATTTAAATTTTAGTAAAAATAATTTAAAATACTTCTTTAAAGTTTTATATATATTTATACCAAATAAAAAAAAACTCAATTTCCTAAAACATTTCTAAAATCTTTTTTAGACCTAAATTGAAGGAGACTTATATTTTGTATCAAAATTCCAATGATAACTTTCTCTCCCACCCAAGCCCAAAGCGCTTCTTCTTCTGCGCACAGTCCATTTTCATCTTCTATTTTTTGCTTTTCATCTTGTATTTTCTTTTTATCACATAATTTTTCAAAATTTGAACCCGTCGGTGGGGTCACCGACTTCTTCATGATCATCGGCAACAAATTCACAGTTTTTCGATTTTCTCTTCGCAAAGCTGATGACAAATCAGGCACCGACTAGAGATTTGGGGACGGGGACAGTAAAGATACGCTCCACAGTCGGGTTTGATTGGTGGGTTCGTTGCTAAGTGATTTGAGCTCCTGCAACTGTTAATCAATTTTTGGGACAATATGAAATTTTTAAAAAATATTTGAGTAAATATTCAAGTTTTTTCATTAGAGAAGTCTTAATTAAATCAAGTTTTTTTTACTTAAATTGGGTGTTGCACCAAAACACCCAATTTTGTGATTTCAGAACATACTAACAAAATTAAAAAGCACTTTATCATGACATAATTTCCGTAAATTTATGGTTTCAGAACAAATTCACAATTTTTCAAAGCAACCTAACACAGTAACATGACCTATTTTCAATCAAGCAGGAAAAAAAATGCCTAAAGATTCACTGTCAACGAAACCCTAAACAGAATTCAATCAATATAAGCAAAATTAATCTTCGTCTACTCCTTCAAACGCCCATTCGTGTTCTTTGCGGATATTCATCTCTTCCTCGGCCGTGAAATCATTCACAATGTTGAATGTCCGGCGAACCCACTCCGGCGACTTATTCTTCATCACATCAGCAACTCCCTGACAGCAAATATCCAGCAAATCCTTGATGTTTAAATAATTTGCAGCCAAGATTATATCAAAGATCTCTGAGAGTTCCTTTTCGACAAAAGCAGAATCGAATTTCTGCATATCTTCCTTCGAAACCGATGAATCTGCGTGCTTATTGAGATATTCTATGATTTGAATCAAAGTTTTGCTGTTGACGTTGGGCAAGGGAATCACGTTGGAAGCGCAGTCATCTTCGACCATGTTCTTGATCGTCACGGCCTGGAGAGCGATCGTCTCTGCGATCTGGAATTGTTGCTTGTCGGAGGTGCACAGTGTGAGCATCTTCGTCTCCGTTGTTGTCGTTGCCATGATTGATAGATGGTAAGAGAGAGAATAGTAGAGAATAAACAGAGAATTAGAACCCTAGAAAACCTTCAGAGAAACCCTAGAGGAAGCACTGGATGATTGATTATAGATTGTATTGAAGTGGCGGAGTACTGAGGTGTACCATATATATAGGTGTTAGGGCTGAGGATTCCTTTTAGAAAACGTGATCCGTTGTAAGATAGGATTCGGAACCTTCCAGAGAGAATGCTCACGCCTGTGAGATTAGCTGGGTCTTCTAATTTAACTTTTGACAAGTTTGCCTCCATCTAGAGAACTTGCCAAAGAGTTTCATCAGGGATGTAATTGTCATTTAAATGATCTTCTTGTTCTAACAAAACACTCCATGCTCACCTTTACAATGACAATAATGCTAGTTATGATTATGGATCGTTTGATTGCAATATTAAGGAGTGTATTAAAAAGTTATAATAAATTAAAAATTTTAATTTAATTTTATATTATATTTAGTTGTAAAAAATATTTTGTATTATATATAATTTTAATGGCTAAGTTTTTTTCTATTTTAAAGACGAATTACTCGTAACGGCATCTGGATAAGGTAGAAATAATTCTAGCCCCCACTTAATACTTTGTTTGGTTTATTTTTATGACATGATCATAATGAGGTGGTTGAATACTAGACCCATAGTAAATAGTTGTTCATATCCCATTTATGTGGTGTTATTTAATACCAAAGTGTAGGTTTTATAAAATTCTTGTAGGTGATACAAGCTCACTTAAAGATTAAGATATCCTTCTCAAACCTTTGTCATATATAAATGAAAGGGCATCTTTGTAAATGACTAAATGAAGAAACCTTTAATACTCTTCTTTTCAGTGAGGCCCATAGACCTACAAACCATGTAAACAAATAAGGTTACGGATTAGAAATGAAAATTAACTTATGCTTTCTTACATCATGGGGGTGGAATGGATTGAAAATGGTACTCTAATCCCCATCCAACCTATTCCACAAAGCAAACATGTCTTAAGTGGTTTTTTTTTTTTGGACAGGATATACTCCCACCGGATAGATCTGGTAAGAAATGAATGAGATAGTATTGAATAATTCTCAACACGAAATTTAAAATATCATAACTTGTTAATACGAATAACAGACGAGTCAAATTATTGTCAAAATATGAATAACCTAGTTTTCACACGACAAACCCAGCTAGCTTTGCATAAATTATGTGTGATTTTTTTTTCTTTCTGTTTCTTGATTTGATATGAGAATCAGAGAAGAATGACCAAATCTTCAATGGTTACTAATTCTTTCAATTTCAACGAAGATGGTTCCCTGGCACCTACACCCAATTCTCATTTGTTATTCTTTAACTTTTATCCTCATGTGATCTGGGTCTAGATACATGCAAAAACCCATGATTGCATCTGCATAAGTCAGGACGGCTTATGAAGACCTTATCCTAGAGGAAATTGTACCTTATTTGGCATAATACCTACCTTGCGAACATGATATGAAATTGACACAAAATTAGTAGGTTTTGATTTAGACTTAACGGCTTTGAGTGATCAACAAATACTCTTGCCTGACTGATTACGTAATTACCATTGTATATTGATAAAGAAAAAACTAATTTGAATTAGTGAAAATTATAAGTAAGTCCTCCTAGATATACTTGTTTGGAGATAAGTCTTGCAAGAAAACTTATAAGGAGCTAAGTCCATGTTTAAAATTGTATGTAATGACTTAAGTCCACTTTTTTTTTTTAATCTCAAAAATACCCTTCCTTGAAAGGATGTTAAATTAATTTTCTATTTTGAAAATTGTTATCCCTTAATTCAATGTCAATTAAATATGTCAATAAAATCTCAATCATAAATTTAAAATTCAAATTCAAAGCTCTCTCTCTCTCTCTATATATATATATATCAAATTTAAAGTTCTATCTCTCTCTCTATATATATATCAAAATCAAAGCTCTATCTTTTTATCTCACTCTCTCTATATATATATTCAAATTCAAAACTCTCTCTATATATATATATCAAATTCAAAGTTTATATATATATATATATATATATATATATATCAAATTCAAAGCTCTATCTTTCTCTCTATATA
>CM042202.1:19656068-19672394 GCA_023539305.1 Ilex asprella
TCTCTATATATATATATATATCAAATTCAAATCTCTCTCACTCATATATATATGTGTGTGTATATATATATATATATATATATATATGAGTGAAACTTGAATGAACTTTTGTGTGGTGGTGAGCGTTGTTGTGAAGGTGATGATAACGTGATGGTTGGTAGTACTATGATAAGTAAAGTGATATGTATATATATATATACACCTACCCTATATATTCAAATTCATGCTACTACTTTTTTATTATGTTACTGTTCATGTCACTGCTTTTGTTGAATATGTTACTGTTCATGTTATTATTATTTTAAGTATGTTACTATTTTTTGTTGAACATGTTACTGTTGCTATTTTTTAAAAATATTACTATTGAATGTTTATGTTTAAATGTTACTATTTTTTACATTTCATGTTACTATATGTATGTATGTATATATATATATACACCTAACCTATATATGGATATAGATAGATAAGAGAGAGGAAAAGTTTTAAATTTAGTCAAACTCTTAACCTATATAAGAATATAGATAGATATGAGAGAGAAAATACTTTAATGTTGGTCAAATTCCTAAAATTTAGGAGTTTTTAATTTTTAGTTTTATTTCACTTCTAAAGGGAAGGGATAACATGGTAAAATTGACAAAAAACGGACTTCATAACAAATAAATTTTCTTGACGGACTTAAGTCCAAACAAGTCCATGTAGGGGGACCGGCCTCCAAATTTCCTTTTGAATTAATTAACACTTGATTAATTCAAATTAATCAAGTACATCTAAAGGGTTTACCCTAGAATTTTAAGCCCAAGACCTATTTGCTGGCCTAGTGGGCTGCCCACGGCCCTGCCAAGTCAGGCTGCTCTAGCGGTAAGGCCAGTGAGGTAGGTTTACCCTAGTTTTAGCCCAATACCTATTTGCTGGATAATGGGCTGCTCTAGCCATAAGGCCGGTGAGGTAGGTCCGTGTTTAGTTCTCTCCTGAATCAAAATGTAACCTTTCCGCTCAAACCGCTAAGGCGGCGACTCAAATACTTCAAGTATTTGCTTTGTGCTCTCTCCTACGACAATATCTCGTCAATAGAAGTAGGTATGAATCATTTCGTCTTCCTACAATATTAATCTTTGAAGATTTTTGGAATCTTGCATAGGAACACACCATTTTTTTGTTATGCATACCAACTGTTTGATGAAATTTCTGAATCAAAGAACAAAGAACCTGTAATCTTTTCGGTGTAGTTATTTCTCATTTAACCAACTAGACAGAAATAAACCCAGTAAGCCTTCAACGGCAATGCTTGACACTAGAATTGTAAACCGTTCAATTAAATCCAACTTTTTTTGGACCACCTGTCATTCTGGGTGAGTCTAGATTTTTGCTGTGTCATGGGAAATCGTTAGTTATGTGAGTGAGAGAGTTGATCCATTTCTGTTTAGACCCAGAGTTTTCCCTTAGAAGAATTGTTGATTGTTTTAGATTTTATCATATGACTACTGTGTTATCCATCTATGACCTGTGTATCATATAATGGGGTTTCTTATGGGTCCGGATGAAGTTATAGATTGTGCACAAATCAGCATTATTTATCGTCTCAAGCACCATGGATGTTATAGCATGATCTGCTGAGTCTCTTTTCTTGTGTTGTTGACATATATGTACAAAATAAGCTTTATCTACTATCCCTACCTTTCTGTGTACACTGATAGGGATCTTTGGCTTATTCTTTTGTTTTTCTATTCTCCACTTTTGGGAAATATTTTTTTTTATAAAATTGTGCATCTATACTATGTTAATCTTCCCTGTGGATCCTGTGTTAGTATGAATTGTTTGATTTCTAACGTTGCAGGTTTCATAAAGGTGTCCAAATCTTTTGTTTGAAGGATTCAGCTAGTAACTTGTGTAGGAGTTCTCAAAATGGCCAGTGGGCCTGGGCTGGAATCTCTTGTAGATCGTATGTGACCTCAAACCTTCTTTGATATATGGTCTTCAATTTAGTTGTCCCGTTCTGGCAGTTGGCTCTGCATGGTTTGAATGCTGACTATGATTATAAAGGGATTGCATAGTATCTAGCAAACCTGTGATATTTTTTTGAAGTCATTGGATGTTCTAGATACATTTGTTTTGATTGCTATTTTTTTCTATTTCCAGAAACGATCTCGGTTATTACAAATGATGGGCGCAATATAGTGGTGAGTTAACTCACAATGTCAACAACTGTTGCAAAATGCAAATGAAGCTTTCTTACTTACTGATTGTCTGTGTGTTTAATACAGGGAATTTTGAAAGGTTTCGACCAAGCTACGAATATAATTCTTGATGAATCTCATGAGCGGGTTTACTCTACCAAGGTTTGAATCAGTAGCTTTAGAAAGAATATACTGGCATCCCATTAGTGCCACCTTTTTATATCTAAAAACTACTCCAAAGTTATTTGATTCAGCCTTACCTAATGTGGTCTTAACTTACTAATCATTTAACCATTATATCAAAAAGAATAATTCACAAGCATATGCATATATTTATTCTGAGTTTTTCATTATCTTATGGGGGGACGATAATTTTCACCTTTTATTATTGGCAGTGTCTAAATAAATTTGTATGTACAGGTAACTGTCAAAGTCTGGAACTATCTTTAACCAGAAAACACAAATGTGATTCATATATTAGTGAATGTAAGAGAAAGATATTTTGTGTTAATGGTGAGGGCTGAACTCTCTCTTTCTGCATGCATGACCATGTGATTGTAACACCTTTGTGGTGCATATTTTCAGAAGGTGCTTGAAAAGTCTTATATAATCTGATATCTGTTCACTCACCTGAAGTTAGGTTCCAAAAACGGGGATTTTTGTCTCTTTATCACTCCATGGAGAGAGGGAGAGAGGGAGAGAATGGTAGGAAATCAGCCTTAGTGACCATGCCATCTTTATATTCTAAAGCTGTTTTGGAGATCTGATTTCAGGAATTACAAAATTTCGGAAGAACAAAACAGCTCCTATTAAAGCAGTGAATAAGTAGGAAAACAATGTGGAACTTATCGTTGTTTTGTCGGGGACCTTAACCTATCTTATTCTTATGCAGCTTGATTTTTGGTGACTAGCCTATAATTCCATGTGTAGAATACCCATGGATTAAAGAAATTGGACCTTTGATTGTTGCTGATGCTGATTATTACATGTTTGTGGTGTGAAAATTTGGCCCTACTCTTGTGATGCACAAATGCTTCCCGTTTGTTTGTGATCCCAAACATTTTGTTATTTTGGGGTTTCCACAATTGAATTGAAAGATCTTTCTTCTTGCTTACCTAAGGTAAGGTTTGAGGACAAATGCCTCCAAGTCGCAGCCAAAAGAGGCTCCAGTCTTTTGGCGACACATGCCTCGTTTGATACGCATTATTGATAGAGGATACTTGATTAAACCTGACTGCCTTATGCAAAGACTGGAGGCGTTATTGTGTTGACTACGGATGTGGTTGTTAATCATGTAAAGTGCTTTCACCTGTTGAGGTCGATGTAACATTGTAGACTTGTAGTTACTTCATGTGGCTGGGATACAATTGTGCCTATTATTGTGGAATTGCTAGACTGGAGAAAGGACCAAAGTCAACCAAAAAATATCAATATACAATTTCCAGACACTTGATAATGTCTTACATGCATAAGTTACAAAATGCAAACAAGAAGTCTGCTCTTGCATTTTCCAATACCAGATTTGTAGTATCCGAACCGAATCTGCATATTTCTAAGGCCACTGCTTTTCATCTTCCAAGAAAAATAGATATCAGTGAGCATGATAATTTCAACAGTTACTGCTCCATTCTTTCACAATTCTAGATCTTAAACATACCTGAGTTAATCCTCTTCAGCCATAATGTTATCCATGGCAAGAAGTGTGTGCATGCTACTTACTCTTGGTTATTGCTTTGCAGGAAGGTGTCCAGCAGCTTGTGTTAGGTCTGTACATCATAAGGGGCGACAACATGTATGGTATTTAATTTGTATTAATTATTCGAATGCTATTTAGTACATTTGCTGCTTTCACCAATAATAGTCTTGCCACTCCAATTTTTGTTTTTCTTGCCTTTCTTGTATACAGAAGCATTGTTGGGGAACTGGACGATGAGCTGGATGCAAGCCTTGATTTGTCGAAACTCAGAGCTCATCCTCTCAAACCTGTGATCCATTGAAGAGTAAAATGGTAGGACAATGTAACGTTTGTTGCTATAGGGAAAGAATCTGCTTGTATTTGATTTAGAAGTATTATGATTGAATATCATACAAGATACCGTGGGACTGGAATTTGTGGTGCTCTGCTGATAAATATTTCTGATATTATAAGGTATATCAAGATCCCTCGTTTCAAATTATGCTGTATTAGGTCCATTTCTGTCTTTCCTGTCTAATTTTTTGTGTGTGTTTTTTTTTTTGGGGGGGGGGAGGGGTTCCAATACAAAGGTGATTCTACTTTCTTAGTGAGAGTCGTATCGTTGTTCTACATGCACAACAAGTACTTGATACATATTCATGTAATTTCACGTGGTTATCCATAAGGAGCATAACTACTTTCTGTGTGCATATGATCCTACCCCCCCTCCCCCCGGGGGCGTGGGGGGTGCCCTTGCGAGTTTTTTTTTTTTTTTTAACTTTGTGTGTTGAGGGGGGTTGGGGGAATATGTGTTGGGGTTGTGTCGAGTGTGAAGAATTGTGGAATCATTTCAATGTAAGGTTACTGACAAAATGGTGTCATTCTTGGGTTATTCGTCAAAATAAATGGTTATATAATATGATCCATCCTTTTTATTATTATGCAAAGCCTATAATAAGATGAGACTATAATATGATGTTCAATTTTTTTATCAAAAAGGATTTTAATCCATGCTTTATAATTCAAATGCATTAGTATGTCTACAATGACATACGCAGATATTTTTCACAATTTTTTCCTGTTTTTCAAAATCATTTCTTCCTTCCAACTATTTAAACATAAAAAAAAAAAAAAAAAAAAGTAGCCTCCATATTAGATATCGAGGGAGGGTCAAACTCGCGACTTCTCAATTCCCATTTATGAGGTATGATTTCTGTCCCTTTAACTTCCCCCATTTTGTACTATGGCATAGAGGTGGCGATATTATGTAAAGGTTTTTCTAAGTTCTTTTTCTTTCTAAATGAATGTAATCCTTGGTATAATGGTGTTGATTTATGTAAAGGTTCTTCTACATTATATCTCTTTGATGCATGGAGCAAGAGCATTACAAAGATGATGGTATGCCATACAAATTTCAATTACTCCACTTTGATCTTGACCTGAATCGAATTCAAAACAGTAGTTTTCAGGTGGCTTCCATGTCTCAACTCTTGGTCCTTCATGGCAGACTTATTTTCTAGATTTTCCTCCTAGGGCAAAGGTTTAGCTTTCTTCCTTTCTTTCATGCACCAAAAAATCCAAAGTAGAAAACGAAAAAAGAAAAGGGAAAACACGAGTTTAGTTTCCCTATTCCAACTTGTCGAAAAAAAAAAGTTTCTCAATTCTTCCCAAGCCATATATTGGTATTATATTAACGGATTTGCTTCCCTAATCTTTCTTTTAAAAAAAAAATCAAAATACATCTCATTGCAAATCCATAAACAACCCAGAAAAGAAAGAGTGGCAAACTAACATTGCTGAAAGGTTGAACTCACTCTAATTTTTAATCTTCTACTTTAGGAGAAAATATTCAATATAAGGGTGATATCACGTCAGCATTATCATGTGATATCACTATCCAATAATATTTAACAAATAGGTAAGTAGACGCTCAAATCAATAGTTACCCTTTAATCTAATACAATAACTACTCACATGTAAGAAAATAGAGTTCACTTTACTCACTAAGTATTTTATTTTTAAACAGTGATATCACGTGACAATACTAACATAGTATCACCGTTGTATTGAATATTTACTCTTTTAGTTGGCAAGTAAGAGAGATTTGTCAACTTGTACATTCATCAACAAGTAGAAGACCTAAACGAATTAAAGAGGTAGATATGAAAGTGGAGTTCCATAATTACAAATACAATTTTGAAGATGGCAGTGGACACCAACTCAGCCAAGAACCTACAAGCACTGACCATCATAATCTGTGAAAAGCAAAACAATCTATAGTGTCAATTAGATCAGTTCATGTTATGTCCTGAACCAATAGATATGTTATCGATCCAACAGAGATCCATGAGTTTGGCTTGAGGGGGAAGACCATATGCTACAACCCAGTAATTCACACAGCTGTAGAGAAAAATAGGTATTCTGGGAAAGATCAACCCTACCTTCGAATTTGACTGAAGGAACTAGCTACAAAATTCAAGCTCCCAGCAAGAAAACACATCGTTCTGTGTTCATACCAAGTTAGAAAAACCATCCACCAGAAAGCAACCTATCATGGTCATCGTCATCACCATTTCCGATTGTAACAAGCATTAACTACCAATTTTACCAGAAACAAGTAGCTACTACTAGTACACACAGGCTTCCAAGTACACTATTGCATCCCAATCCATTAGTTGGGATTATGCACATCACAAACAAAGAGAAACACTTGCATAATACTATATCTACAACTCAAACTGGGAAACACACTAAACATCAGACTCTGAAAGCCATGTTAGTTAACAGAAATACTTGAGAATATTAGAGGCCACTTGCAAATTGTGGTGCAATAGTTACAGTTTACGGCTATATATATCCACAATAATGACGATAGTTGTTCACACAATAGTAATATAGAAGGATATGAAGTTCAAACAAAGTGAAAAAATGGTTCCACAAGTTTTGAAATTCTTTTTCCACAGTTACCTACACAACATATAGCTCATTATGGCTTAATTCAGACATACTCATGACCACACTCCCACCCACTTTAAGACCTCACAGCTAAAAGAGATAAACTGCACTCTAGGCTTAGTGAAGTAGAGATAGATGTTATCCAAGTCAATAGCCAAAATTCGGATCTGAAGAACATGGCATTGAATGCTCCGCCGCAGCCATATTTGCCAGGGAACCAGGAACAACTGATCCAGCATTTGATGCTCTGACGCCATACATCATTGGCACTGGTGAAGGAAGATCCACTGGAGTGCCAAATGCCGAAATAAGGGGTCCCTGAATTGGCTGGCCAATAGAAGAGGAGGCAAGCACACCAAAAGTAGAAGCACTAAACGGTCGTGAATTTCCAATTTCAGTAGAGTACCCTGCTGCCGCAACTCCACTCAATTGCCCTGTGATTGGACCTGGTGGAGCTGATGTGTCTCCAACATTCAAGGTAGTTATATCATGGATGCTTGATCGTCTCCTTTCCTTGTTTTCTGAATTCAAGCGAACAAAATACTTTTGTGCATGGCTGGCAACCTGTGTAGGCGTTCTTGACACCACAACGTTCCTGGAGATGCTCCTCCAATCACCTTTTCCATACTTTTCCAAGCCCAGAAGGAATAGCCTACAACACAGAGACACACAAACCCAGACAGAGATGGAACTTTTGTAGTCAACCTTCCATTTTTCAGTCAATACTCAACTCTTTTTTATTCCGTGTCTAAATACTGTGTAGTTCATAGTTTACTTAGAAGTAAAACAGGGAATGTTGTACGTGAGTGAAATACTAGGGATGATACAAACTACATTGATAACAAGCGTGTTTTTGTGGTTACTCGGCATATCTATAAGACAGCTTGATGCAAATGAAAGTGTAGCATTTGACAATAGAAAATCAAAAAACCAGATGACCAGTGTGAGAACAAACAGCAATAGAAATGGACAGATTCTCTTGTCCTAGGTGGGTCAGCTATATCATTACATTATTAAGGCAATATCAAACATAGGTGAAGAGGAGGGAAAGTGAGTCTCAAAGGCAGGATTCACAACAAACCCACGCCATCCAGACAATCGCTATCTAGGGCTGTTAATCAAAAAAGCCACTAGGGCTTGTCTCTTTTTGGCTCATTCACGCTCATTCATACTATAATACAAGCCAAATCTGAATAAATTTTTAGTCTCATTTTGTATTTGAGCAGAGCCTAGAGCCCGGGAGCCATCTGATTTTCCCTACTCTAACAAATTATATTTGTATATAAGTAGAATCTCAAGAATATTTTTGCAAGTGTAGCAATTTTCAAACATAAAATCATTCCATCACATGGGCAATGTCTGCCAACTCTCTCTCTCTCTCCCTGGTGGCAAGTAAAACCTTGAGCCAAGAACCCTTTTAATTCCCTCAGCCATCTCACTCTCCCTCTCTCTTCTCCCCCCCCCCCCACCCCAACCTTCCACGCTATACCCACCAGCATTCTTTTCTTTGATCTAAAACCCTAGAATGAATCACTAGTTTATTTAGTATATAATTTCTATTACGATTTAGAAACTTGGGGAGTTTTGATGTCAAGATATGTGTTTAGAATTAGGTTTGTGTGTGTTTTATGTAAACTTTTTGGATTGTGATTTAGAAATTGTGGGTTTGAAATTTGTTATAAGTGCCTCATTTTTTATTCAAGCTCGGTAGGAACTGAGCTTGAACATGCCATAAATAGCTCGAGCCAAGCCTGAACATAGCTAAGCTCGAAAGGCTCGGCTCAATTAACACCCCTAGCTAACAAGAGGGGGACTTATGAAGCCTTACTAATCACATCTTCAACTCCTCCCACCTACCCGATGTGGGAGAAAATCCACGGGGATGACCCAAGGATCTCCACCTATTTCTGATTCCCCCTTATCTCCTTACTTCCTTAAGCAGAGCATCCATGTGATTGGGTAAACATCACATATTTCCCACCAGCAATGTGATGAAATTTCATGAATCTCGATGGGCATAGCACAACCTTACTCAGATATTTAGGGAAAATGCAACAAGTATTTGTGTAATATGATCAATCATATGATTCATATCCATACGCAAGCAGAACATAAATAACAATTGACTATAATCATGAGCTAGCTTAGCTGACCCACTATTAAAATAAAACATGTTGGTATTACTATTTCATTAATCAGAGACAAGTGTCATGTCGCATACAGATATACCTCCGGAAAAAAATTATAGACTTTTGACAGCTACAATCATAGAAACATTATTGCCCACATAAAACAGCTCTATGACATGAATAAACACCATCCAGATATCATTATCCCGAGTATCCAGCGAATCCTGAAATTACCTACATATTGTTTCGACTTCTAAAAGTTTTTTAAACTTGAGTAAAAATATACCAGAAGCAAATTAACAAAAAATAAAGGAGAAATCAGACTTGTTATAGAACTTGTCTGGGGGAATGATCAGAAGAGGCAGAAGGGCAATTTAAAGCGACATGATAGTTGGTATTATAGGGACTACTTTAAGGTGAAAAGAGAGGATGTATTCTTAATGGTGTTGACTCTAGGAGGACTTTAATGAGGAGGCTAGGAGGGTGATAGACCCACTTGCAACCTACTAAAAGGAAGTAACTTGATATTCCTCCAAACTCGATACATGAGAAGAGCCCAAGCATAATAGTATAACATTAAGATGGTCTGCAGATAGAAAAAAATAACCTGAGAGCTTATTGTTTAACCCATATATAACGAGATCATAGAAACCCCAAGCCTTCTGCGAACCGAGGTTGCACAACATGAAACGGACTCAGTGCGACCCATCGCCTAAACCTAACCCCAATTCTAACCCTAAATGGATATTTTTCGTGATACAAATATGCAACCACTAACTTTATTATTTACAATTATTTGCCGATATTAGTTAACTACATGTAAAAAGATGTATACTTACATGAATTTCCACAGATTAGCAAATACGATAAGGATAAAAGTTATAAAGTGAATTACGACCAAAATAGAGTACGAACTAAGTCTATTCACATCGAACTGTGTATCGGGAAAATTACTCGTACAGCATACCAAACCGACTTCTGATCCAGGATGAAACATTGGTTTCACCCATAAAAGAAAATGAATAACCAGTCATCTTTCCTTTTCTTGGCATGATATGCATGGTCTGCACCACACAACCATAGTATCCATCCTTCAGCAAGTAGAAAATATTTCTGCAGTTTACTACACCCATAGCACACGTGATCCCAAATCTTCAATGGTCGAGTATATCAAACTTGCAACAATTATACAGAAAATCGGTGCAAGCTTTATCAGCAATCCTCATTCCCAGCTTCCAATCCCTCATAATGGAGCTGTCAAATGGTTTGCCTCAAATTCTCCATATTGCTAAAAAATAGATGCTCTCTTGTTTGGAGAGACAAATATCTCTTTGTTGACCTCTGCTGGCAATGTGTTTGCATAGTTAACCTTTTATGGAGTATTCCTTAAGTCTACATCCATGCCACATTCCTAACTGTTGTTTGATCAAAAGATCCAGCACCAAACCTCCATCTAGAAATCTTACATATGAAATTGGATGTCTACCATGCTAAATGGCAAATGTAGGTTGAGCAAGGATCACTGATTATACAAGAGTCTTCAGTAAACCACTACAACTGCATGAAGCAGACACTAATGTGTTCCAAAGGAAATTCTAATGGCACTTAGAATACCAATACCATTAAAGGATGCAGTCATAACGAAACAAGGTTTCCTTCCATTAGATCCTCAAAGGAGTGACCCTAGCTTGCAAGAACACCATTGTTTTCTCCCTGCCTCGGTCTCCTAAGATCATCACTGAAACAAGAGGATTGGGGCCTTCTAAACCAGCATTTAAGTTGTTTCTCAATAACTAAGGATCTACTTCTTAAACAATTTAGTGACTGGTTAGATTTTAACATGCTACTCCAGTCGAAAAAGAACTGCAGCTTCTCAGAGAGTGTATCAAAAACTTCCAGACAACTTGATACAGAGGGGGAAAAGGGAGGAAAAATACACATCATGCATTCAATGCCAGAGAGACCGACAGATGTATTCTTATTTTCATTAGTTAATTGAACTCGATTGTGTTATTACTGTACCTAGGATCCTAGAGCATATATTGGGTGCAAGAGAGAGCACAGGTTCCACACAAAAATCACATTGTCAAAGCGCCTCCAAAGCAGCAACACTTTCATAATGTCGATGCACAAACTTAATTACGTCTTACTAAAAAGTTCAGATAAATAAATATGAAGACGAACCACAAGTACTCAGGAAGATTAGGTGGGTGTTCTAAGAGATGCAGATACCTCCTTGCAAGTGAACATGTGCACACATTAATGCTACATATGAATTTTAAAAAGCCATCAAGCTCAGTTGCAGTCGGGCTTAATGAGTAATGATTTCATGAGGGGTTCAACTTGTTACCATACTGTTTAGTGCCTATTTTCCCGTTATCCAGACAAGTGGTGGTATGGCACCAAAAATGTATTTTATTTGAATTAAATTTTTTTAAAAAAAAATTGGTAAATTTGTGTTGACTTGGTCAAGTGACCAGTCAGATGTATGAATTCTCATTGAATCCTAAAATCCACACATTTGCAAGGATGACCTCCATCCCATGGATTATATGCCCTATATGTGTAATTGAGATTCCCTTTACTGTTTTCATTTCAATTTTCTGATTTCTATCTTATAACAATTACTTTCACACAAACAGTATCGCCCGTGAAATCTAGTTGTAGGATAACTCTCCAGTTCAAGTAACTAGAAGGAAACGAGCTTTGTAAAGGAAATCTTCTAAAACAAGTAGTTCCCAGCAATGGATTTTAATGAGTAGGAGGAAAAGAACCAAAAAAAATACACCTTTTCACCGCCATGGCATCCTGAAGTAAAACAGGGCAATAAAGTAAGTAAATTCAACAGATTTAGAATTTACCAAAAGCTGCGTAGCTTGATGAAGGGAAGGGCTGCCAAAAAAAATGAGTAGAATAATAAAATATGTTTACCTATGTTCCTCTTCTGTCCAAGGTATCCCCTTCCGTCGTTCTTGATCTGTTCGTGATGATTTTTTTCCACGAGTGGAATCAGTTTGCCTTTGCAAAGTTTGGCTATTAGCAACAGCATATTCTGTAGAATCCTCCAAAGAAGAAACATAGGAAGGCAAAGGCACACATCCAGACTCGATTGCATTTACATCTTCAACTAAGAGTTCATAATGATCTTTGATTTCCTCTCGCGTTTTCCCAGTGACTGCTGCTGCAATCTTTTCCCATCGGTCATCAGGATCTCCACCATAAATAGCCAGGGCATTCTCGAATGCTTTATCCTGCTCCCTAGTCCAAAAGGAGCCATTGCATGTCCCATCAGAGCTCATTCTCTTGTTAAGATTTGTTCGAAAGGGTTTTTGATTTACAGGCAAAAACTTAAAGAGGATTCACGAAAGGAAAATGTAACGCTCAAACCCACAAATATTCAGCATCTGATTTACATTACCATCACATTCCAAAATTTGCCCTTTGAAAGCTAGGAGACGTATAGAAATGGCAAACTGGTTTTCTGCAACAATTTCTCGGCCTTAAATTTCAATTACTAGACTGAACGTCAGATATAGCTAGCTGGCATCTTGAAACAAGAAGGCCAAGAAACAAAATATTTCCAACGATGCAAAAGTGAATAGCAGATGTGGCAGCCTCTGAAGGCAAACCATGCATGTCCACAATAAGCCAAGTAACCTGCACAACAAATCACCAATATAAAAACAAATGGAGCTTAAAAACAAAGAATCACATACATTGATGGGATATAATAGTGAACTAGTTCTCTAGAAAAATATATGTTGGTGAAAAAGAGAAACATAATCACTTCATTAATAAAAAGCATTTGCTTAACCATAAAAGTAAATGGTGAAATATTAACGAATTAATGGAAATATTGATGACGAACTGATTAAGGACAAAATTAAGCATTCTAGATTATGTAATCCGGAAAAGATCACAAATGCATTTGAAAATACGTTACGACTTACAAGTAAGACAAACAAGATGTTATGAGAAATCGTTCAAAGTAATAATGAGCATGAAAGGAAATTGTGACATTGCAAACTCAACAAGAACAGATGTAGGTACATGTTAAACAACCATCTACTCCAAAAGTTTCCAAAAGTTTAAGCTATTAGAGAGGGTGTAATTTAAGTATTTATACTTCAACACGCCTCCTCACATGCAAACTAGATTATGGAGCTAGCACGTGAAAATCTTTTAATCATTGGGGTGGCGGCGAGATTCGAACGCAGGAATTCTGACTCTAATACCATATTAAACAACCATCCATTCAAAAAAATTAAGCTATTAGAGAGGGTGTAATTTAAGTATTTATCCTTCAACAGTACATTAAATGAGACTCCTCTTATAAATCTCAAGTTGGGAGTTCATAACTGCCGAAATGACACATAGAAACAAGAACACAAAGCCTTAACAGCCCAAAGATGAGCCTAAACATAACACCCTTTCTCCATGTTACATGGACTAAAGTAAGAACACAATGTGGAATGCTCATTTTTAGCTATTAGGCCTCTAATCGTAGCTCTAGGAATGAGTTGGGCAGATGAAATAAATGAACTTTCCTTTTATCACTTCGTTATTAAAGTTATTAGAAAGTGATAATAACCTAGCAAATTGCCTTTCCATACAAATGTACCAAAGCATGGTACACTTCAATTTCGAAATGCTATATTCGGAATGCTATATTCGGAATGCAAGGTGTCTGTTTTATATTTTCTCCTTCAGTATTGATCATTTTTGGAACAAACACACAGATGTGCAATTGCAGAATTTAAAAGTGATATCAATTTGAAATGTTTTTGCATTCGATTAGCTTTCAATATGCGCTTACAACCCTTCGTCTCAATCTACAATTCTAATACTAGGGCTCATTAAAGTCTGTGTACATTTCTCAATAAAAAGATAAAAGCAATAAGTTAACTAATTAATATATTTATTTCAAATCCCTAGATTTAGTGTCCCACAAGGGGAGTGTATCATGTTTTAGAATATTTAACTAGAGAATTGGCAAGGATATCAACATTTGATGATAATTCCAATACAGAAAAATAGAATGAAACTTCGATTGCCTCGTTCATGTAAGTTTTTCCCAAAGTTAATGGATTAAAGCAAGTATCAAAATTTTGTTTTGGTGCATAATTTTGATCAAATCAAAACTGGAATTTTGAAACAGAGAAAAATGTATAATTCTAATTCCCAAACATCCTGAAACAGTCCAAAATATGGAATTTATTTTCCACCCCTGTTTTGTCATAGTTTCAACCAAAAAGAAATGAAATTTTGATCTTTTTTTTAAGCAACATACAACCATATGCACATCCAATAAGGCATTCTTAGGTAAAAGCATGTAACATGAGAAAGATTCTTTTTTGCTTTGGCTAGTTTTGAAAAAACAACTTTCTCGGGCTATTAATAAAAATATAATTTCTTGTTTTCATGCTATTTCAGTGATTATGGATGCCCAACTTGAGAACTACAGTAAGTGCCTTGTTTGTGCATCCTCTATTTTGGTTGTGTTGAGCTTGTGCAATCACATCACTCTGTCCACATTAATTGTGTTACTTTTCATAATTCATTGTCATATTCTGAGGTGAATCCTTTGCAACTCGTAAGGTTGTTTATATCCATTATAATCACTTTTAGGCCTTCCACATTTTTTTTTAATTCATTCATAGTATTAAATGTAGATAAATAAGTTGATTTTCACCAACTATTCTTTTATGGTAGTGAGATATACCTTATTTTGAAGTGATTACGTTACTTCTTGTGCGCCATATAGAGAAACATTTCGTTTTGACCCAATTTGAATAACAGTAGTTCAGCAAATAAAGGAATACTTGAGGCGAACAATTCCTCAAGCAATCCCTGATTTTCAGGGTCCAAGAATCCTTCTAGTCGAATTTACTTTACAACTCCAACAACAGCTGATCAAAATCACCAGATTTATGAAGTTTTTGAACACTACAGTGATTGCAGACCAAAAATTGACTGGCCACATTCCAGAGACTAACGATACCACAGAATGATCAATAATACACATGCACATATAATGAAGCACATTGCAAGTAGAATGTTACAGCAGAAAACAACAAATTTTCCTCCAGTCCAGCATAGCTAATTAAGAAGACAAACCTCTCTAGGGCAAGGAGATCATCCTCTTCCGTATCGTCCATCTTCATTTCTGGAAAGAAAGAAGCTCAATTCAATGTGAGAGTAAATAATAGGAAATATCCCAACAAACGGAAACTTGATCCAGCTTTGAATTCTGCAAGAAACTTATGTGACCCCCACAACAAAACCAGTTGTCCAATATTGAAATATTAGACCCAGATGAACCCAGAAACGCTCAAACATAAGAAGGACAGTAACTCTGTATCAGCATCTAGTAGTGTCAGGGTGTTGAGTCTTTTGAACAATATATCAGCAAGTTAATGTTACAAACAAACTTGGAAGCTAAAATATACATAGACTAGTTATTGTTTGTACCTGAAGGCACAGAATAATAAAAAATAAAAAATATATTTGTATTAATATCCAAAATTAAATCATAAACATAGAGAAGAGATAAAAGAATTTAAGCATTGGTTGGAAGTGGAGGTAAGAGATGGTGGGCGGCAGTAGTGGTGGTAGGAGATGGTGATGGTTATGGTGAGTGTTAATGACCGTGGCGATGATGGTGATGGTGATGGCGACGGTGATGGTAGCGGTGGTGGTGGCGATGGCGATGGCGGTGAGGATGATGGTAATGATGGTGGTGAGGTGACGGTGGTGGTGGTGAGGGGTGGCCGTGGCGGTGGGGGCAGTGATGGTGGTGGTGGTGGTGGCGGCGACGACAGGGGTGATGGAGGTGATGGCAGCGACAGTCATGGAGGTGGGGTTTGGGGTGGTAGAAATAGTGGTAAACGGTTTCAAATACTATTATTTTTTTAAAGTACTTATGATAAATAACTTCTAAAAGTACTTTTAAAAAATTACTCCAAACATACCCTTTGGAACCTATTTTTTCTATTAAATTTAGGGTGTTAATATTACCCGTTAGATTAACTTTAAAATAAAATTTAAAGAAATTTCAACCGCGAATAGCAAAAGTCATTTTGTTTATCTTTTGAGATTTGAATTGTAAGTTACTTTATTATATAGACTAGTTATTGTCTGTACCTGAAGGCACAATGTAATAAAAAATGATAAACAATAAACATATTTGTATTTATATCCAAAATTAAATCACAAAAGAAGAGATAAAAGAATTTAAGCATCGATTTGTAGTGGGAGTGAAAAGTAATGGTAGGAGACGGCAATGGTTGTGGTGGGTGACAATGACCATGATGACAGTGGTGGCAGCGGCGGTGGTAGTGGTGGCCGCAGTGGCTATGGTAGTGATGGCAGCGGTAGCTGTGGTGGTGGC
>CM042202.1:19672794-19689335 GCA_023539305.1 Ilex asprella
TGGCGGTGGGGGCGGTGGTGATGGTGGTGACGATGACGGTGACGACGACGACGACGGCGGCGGTGGAGGGGTGGCGGTGGGGATGGTGATGGTGGTGACGGTGACGGCGGCGGAGGTGGTGGGGTGGTGTTGATAAAGGTAGTGATGGTGGTGGTGGCAGCGACAACTATAGTGGCGGTTGTGGTGGTGGCGGCTGCAACGGCGACAGTGGTGGTGGGGATGGGGGTGGTAGAGGTAGTGGTGGGACAGTTTCAAATACTATTATTTTTTTAAAATACTTATAAGAAATAATTTTTAAAAGTACTTTTAAAAAATTACTCCAAACACACCCTTAAACCTATTTTTTTTTATTAAATTTAGGGTGTTAATATTAGCCGTTAGATTAACTTTAAAGTAAAATTTAAAATAATCTCAACCGCAAATAGCAAAAGTTATTTTGTTTATCTTTTGATATTTGAATTTTAAATTACTTTATATATAAGAGATGGAAACATGAGTGGGATGGCAAACCAATTAATAAAACAGTCCTCTAAGCCTAAAACAACTACCCGCACCTATAGATGGGAAATGTGAATGTCAATAAAGCCATAGAGTATTTATACTCAAAGGGGGAAAATCGAAATGGGTTTAATGAAATGATGAAAATGTGATTGACCATTGTACTCAAAATGAAATTTTCAGGGGAATGGGATGGGAGTAATCTTACTGAAAGAACCTCAAACTAACCCACCATAGGTAGGTTGAAGGAAGAGCAAGCCTAACTTTTATGGGTGAAAATGCCTTCCGATGAAAAATTAGCCAACAGCCCCGCAGGGTGAGTGTGTGTGTGTGTGTGTGTGTTATTGGCAGATTTGCAGTTGATGAGATACTTGCCTGACGCTCTACGCCTCTGCAAGATCCAATAGCGGCCGGCAGGAATCGGAAACAACCTCCGAACACCTATCAGTTGGAAAATATGGAATATGGCTATTTATAGTTTACACTCACAAATATTAGGGCGAATTTCATTTTATACCCTAAAATATTTCAAGTTTTATACTTTATACCTTTACAGATTAAATTTTCTGCAATATATCCTTAATGTATTAAAAGTATTACAACGTACTTTTCCAGTTAGCTTTCTGTTAGTTTTTCAATCAATGTAAATGGGTTGATTTTTAAAATCTCATATTATAACACTTTTAATACATAACATAGAAGATTTAATATGAGAAATTATTTTTTAAGAGTATAAAATAAAAAGCCTAAAAATATTTCATTTACAAATTGCAAAAAGCCCTAAATTTTAATCTTATTTCCATTAGGTCTAGGGTTAATCACATTTTACATCCAGAAAGTTGTTCAAATTGTACCCTAAAAATTTTTAATTTTTTAAATTACACCTTCAATATTGTAAAAAAATAATAATAATAAAGCTACAATGTAACCTGACCCACATTTTCGTTCACTTTTCCATTGGAAAACTCGATGTACAGGTTACAATTATTGGACAAAAAAGTCAAAGAACATTTAGAACTGGCCCACACTATATTTATTTTGTGACATTGAAGGTATAATTTGAGAATCGAAATCTTATAAGATGTAAATTAAAATTTTGAGTATCTTTTAGGGTATACAATGTGATTAGTCTAAATTTGTAACGGGTTTTCAATTCATCATTTCCATTCAACTCAGCTAATGTGTCTAGACATTGGCCATAGGATTATATTTTTCTATCAAAAACAAAAACAAAAAACAAAAAAAAATGATACAAAATTTAATCCCAATTTTTTCCTCTTAAAAATATTAAATTCTTTGCACGGCCTCCGATAGTAGACAATTCAATCAAGACACTCTTAAATGTCAAATAAAATCTCATCAATTCACACTTACATCTTTCTTTATTTTAATTTTAAGTTGAGTATTTGAAAAAATTAAATTACTATTTAAAATATAAAATTGTATAATCAATGTTTAATTTTTGGTATTATATAATGTATTCAGACACAGAATTATTGCTATAGTTTTAAAAAAATACTACAAAACTCAAATGAAATTCAAAAATTACAATTCAAATACGTATCATCTTTAGGATAAGTGGTCTCACTGAAAAAAATTGAAAAGACTCACTCAATTAATAAATGATATGCCCTTGGATTATCATTTATTTTATTTTATATGAGTTATGTAATATTAGTCATATATATAATAAAATACCTTATAATTCAAATTTCAAAAGATAAACAAAATAATTTTTGTTATTCGTGATTGAGATCGCTTTAAATTTTACTTTAAAATTAATCTAATTGATAATATTAATACCCTAAATTGAATAGGAAAAATAGGTCCATAAGGGTGTGTTTTGAGTGATTTTTTAAAAATACTTTTAGAAATTATTTCTCATAAGTATTTTTTAAAAAAAATAATATTTGAAACTGCTTTACTACTACCTCTACCACCACTGTCACTGCAGTCGTCATCTTCGTCGCCATCACTACCACGACTACTACCTCCCCACCATCACCATCATCGTTGTCGTCGCCACCACGGCCATTGTCACTAACTACAACCATCGCCGTCTCTTAACACTACTACTGATGCCCACCACCTCTCACCTCTACTATAAAACTGATGCTTATATTTTTTTTATCTATTTTTTATGTTTTTGATTTGATTTTGCACATGAATACAAGTATGTTTATTATTTACCATTTTTTATTATACTATGCATTCAAGCACAATCAATAACTAATAATTTTATATTAAGAATTGTTAATTAGGAAAATATATTCATAATTAGTCATAAGCATGAAATCACGTAAATATTATTTATTCGGAATTCTTTTGTGTATTTTTAATATAATTTCTCAAGCCGACAAGAGTCGATGATCTGAGTTAAAAGGCGACTGATTACCCCCAAAATAATAAATAATAAAGAGGATTCTACCTTTATAAAGTATATATAAACTCTATACCACTTAAAAGGGTTTCCTTCTTAATTTGTACATTATTTTATGATCACTTAATCCAGAAAGAAAGGCATTTTTTTATTGTTATTTAAGGAAAGTCATCCTGGTGTCAACCTTGTATACAGTATATTTTATGTATTGTCCAATGGCACATGACATGTATTAGAAAAAAATGAGGGTAAGATGTAATTCTCTAATGTAAAATAAAGTAAGTTTTAATAAGGTTATTTAACGGTCTCAAATAGACTCATCAAACGATCACCGACATCCCTTTCAAAATCATTCACATTAAATTTTCCTCTCCCCCAGTTCATCAGTTCTCCTTGAAGTTACATCATGCTTTCAAGGCACGGGTTACTCTTAGTTAATAATAATGTAACAAGTTCTCTTGATTTTAACATAAATTAAAGCCTAGTGAACTTATAAAAGTACAATAACGATTAAAAATAATTCAATTTTCATAGACG
The DNA here is from genome assembly GCA_023539305.1 of Ilex asprella. Classification (NCBI taxonomy): domain Eukaryota; kingdom Viridiplantae; phylum Streptophyta; class Magnoliopsida; order Aquifoliales; family Aquifoliaceae; genus Ilex; species Ilex asprella. The sequence goes on from CM042202.1 coordinate 19,676,210, forward strand.
TTGATTCAATGATATAAAATTTATCCAATATTAATTTTTTGCATGACCCCCAATACCGACAATTCAGTCGACACATTTCCCAATGTTAAACAATTCCACCAATCTCTCTCTTCATTTTAATTTTAAATTGTGTAATTAAAACACTAAATTTATTATTTAAAATACAAATATTGTAAGATCAATTCAGTTTTTGATATTGTACAATACCTTCAGAATTATTAGTTTGTTAATACAAATATTACAATAAGCAATGTGATTTTATGATGAATTAAGAAATAAACTAAAAATAGTGCCATAAATAGAATTGAGGGTCACCACAACCAGCATTATAGGTAATTTTGCCTCTGTATTTCTCTGCATATTTCATATTTTTAGGGGCATTAGGTGGGAATCATGCATTTCTATATTCATAGCACACATTCATTCACACAAAACTATTCTGCACCGAGTCCATCGAGATGAAAGGTTTGATCTAACTAAGTGCTTTGCACCCAGTTGTCCTGAATTGACAAAAACATAGAAACTTGTGGGACAATCTGTAGACTTTCTATTTTGGAAAAGGGAAAAAAATTAAAAAAAACAAAAAACAAAAACCAAGAAAATGATAGAAAATATATATGGAACAGAGACCTGGAGTTGCTGAACCTAGTTCAATACTTATGAACCTAAGAAACCATCCACCTTTGCGTTCGTTTTCCTCGACAGAAATTTCATGCAGATGGGTGGGTTGACACCTGCCAAAGCCAGTATTGAACTGGGCAAAGTCCATATACCATCCCCACAAATCAACCCAGAAGCCACTGCAGGTCCAAATGCATCAGCCTTGGTCTTGTTTATCTTCCCCCAAACAAACAGTATTAAACTCCCAACACACATATCAATTGCAAAGTATCCTCCAAGATAGAATGGTATTGCCATTGCCATGGGAAGAGGAATAAACTTGGCCCTCCTCTTACCCACGACATCCCTAATCGCATTGATAATCATAGCAGCACCAAAAAACACATAGCAAAGAGTGAGGCAGTGCTTTGGCAAAGCCGAAAACCCTTGAACACCCAGAATTGACATGTTGCGGTAGATAAGAGCATTAGGGGCAGGGTACTGTGAACCAGGAACCCCAAGATCATGGAAGGCCTTGTAGAAAAGCCAAAAGACACAAGGTGAAATAACACAACCCATTGCAGTTCCGATAATTTGGCTCACAAACATGGACCGCGGGGAAGCCAGGGTCATATAGCCAGTCTTGAAGTCCTGCATTAAGTCAGATGCAGTGGAGACGATGTTCATCATGACCCCACAAGCTGCTAAACCTGCAAGAACTCCACCATTAGAGGCTCCCGCCCATGCTCCAATTGTGAAGATTGCCAGCTTCCCGTAGGTGGACGCCAAGGACCAGTCAGTAAGCCCGCAGCCATAAGCATTGCAGAAAGCTAGAACTGGAGCAAAGATGTATATCACCACAACATAGTACCACTTCAGTTGGTGGAAGATGTGTGGAAGTGTTGCAACAGATACAATCGCAATAGAGACATAACCAACAACTGCCAACCATATTGGAATTTGGTCCTTAAGGAAGAGTTGGGTCCGGCGCTGGTCATCATAAGATAAAGAAGGATTCACGAGGGAGCTGCGATTAGCAAGTGGCAAGTCGGTGCCTGAATTTTTATCACGCACTTGGTGATACAACCCAAATAGAGTGTGTCCAAGAACTTTGAAGAAGTTGTAGAGGCCATCACCAAGGATCATGGCTATGGCTATGAAGATCTGCAATAAGAAGGATTAAGAAAAGGTCAAAAACCCTGGATTCAACTTGGCATATTAGCTATAAAACAGGGGAAGATAGTTACCCTGTAACCTTGCAAGCCATGGAGACTGTTTGGGCTGAGGTCTGCAGAGTACCAATGACCCTTTCTGTTCTGTATGAGGGGCCACATAATACCCCATGAAAGGATTGCTCCAACTAGCAAAGATATGTTGATCAGGTATGGACAGATCATACCAACACCAACGTAAGTTGCAGAGAAATCAAAGTAAAACCTGATTTTTGACAGACAACTCAGAAAATATCAGATGTCTTGAATTGGTAAATTTATCACATGTAAATTTATCTCCATTTTGGCCCGATAAGCTTGAACTCAAAGAAATGATTTCTTTGTAGCTTATAGTGTGCTGATGAGCTTGGAAATTAATTTCATGCACCTTTACTCAAACTGTTTCAAATAATGAGATATCAAAAGTAATTATGCTGGCTCTTCAGTATAAGTTGGGGTGTACTACGTACTTGTTTTCATATGCTTTGAGACCAAAGGTTGGAAATTCTACGAATCCACAACCATCCCCTGCAGTGAAAAACCACTGGAAGAAACCCCACAAAAAGCTGAACGAAAAGAATTTTCCCAGAGCTCTCACCTGCTTCCTACAGTGAAGTGAGGAGCAAGAATGTTGAGAAACAAAGTTGACCACTTTGATCAATTTATCAGAATCAAATGCTACAAAATAGAGTTGGTCTCATTCTTACTTGGCTAGTTTGGCTCCTAGAGGAGTGTGGAAGCTGTTGATGAGGTGAGCTGTTGCAGTGCCGCTGGGATAAATCAGCTTGAAGTCTACGATCATTATCTGAATTTCAATAAAAATGATGTTCATTTACATTATCAGATTTGCTTCCTCGGCTTCCAAATTCCATGTTGTCCTACTACAGGACAGATTCTAGACCACCAACTAATGTCACAACCTTTTTAAAGTTTTAATAGAGATCGAAAATGGATTGGATGAGCTTCAATTGAAGAATTGAATTTTATTATTTATTTTAGTATTATTTTATTAGTTAAGAAAATTTGTTTGACTAGGAGTATTAATTAGAGTTTGACTAGGAAATTATTATAGAGTTTTAGTATGATAGGGATTTGAGAGTTTGATCATGAAACTCTTTTAGTATTTTAGTAGGAAAGTAATTTTTATTTTAGTAGGGGACTTTGCCTATAAATAATGGTATAATCCCAACTATTTTAGTTAGAATGATTATGAATAAGAATTGAGTATTCTCTGCGGAGATTTATGTGTTTCTTCACTGATTCCTTACGAGGATGAGGTAAACCCCTTCCACCCCTCTTATTTCTTCTTCTCTTTCTATTCTCTGATTTTTAATCCTTCTCGTTCTACATCAATTATTAATAGAGATCGAAAAGGGATTGGATGAACTTCAATTGAAGAATTGAATTTTATTATTTATTTTAGTATTATTTTATTAGTTAAGAAAATTTGTTTGACTAGGAATATTAATTAGAGTTTGACTAGGAAATTATTATAGAGTTTTAGTAGCATAGGGATTTGAGAGTTTGATCATGAAACTCTTTTAGTATTTTAATAGAAAAGTAGTTTTTATTTTAGTAGAGGACTTTGCCTATAAATAATGGTGTAATCCCAACTATTTTAGTTAGAATGATTATGAATAAGAATTGAGTATTTTCTGCGGAGATTTATGTGTTTCTTCACTGATTCCTTGCGAGAATGAGGTAAACCCCTTTCACCCCTCTTATTTCTTCTTCTCTTTCTATTATGTGATTTCTAGCTCTCCTCGATTTATATTAATTGGTATCAGAGCTCAACTTCGATCATTCTCGATTGTCGTTGTGTTTTTGAGACTTGCCTGCCAACTTCGATTCGTACAAAAAAAAACACTGTTCATTGTTCATCCGTACACTGTTCATCCATACACTGTTCATGCGTGTACTGTTCATCTGTACACTGTTCACCGAAAATATTGTTCATAAAAAAAAATTCTCTAAATTCTACTCCATTCAAGATGGTTTCCAACGCCGAATTAAATGTTAAAGTGGAGAATTTATCCCAAGCACAAATTGATTTGCAAAAGGCCATAAATGAGAGGATGGATTCACTAGAGGCGTCCATAACATCACTAAAGGAGGTCATGGAAGCTTATCTCTTAGATAAAAAAGGCAAAAGAGTTGAGAAAAACGTCGACAATAGTCCATCTTCAGTCATCAATCCTCCACAGGTACTTATACAAGCCCCTCCACCACGAGCTCCACTTCAATTGAATGATGAGCTGAAATTAGATACCGTTGATGAGACTAAAATTTCTCCTCATCATACATCAATTGCTTTTGATAAGTTGATCTCAAAGGATCTTCTTACAGAAGAAGTTAAAGGAGTTTTAAAAAGTGCCAATACAAATGGAGTTGTTATTTTGTCTCCACTGGATTACATACTTCCTTCACCTATAATGGTGTATGTGGATAAGACTGTGATGAATGCAATGCACGGAGGAATTATTTTCTACTATGGAGCTCTACAATGCTATTTTCTTGGAACACAAGCTTCTTCAAATTTTTTGGAGTACTTGTGGCCTTCCAACTCTTCGGAAAAGAGTTTTTTTCAGCCGAGAAGAATTGATAGAGATCGAAAAGGGATTAGATGAGCTTCAATTGAAAAATTGAATTTTATTATTTATTTTAGTATTATTTTATTAGTTAAGGAAATTTGTTTGACTAAGAGTATTAATTAAAGTTTGACTAGGAAATTATTATACAGTTTTAGTAGGATAGGAATTTGAGAGTTTGATCACGAAACTCTTTTAGTATTTTAGTAGGAAAGTAGTTTTTATTTTAGTAGGGAACTTTGCTAATAAATAATGGTATAATCCCAACTATTTTAGTTAGAATGATTATGAATAAGAATTGAGTATTCTCTGCGGAGATTTATGTTTTTCTTCACTGATTCCTTGCGAGGATAAGGTAAACCCCTTCCACCTCTCTTATTTCTTCTTCTCTTTCTATTATCTGATTTTTAATTCTTCCCGATCTACATCAAGTTTTCTTTTCGTTCTCTGTACATATCCCTCCCCCCCCTCCCCAAGAAAAAAAAAATCTTCATGCTGAAGTGAATTCAGGTATGTTCCAAAAAAATAGGATGACATAAACACAATGGATGCAGCTCATGAAATCTAATGAAGTTAGGTTTAGCGGGAAAGAATATGCCATTCCACGGCCTTGGGATTTACTAAAATGTTCCAGTAGAAATTAAATTACAGATGGGTAGCAAGTGCAACTAAATATATATGTGTGTGTGTGCGTGTGTGTGTGTGTGAATATGTTCAAGTTCAAGGCTGCACCTTTCGAAGAGGCACCACAGAAAAGAGTCCAAGAAAACTAACAACAAAAAGAAATCCAATCATCCATCCCAAAGCTGGGTCCTTCACATTTTGTGTATTGTTAGCTTCAGTTGATTGTTTGGCAATAAATTCACTCATGCCGAAAAGATAACTGCCAAAACCTCCTGCTTATGGAAATATATCAGTATGTAGAAGTGAAAAATTGCAATGCAATCCATTAAAAGTGTTAGGGTTTAACTCATGTAAACCCACAGACAAACGCACACAATCGAAGAACAAACCAAGAACATAAATCAATGAGAAACAAGAAAGAACAAGACACAAAGATTTTTACGTGGTTCGGCAATTTGCCTACGTCCACGAAGCTGCAGGAATTTCACTATATTGAGAGAGAAGGTTTACAAGAGCGGCTACAATGAACTCCCAAACCCTAATCACCAACAACGGGTTTTTATATGTCTTGCACCGGGCCACAAAGCAGGCCCAAAAATTTTCCGGCCCAAGCCTTCGCTCCATGGACCAAGCCTCAGAAACTTTCCCATTAAAAACCACGCAACATTATTTCGGGTCGGATCATCATCCGGATCAACCGCGAAACTAGACTCCACAAAAGAACCCAACAAAAAGTGAAGTCCTAGATGGTTGAAGCAAGTATCTCCATCACATGCTAAGTTTTGGGATACGAAGTATATGCAGAATGCTCAATTGTTCATTGCAATTTGAAGACAAGCCACTCAATAAAAATTGTCAAATTGTAGTAATCACCAAAATGCCGAAGGCATTCTCCTTTCTCACTCCAACCTAAAGAATTTAGTCTAATCAAACCATATGCGAGATGAACAACTTAATGACTTGAATCAGGTTGGATTTTCAAGATGTAAATTCCCTTTTTGAACAGGTGACATCCGAGGAGACATAATCCAAGCCTTTTGTACCATTACCAGCATGCCTTTCCGATAACCTAGCGGACAAATGTTTAAAGCACTTCATAGCCTGACTGCTCATGCTTCTTATATCTAAGTAACCCCTAGTTTGAAAGAACTTTGATGGTTAATAATTGTCTTCACACATTAGCTCCTCACTCCATGAATTGCGATTGCCGTTTCTTAGTGGAGGAGTCCAGATGGGACACAACTTACTACTTGGAAAATGAAGTCCCTCGCAGGTTTAGGGCAACATTGAGGAGAAAAAGTGATAACCAAAAGCTGTGGTTAACGTTTAGTGGCACAATAGGTCCGTTTGGAGCCCAATGATGTAGCAATGTTCCAGGAACTTTCAACCAACCTGAAAGTGCAATTTAGTATCCTTTCTTGTTCTCTCTTCTTGCAACTTTCATTTTTTAGCTAAATATGCAGCAGTTAGCTATTTGACCATATTTTCCAAGAATTTCAATAAATTTTGTTGAATTGATAAATAATTCCATCGAATCTGAGAACTTGTGTTCTTGGTACTCTGAATATTTATTGCTGATTCCACTGCATAATCTCTGAAAATTAATCCAAAAAATCTTATGTCTCTATACCATGCCTACAAGGGCAAGAATCTCAAAGGTCAACATCTCTGATTGAACAAATGAGTCGTATGACACCCAATTGTTTGATCCACTACACTATAGTGAATCGGAGACGTATGCTCTACAAACTTCGACTTAATCACATAAACCCATCCTTCTAAACCATATGATATCGATAAGAATGCTTGGGGTGTTAAAAGAGAACACGAGTCTTTAACACCAAATTAGAGGATTTGAGTCTTTCTTATCTACCAGTACACAATTCATTTACGACACAAATACGAATTAATAAACGGATCGAGAATTAATAACGAATCGGATATGAGTGAATTATTTTATTGACACCAACAGCAAAGACCCGATATCAACCACACGGAAATGACCATCGCTCTTCCCCACTCCAGTCTACTCTTTCAAAAAATAGGACTATTGTCATGATTATTTTCGCATCCAATCTCGATTACCCCCTATTCCCCATATCTCATGTTCAAATTAGGGACAAAAATTAACGGTAAATTTACGGTAAATTGACAGTAAAATCGCATTATGTACATATATTAACAGTCTCTGTGTATGTATGTATGTATGTATGTTTGTATGAACGTACCGCTGAAGGCTATGCCGGAGGTGGCAACGACGCATGTCTGAATAACGGTGTTCTCTTGCCTGGTGAAAGGTTGCTTCAACAGACCAGACTTCTCAAGAAACTTGGTCCAAGTCTTGACGAAGAAGAAGCCCAAAAGACCCGCAGAGACGTTGAGTGAAGGTATGATACCAGTGGTTAGATTGAGCTTCATGACTATGAAGGTGAAGAGTATACCCAAAACAAAGCTCACAACGAAGGACCTGAATGTAAGTTGGGTCTGCCATGGCGGTACCTCCTTGCATTCAAAGATTCTTTCTATAGATTCGATCTCATCTTCTTCTTTCTTCTTGTTGATATTGTTGGAGTTTTGGAAGTTGTCTTCACCGTCGCCGGAATCGGCGGTGCGGTTGTGGTCTCTTCCGGTGGCGCTGGTGTTTCTGTCCATGGCCGTGAACTGATACGAGAGAGTGCGGATGTGTTTGTTAAGGAGTCTGAATCAGTATTTTATTGCGGCTTTCCCTCTGACAACCTTTGCTTTGGCTGTTGATTTTTCAAGGAGGAATTGCAATTTGCACCTTGAAATCTTTCTAAGATTTTTTATTTTTTATATTGTAATTAAATTGCAATATGATTTTTTATTAAATTTTTATTAGTGTGAATGAGTTGATTTTTGACAGAAAAATAATAAAGACCACATTACAAGTTTTTTTAAAGGATAGGGATAATTGTCTTAGTTCTATTGTAAAAGAAAAAAATCATTGTATCACAATAGGCAGGTTACTTTTTCTGTCATTGTCGGGAGAGCTCTTGACGAGAAGACCTTAGGATAAGTAGATAAAATAAATAGGAGTGGGAGAATTGATCTGTTTAGTATAAATATTGATGGTACAACATAAAAAATTTAAAATCTTTCGACGTGCAAAATGCGAAAAACACTTTTCATGGCAAGCAATTTTTCTAACGGGGCAAATCAACATGATGAAAAAACTTAAACGTTAATATGAGATTAACAGAGTTAAAATTTGTTATAACATATAAAACGTATTTATAATTACATAATGTCGAGTTAATGGTCACAGATTATTTATAAAATTGTTATGCCCGAATGGATCTTTACTTAAATTTATAGCAGACTTTGGGTTTTACTACAAGAGAAGAGAACGAGAATAGTAGTTATGAATTTTTAAATAAGATAAATTATATTTTTACCCTTCAACTATGTTTTTTTTTTTACTTTATTCTCTTAATTATTATATTTTTCACATTATACTCTTAATTATGTGATTAGTTTTAGGTTACTCAATTATTAACATTCGTTACATAATTAACAAAAAATTATTTTATTTTGACTCCTAAACTATGTAATTTTATTTACCCTAGCATGTTTATAATTTTTTGTCGGGCAGTGTAAATTAATCAAAGTAGTTGAGGCGACAATATAAAAAAATCAATAATTCTAGGGACAAAGTGTAAAAAAAGTCAATTTTTTTTACCAAAATATATTTTACCCTTGTAAATAAATATAAGGGTTTTGTTTCGTGATAATGCAAAAATTTGATTATGCACAATTAAAATAGTCAAGTGTATGGAATAAAGTAATTAATGAAACAATCAATAATAAAAGATAAATATTTTGTGGTTGAGTTTGGATGACCTAACCATTGAAGACGACAACGATGATCTAGGATAAGAGTAAACTCAAGGTGTGGGGTGTGAGAGATACCTCCCCTGTTTAAGAGGTTTACAAAGAGTCTTAATTGAGGCAGTGACGTGAAGGTCAGATTATTGATCTTTTGAAAAAGATAGTTACGATTAAGAATGTGTACTATCTTGCAATAATAACTATCTCGATGATTACTTTTTTACGTGTGTTAACTCGTCCTAGATTCTCCAATTTTAATTGGGATGAAGGCACGAGCCAAATCAGACCTGACTTTTAATCACGAGGACAAGCTATGATATTCAAATAAAAAAAAATGTGGACAAGCTATGAATTGGTTTTGGCCAGCTGGATTTGGGCTGTCACTTGGAATGATTTGTGGAATGTGGATTTGTATGGAAATATGGGGTGGGCTCCAGTTGAAATTTGAACCCTTTTTATGTGTTATATAAGTCTAAATCGTCTGGCCAATTTTTTTATTTTTTTTAAAAGTCTAAATCTAGATGGACCAAACGGCTCTAGTCGGCCTTGTCTTTGTTTCATCGGTCACAGCTCATGGTTCATCAAGTCAAATGACTAACGTCATTCGTGAGGGAAATGCCCAGCTCAGATCGGTTCACGAAAAGGTCGTTTAAGACAATGTCCTGCTCATAAAACAGTAAGAATGACAGTGAACCCGAAAAAAATAAGTATTCGTTTAAATTTGTCTTGTTTAGATTGGGGATAGATTATACGTATTGGATAGTAGATGTATATAAGAATATTCGTATAAACTCGTGCGGGGATGGACTTATCCTTACCCCCGCCTCGTACCCGCCCCGTCTAGTCCCGTCCCCATTACCTGCTAAATAAATAAACAAATAAAAAATTTTATTGAGTTGATTTAGATGATTTTACCACCATTATATTGTTTGTGGAATTTTGTTTTGGACATTTATTTGTATTTTAGACATTTGTTGTTTGTATTTTATTCAAATATGTTATGTTATATTATGATGTGTTAGATTATGTTAGATTATTTAGAATGTTCATTATTTAAAATATTAGATTTATTTAGTTTGAGCTCGGGCGGGGACAAAGATTAAAAATTTACCTGCGAACGAGAATGAGGATGAAAATTATATCCGCTAACGGGAGTGAATCGGGAATGGATGAAATTTTTTTAAGCGGATACGGGAATGAAGACTATACCCCCCGTCCCCGCTTCGATCCATTGACATCCCTATGGACCAATAGATTTGAGATGATAGTTTTTCCAAACAAAAACCCTACATAAATTCTCTTCTCATTACTAAATCTTTCATGCTGAAACACAAGTTTAATTAAGTTTTTTTTAAACTTTAATTAACCTTAACTTTATACCCAGATACTTATCTAAAAAAAATTTTGTACTCGGATGTTGTATTTACAAATATAATATGTATTTTTCATGTAAAATTTCACGTTTTACGTAACAATTATGATATTTTACCCTACACCACACGGCACAGTGATGTATAATATTTGTCACCTCTTTTAGATCGAGACAGATAGCCTCGTGAGTCGTGACTGTTGACTAACAAAGGGGAGAATGGCTGTTTGTAGTACGTGAATTTGGAACTTTGTGGCGTATTTGTGGTATCCTTTGATGATGGGTGTCATATCTATATAATTAGGGAGTTAGAAGTTTAAATTTTATCCCTATGTATTTTCTGCTCATTACATTACATCATTTATTTCTACCACAAATTGATTATTTATGTTTTAGACATTGTTCAAATACCATTATATACACATATTGATTTTTTTTTTTGAAATCATGTATTTTACGAATTTTTTGTCAATTTTTTAATAAAATAATGGGTAGAAATAAATTTCAAATTATGTAACTAAAAAAATATTTTTTTTTGTTATTTAGTATAATAGTGTTGAACCTTCGTCAACAAAATTCTCGTGCACGATAGAGACAGCTAACACATTTTAGAAGGTCACGTCACACCTAAAGAATATAACTCGTAATGGCCAAACATTCTAACAAATGAGTTACAATCGTCTCAACACTATACAAAAAGAGCGTCGATTACGAGAATATGACAAAGATCACACACGACAATCACACAAGATATCTTAATACTACAAAAATGGATCAAATCCTCACAATGCATAAAAAGCAGTTATCTGTACAATTACCTTGTGTAATCTTTTCCCTCGACTAATAGAAAATCTCTATAGGAATAAAAGACTCTATTAGAGTGGACTAATCAAGCTCCCGATCTGGTGAACTACTAAAAACCTTTTACCTGTTGTTCTTTAAATTACGTCCCAAGAGCCTAAAATCTCTGAGTGGACATTCCAATGACTCTCAAATCCCCTACGTCTCTCGTCAACTATGCAAATCACACCATCAAATATAATTTTTATTTTAGCCATTGTTCAAATATAATAAATAGTGTATACATATTGATATTTTTTTTTGATTATATATTTTGAGAAAATTTTGTTAGTTTTTTTTTAAATAATGAATATAAATTAATTTCAAATTATGTAATTAAAAAAAAAGAAGGAAAAAAATTGTTATGTAACATAATAGTATCAATTTTTTGAACGTTCAAATTTTATGTCACATCGTGTTTAAAAATACGAGTTATAACTAGTGTATTTATGTTATATATGCTTTTATCTATGTCAAAAGTAGAATTCTGAGATGTTGAAAAGTATATGGTGGATATAATATATTCTGGGAATTATTTATTTGTTTGTCGTAGTAGAAGGTTGTTACAAAATAAGGTTTTTGAAAATGAGCTTGAGCTCGAGTTTAACCTTAAATTCCGGCTTGTTGGGGAAAAGAAAAAGTAAGGCTGAATGAGCCGAGCTTGAACTTCACATATTTTATTTGAGTTGAGCTTGAACTTAAAGTAAGATTTGAGGATCGAACTCGAATCAAATTTGAGCATCTTCTTGAAAGTCTCGATGGATTAAATTTTCAAATTATGTCCCAAAATTATGTTATTAAATTATGTCACAATAACATTAATGTTCTGTTGAAGATGTGATGCCATCATCTCATTTGGCTCCATTCTTGGTAGGAGTATTCACTCTACTCGTAGGAATTATAGTATTTCATCTTCTTATCCGATACTACTTGCGGAATAATTTTTTTTTGACCTAACTTATCCGATCAAGTATACTATTCTTACTTTAATTTCGTTAAAAACAATCGAGTAAGAAGTCGAGTGAATACATATTTTTTAGTTATTAATTTTTGAATCATTTTAACAATTTAATTAAATAATTTATCACGAATTAATTAACACAATAAACCAATAACACTAAAAAAATGAAATAAATTTGATAATATATAAACAATTGCAATAAAACATAACAAGAAAATCATAAATACCAATACATCATATATAAGAAAGACATAAATATCAATACAAATATTAAAATTTCTAAATTTTTGAATTTTAATTTTAGGGATTAATACACACACATATATGCATAGGTAAGGTAAGAAAGGATAAAAATATGAAAATTTTGTAGGTATTTCATATTTTTACTTTATTTTTTACAAAATATCAAAAAATCCTTCGTTGACATACCTAATTCTTTCGGATAACAGATAAAATTTACGGATAATAAAAAATTAGAAAAATTTTAACCACACTTCCTCTAGTTTATCATATCTTCAAAGACACCCCTTCTAATTTCTGAATCTTCAATGACACCCCTTATTAAATTAAAATTTTTAACTAGAATACAAATTTACTAAATTGTCTATGATATATTTGAGGATAAACTTCAATCACACCCCCTCTAAGTATGTATATCTTCAATGAGACCCCTTCTAGATAAGTATATCTTTAATGAGACCCCCTATATTTTTTTAAATTTTTTTAAGTATTAAAATTTCGAGTGAATTAAAATTTGATTCAAGTTAATTAAAATTTATTTTTTTCATATTAAAATTTGAGCCAATTAAAAATTATATTTTTTACGTATTAAATTTTGACTAATTAAAATTATATTTGAGCCAATTAAAAATTATTTTTAATCTACTAAAGTCAAATTTTAATCAACTAGTATTGAATTTTAATCAGCCAAATTTTAATACATAAAAATATAAATTTTAATCGACTCAAATTTTAATAAATCGAATTTTAATTTACACGAATTTTAATATATAAAAAAATATAAATTTTAATGGACTCGAAAGTAAATTTTAATATATAAAAAATAAATTTTAATATATTCAAA
>CM042202.1:19702234-19717672 GCA_023539305.1 Ilex asprella
ATATGATATAGTTTATTTATATAAAAATTATACATATTTCTAAATTAATATATAAATTAAATATAAATAAAATACTTTTTAATACAAACCTGATGGTATAATTTTTACAGGATGAGTAAAGTCAACGAATCGTAACATTAAGGTGAGATTAGAGCTGCATGACTCATAGAATAAATTACTGTGTGAGGGCTAATTCTTTGTATGGAGATAATGACACGGAAGAAATATAGTGGTTCACCAGCTACAGAGCTTGGCTAGTCCACTCTTTAATGGAGGCTCTTGCTCCATTTTCTTTATTGATGACTTGAGTTACAGAATAGTGCTTATGCCTTTAAGGTCCCTCTTTTTTTTTTGTTTTGTCCCTATTTCGATGGAAGCATTGTCCATCATATATATACTGTTTCTTAGTTCTAAGGAGTCTACACCTAGATTCTTGTTTTGCATTCGTGAAATTTTTCTTGATTTTTGAAAGAAGATCTTAGTTGGTTTAGAGTTTTATGCCTTGACTCTAATTTTTCGTTCTCATTCCCTTTATTTTGGGGATGTTTGTTGCCTATTCAATTGTCCCTACGTCATTCTTGCTATTATCCCATTTGAACGGAGCTGAACTCTAGTTCTCTAAGCTCTTCTATTTTGATTGATTTTTTGACCTGAACTAAAAATCTGAGTTTATATTTTAAAATTATTTTTGATATAATCAAAACCATTAAACTTCCGCACGAATCTGATTTGATTCACAGGCGAACCGTAATCTTTCCTTGGAATTTTATTCTTTAAATTTGAAGTCCGTACTCTGAGAACGACCACTGAAGAATGGTCTCACATGCCTCCTGTCATATCGGTCCAAATGGACGCCCAAGATCGTCAGATACGGATTCTCTGACGGCCACGATTCGATTTTCCCAATGCCTTTCCCTGATAGAGAGAGAAAGGGAGATATAAGATATACATGTATACACATATCTATATACACGCACGCACGCACGCACGCACGCACGTCTCTCTCTCTCGCTACTGGTATCAGGTCGAGCTGGTCCGGTGGGCTATAAAAGTGGAAAACATCTATATCTCCAAAAGCTATCTCTATCTCTTCAGACAGTGATTGGCCACGAAAAGCTTCACTGTTAGTGACTGAACTGAAGTAAAGCTCGTTCACGGAGTTCTCGAAATACGAGCGCTGTTCTGAGCTCGGTTCAAATGTTCATCTTTCTTCTTTCTAGGGCTTGATTAGCTGGTTTTTTCGGTACGGAAATTGGGAAGCTCGATTGAGTTTGCGATTGATTTCTTGTGATTAGTGTGCTCAAATGCATGTGAAAATTTTTAGTATGGTGTGAAATTTCTGTAGTTTTGAATGGGGAAGTGGAAGATGAAGAAGAGTGAAGTGCTGATTTAGTTGATTAACAGCGTGTTCAGGAACAATAGGCTGTGCTGGAGCTGGAAAAAATGAGTTGGCCTATAGCTATGAAGTGAGGGTTTAGTATAATTAATTACACGTGTATAGTTTGTATGTATAGCAGAAAAGGCAGATAAAATATGAAGCTTTCAACATCAGGGTTGAGTCAGCTGGCTCATGAAGGTATCTCCTCTTTATCCCTCTCCTTTATTTTTCTCCTTTTCTTTTTTCACTTAGAATTATGTGTTATGTATTTTTTCTTTTTCATTGATTGTCCTTGGTTGAATTTCATGCTTTTGCATGACTTGAGCACATTTTTTTTAATATAATTAAGTGGGCAATAACACAATTATCAAGTAACAAGAAGCTGACTGACGAAATTTGATGGCAATGGCCTATGAAAGGGGAGAAAAAATGCTTGAATTCGGAACTATGGCATGCGTGTGCTGGTCCTCTGGTGTCACTGCCAACGTTGGGGAGTCGCGTGGTTTACTTTCCTCAGGGTCATAGTGAGCAGGTCTTTATTATGAAGTCCTCTGTTCTTTTTGTTCTTTTATTATCATGAAGAAATATGCACACAATATGCAGTTTATCAATCAAAAGAGTCAGTTTTAAAGGACCCCGGTTGGAATTGAATGCCAGGTTGCTGCCACGACTAATAAAGAAGTTGATGCACAAATGCCCAATTATCCAAGCTTGCCGCCCCAGTTGATATGCCAACTCCACAATGTTACAATGCATGTGGGTTCTATATGTGCCATCCTTTTCTCCAAAATTCTACAAATTTACATATTTGTTGGGAAAGTTATACTGACCATAGGAAATAATTGTGTTTTTCTTGTGGAATTTCAGGCAGATGTTGAAACAGATGAAGTTTATGCTCAAATGACATTGCAGCCCTTGACACTGGTACTCGTTAAGATACTAGATAAATTATCTAAATATTTACTCATTTTTGTTATATGTTCTGAATTAAGAAGTAAAATTGGTTCATGTAATGTACATAGCAAGAGCAAAAGGATACATATCTTCCTGTTGAGCTGGGGACCCCTAACAAGCAGCCAACTAATTATTTCTGTAAGACATTGACAGCAAGTGACACTAGTACCCATGGAGGGTTCTCTGTTCCTCGTCGTGCTGCGGAGAAAGTCTTCCCTCCACTGGTAATACTGTTTTTGTTGTCCCGCTTTCTATTATGGTGGCTTGTCAGTCCCAGATAGTACCTAAAGTGCTGATTGATAATGGTTCCCTATTGTTACCTCGGGCCTCTCAGGATTTCTCACAGACACCACCTGCCCAGGAACTAATTGCAAGGGATCTCCATGACGTTGAATGGAAGTTTAGGCATATTTTCCGAGGTAGGTAAGAGAGGTTTTGTTTTGTACAGTTAAAAGCATAGTATATCATCTATCAAAAACTTCTGTGTGTCGAACCTATAGACTTTGACCATGTAATGATAAGTTTAAGGAATATATGATGGTTAATGACATGTTTTTGTGAATATATGGTAGTACTTAGATTCATATTAAGAGAACTTGTATTTCACATCTAAAAATTAAGATCAATCAAGATTATTTTACATGGTTGATGGATCCATCCGTTGCTATTTGGTTTTGGGTGGGATACCTCCAACGTATGACCAGAGCTGGGCCTTGGAAGTGAGTCAAGTCTCTCAGCTATTTAGATTTCTCCATTTGTTTGTTTATCTATTTCCTTACTGTTTTGTAAGTCTAAGTGCAAGTCCCAGTCACACTTAATGGAGAGTATGGAGAAAGCTTGTATCTCCCATTGAAAGATTTGGGTCACCCTATTGAGAATGATTACTCCATTTAGGTCGAATCATCAGTATTAGGAGCAATATTCTTCAAATGTTCGAAAATACGTATAAGATGCATTCCATAGATATCTAATTATTAATAATGTGTCTACCAAAGATACGACTCGGGTATGAGTATCCGAAACGAATATGGTTTGGTCATTGAAGTTCCTACGTAGAGCAATATATATGATTTAAAACTTTACGATTTAAGAATTTCTTTTGATTTCACATGCAATGATACACATGGGTTTGAAGATACGTGGGTACTTATTAAGTGTTATCTATGGCCACATGTCAAAAGAATATAAAATGGGGTAACTACAACGTATATCTTGACAAAAAGTATTTCTAAGCAGCCTAACTAGTTTGAGAGAAGGACGTACCAATGCTTGAACCCTCAAACTCAGCTAGTTAAATGTGGGTTATGGTTCCTTTAATAAGTTACATTTGCTTTGTGGGTATAACATATGATTTATGCTTCTTTTGAAAGTAAAGATTTCTTATCTTTAATCTTTATTAATGAATTTACTAAAAGTTATAGTTGTCAGATGGTCAATTTATAATAAAGATAGACAATATATCTTATATAGATATACTAGCAATAATTCTATGGTTGAAGACACTCTCCAATACTAATAATCGAGCATTGAACGTGCAATATTTATATTTTGAATAGCAATGTATTTTTCCTTTTCTTTTCTTTAATTCCTTAATTTTAAATTAAATTGAACAGAGAGAATAAGAGAGAGTTAAGGGAGAGAAAAGAGAGAGGTAGGTGTGGATTAGTGTAGTTGTCTAGTGTTGGATAGGGTGTTGGTTGAGTTGTGTGACATTTGGGGGATGTGCAGAGAAAAAGAAGTCACAATGTTCATGTCATATCTTATCCATGTCTCATATACGTATCCGTGCTTCCTAAGGGTCATCGTAAGTTGGTTTATATGGTTGAAAGGCATCTTTTTCTACTGTCAGTTGATTTTATGTTGGATGCTTCTAATGATTAGGATTTGATAAGAAAATTATATGTTACATGAAACACTTAGATGCCGTTTAGGAATAGAAAATTTATGGCAGTAGGATATACAATTGGGAAGTTGCAACTTTATTCCTCAGTTTAGGTTGTCTTTTGCGGCTTGTGGCATAATTTGTGCATTTGTATTTGCTCTTAAGAACTGAGTGAATTCATTGGTTAAGGATTCCCTTAGAGATCCTATTGCTATCCCTTTTATGGGGTTAAGAGAGCACTCACAAAGGTATGATTGGTATTTGGGCTAGTAAAAGTTCGATGGGGGAATCTACTTCAATATTTAACAATTTGTGACTGTCAAGGCACATGTTTTCAATTAAGAGCCTAATGGAAGGCAAGGTGTTGAACAAGAAAATAAAATAAAATGAAAAAAGGAGTTATGAAGAAAAATATGGTGGTCTACATGAGATGTTGGTCTCAAGAGATTTCATTAGGTTTCTTTGTACACCAAAAAATCACATGTGAGGTTTAATTGCTGAAAATTTGAACTCTCAAGCAGAATGTTATATTGGAAAATGTAGTCACCGGAGCAAGTGGTTAAATGCACATGATATTTCTTGAGGAGGGTAAATTATATCACTTTGGTGTATGGGAATTAGTTTGTTTTTTTTGGTGAACTTGAGAATATGACACTTAGTCTAAAATCGAGAGTTTTGACTGTTAGTCTCATAGCAAGCGTAATGGTTGTGGGGTGTTGACTTCCAATATGGATGGACAAATTGTATTTCTATAGCCTTTCATATAATTTAATTGAAATGAACATGTTGATTATCTAGTTTGAGCTATTTATCTGAAGTTGAGAAAGAGCTAATTTGGTTGGAGTCTATTTCAATTAGGTTTTTATAGGATTTTTTTTTTCACTTTAATTAAATATGCGGGATGTCTTTTCATTGACAGATTATGATTGAGGTCCCACTATTTTTAGGTGGGGTGGGATGTGAAAGAAAAGCCACTATTCATCCCGTGTTCAAAGTATCAGCCGAGTCTAATACGACTTAGCCAAGTTGTATCCACCTCGGCCCCTACTGTTACATTACCGATACCCGTTCTGCATAGAATATGAGTTTTCTTGAATCGGTACCAACATGGTTAACTTTGCCAAACTCGGAGCCGACTCATTTGAATCAAATGAGTTATCACGAAATCAAGATGTAGATTCGTTATGCGAGTAGACATCCAACAGGAAAAAAGCCAATAGAAAGGTCAATTGCAAGAAAGATGGAAGGAAAATATAGAGAGCCACACAAATTTTGCCAAATTGCGAAACCACTGGGGAGAATAGAACCCACGTGCAATTATACCACTAGAAAAACAAATTGAAAGCATCCCTAACCTACACCTGAAACATTGTGTAAATCGTAAGTTGAAAATGACTGAAATGCTGAAAAATGATCAAGGGGGGAAAAGAAACGTCAGTCTAACTGATGTGTTTTATTTGCAAGACAGTTGGCTTGCCCTAAAAATTTAGTTGAACTAACTTCTCTAGCCTAAAAAGGTTAGTCCATATGATCTTTTTAAGCTAAAGACGCCAGTTGGACTGATGTTTTAAAAAATGTTTGGGTTTGAGAAATACTTTCAAAACTGTCCGGAATCTTAGCAAAAGACACTGGTTTGGTAAAAAGCTTAGCAAGTGACATCTGGAATCTTAGTTAAGATAATGTATAAGAAGATAATTTTGGGATAAATTTATAGTTCCCAACCGTATATAGAGAATTGCATCTGTTTGCTTGTACATTATAAAAATTCGATGATGATAAGAGTTGGTTGTTCTTTATATGGGGAGGACTTAAGAGTTTAAGATTTTCTGGATGTGGGAGAATATTTTAGATGTGTGGGGCTATAAAGTGGGTTAGTGTGGTGCGGTTGGCTATGGCAAAAACTAGTGAAGATGTGGAGATTGAATAAGCTAATAACATCTTTGAATTGGTACTTCTTATTTTAGAACTTGGTATTGTGATATCAAAGTGTGCTTTAAAACTCTATTCATGTAAAATGAGAACAATGGTGGCAATTAAGATGATGTAGGTTTGAATTTTGAGGATCCACTTTATGTAAATAGTGCCTATTTCCCAATTTCTGTTTATATGATTATATCCACCCCACTCTTCCCAGTACTCTCCATGAAGGTAACAAATTGAGCAATAGCCAAGAATAAAATAAAAGTCTCCCACCAATGCACAGCCTGTGCTTGATTTGGAGAGAGTTGGAGGAAATTTATGATTGGAGAGGTCCCAAACCTAGAGGTGAAATAATTTTCTTCACCAAGAATGAAGAACTGGATGCTAGATGTATCCTTTAATGTTGCTTGGTGGACTGTTCTGGTGTTCCTACTCAAGCTACTTCTTTGTTGTGTATTTGTACTTGGGAACATGTTCCAAGCTATAGAGGTGGAGTATTTTAAGTCATATTGCAACTGCTTTATAGGTCATGCTGCAGTAGCTAGTGATCTCTTATTGAAGTTGAAACAAACTGATATGTTGCTTTCTGCATATGCTGATACGCCGTGTTTTTCATTGAGTAATGTCTGTATGTTGTATTCTGTCCTCCTCATGCAGGACAGCCCAAGCGGCATCTTCTTACTACTGGATGGAGTGTATTTGTTAGTGCCAAGAGACTTGTTGCTGGGGATTCTGTTCTTTTCATCTGGTATTCTACTTCCTTTTAGTTTAATCATGGCTCAGTCTTCAACTTCTTATCTATGGCGTATGATATCTAGTGGCTATGTTTTTTTTTCTGTCTAAAGTTCTCCATTATGTCCCATTTTAGGAATGAGAAAAATCAGCTCCTTTTGGGAATTCGTCGTGCAATTAGACCACAAACTGTGATGCCTTCGTCTGTTCTATCAAGTGATAGTATGCATATTGGTCTGCTTGCTGCGGCTGCTCATGCTGCTGCTACTAATAGCTGTTTCACGATATTTTATAACCCAAGGTGGCAGTCGATAATTTAATATTTTAGTTAACTTTTTTCTTTTGTTTCTACTCTTATGTGTTTATTATCTCCAGGGCTAGTCCATCTGAGTTTGTCATACCCCTTTCGAAGTATGTTAAAGCTGTATATCACACGCGTGTTTCTGTTGGGATGCGCTTTCGTATGCTTTTCGAAACTGAAGAATCAAGTGTCCGCAGGTATTGCATTATTTCTTGAATTAGTGGGTAACTACTTTCTCTTTCAGCTGATGAGTTTGATTCATGTTCTGGGACTTACTTGTAAAGATAATTATAGTTAAGTATAGATTTATAATTGGAATTAAGAAAATTGCTACTAAATTTTTGTCCAAATCAACAATTATTAGAATTATGATGTGAGCAAAATAACTATTCGAAATAAAACATGCAAACAATAGTTAGATCATATAACATGCAATTTAAATAAATACAGAAAATGTATAAACATTCAATCTATATAAACTAAATAAATTAATTTGGAATGAGCTGGCCTGCGAGTCCGAGATGCGTGTGATCACTGTCTTAAAGCAGCTAAGCCTCCCCACGTGAGGGTATTGACGGACACCAGCGATTCCAAGATCCAACCCAGACGCTCGCAGCAATACCTCCTCAATGGTCACATCTACCGGAAGATTATGATGAATCTGACTCGAATCGAGTTGCCCAAAATAAAATAATATATGATAATTGAATAAGTAGTTGAATGTGAAAATTGAAATGGATTTGACAAAATCTGGAAAGCTAGGAAGCTCAACAATGCTTGGAGAATAGGCTGACAAAGCTAGAAAAGCTTATAGGGAAAACTTAAGAAACTTAACAACAGTTTTTGGTATGTCTCTTTAGAACGGCTCCACCAAAATGGTTTATATAGGTACCAAAATAATCCATTAGTAAATTCTAGGTCTAAATGGAATTTACTAGCCAACTTAAAAGACATTTAAAATATTACCGTTATGACTTAAATGAGTCATTTGAATTGCCACTAAAGTTGTATAACCTATGAAATAAAATCTGCAATTATTAAAATTTTAAACTCAATTAAAATGGATATTCAATGAAAAGTTTTAAAAACTTAAATTTTATTCTTACATTACTGTATTGAAGCTAAAAAGCATGGATATGGACTTGGAACAGGCACACTACATGACACGGAAAATCTGAGATGGAAAATCCTAAAAGAATATAGGACACAAACACATTGGAGATACGACCAAAATACAGGGTCCAAAGTTGAAATTGTGAAATTGCATCAGACCATCATTGCTTTTCCTTGGACTAGCACTTTTGCACTTAGTTACCAAGTAATTACCTTTTTTTGTTTGATTAGAAACAAACATTTTTATTCATGATAAAGTACTACATAAGCAAAAAGGGAAGGTGAACAAGACTAGAGGAATATATTTTATTTTGCAAATGCAGAATTTATTGCATATCACACCACTTCAGTACACTAAAACTTGGGAAAAGAAAAAGGAACAATTGAGTTATAGGTGGAATGTTTACATGCAGCACTAGGGTTCAAAGTATCTGACTGGGCCAAGTTGTATTTGACTCGGCCACCTCCGATCCAATAATGATACCGGTCACATAAATATCACGGGACATAACTGAATTGGTGTTGACTCAGTTAGAATTAAAGGTATTAGCCCAACCTAGAGTCGTAATGAGTCAAATTGATATGGTTAGAATTGTTCTGCTAATCTCCAAAATCTCAGAGAACTAGTAAGGCCAAAGAAAAGGAAAAAAGGGAAAAGAAAAGTACCGAGATTCACATATGCAGAAACTCACATACAACTTTGCAATTTTCAACTCTAAACCACAAGGGGTTATCCCACATCGGATAGCCTTGGGTGTGTGTGTGAGTTATAAGGACCTATGACATTTCTACTTTTTAAATAGAAATGTTGTAGTGTTCTCTGGTCCAAAAAAAAAAAATGTACCGGCATGTGTGTGTTCCAAGGTGGGTCCCATGTGGGCTCAGTTGCATCCCTCGTTGGCCCGACTAAGATCGGGGAGGCCAATGGCCCTACGTGGTGATGGGCTGGGGCTATCCTACATCGGATAGCCTTTGTGTGTGTGTGTGTGTGAGTTATAAGGACCTATGACATTTCTACTTTTAAGGAGAAATGTTGTAGTGTTCTCTGGTAAAAAAAAAAAAACACTAAACCACACAAACTTAGAAAATCAAAATTTCCTCTTCTTCTTCTTTTTCTCGAAAAGCACTCGACCAACAGTGTTCTACAACGAAGACTCAACAATTTTCGTTTTCAGTCTGTGTGTGTGTCTTGGTAGTCTTTGACGAAGCATCTAAAACAGAGGAATCAAAAGACTCTTGACTAAAAGACTATTTTTTGGTTTGGGTATGGGCTATTTTTCATTGGTTTTGGGTACTTTACCGACATAATGCAACGGTTTAGTTTTAACACTTAAACAGTTTATGATACTTTATCTAAAATTCATATATCTATAACATGTATCTACTTATATGTGATTATATATTGTTGTTGTCTCAATAGATATTTTGCTCTCATAATAAATTAAAGTTTTTGGTACTGTAATATGGTAATTTAATATTATACTAAAAATCATATAGTTTTCCTTTTTCATATATAATTTGGAAATATATAATACACACACACATATATATTATATAGTTAACTTCTCAATAAGATATGTTATTCCCATGATAAAATTAATTTTTCTTACTGTAATAAGATAGTTTTATATGATACTAAATGATCATATAGTTTTCCTTTTCATATATAATTGGACATATAATAATTAGACGTACAAATTATTTGATCTATAATGAGGCATACAAAACTTTTCAAATTTTTTGTATCTTTGAATTTCTTAAGTATTTCCGCTAACACCTCTATAATTCATCTCCATTATGTTTAATGTGCTAAATGATGCATTTTGGGCACATGATGCATGAATATTGTCATTTTAATTTTATAGATTTTTTAATATGTATTTTTTAGAATTTTTTGAGCTTTTTATCTTGCATTTTGTGCGTATTGACCGATACTGTGCTGCGGCATTGCGTCTAATGTGTATTATTAGTGCCCTCCGATTCAATGGCCGATATCACTACCTTGAACCATGCACAACACCGTTCGAGGTAGTCTTTTTAGCTGCTGGTCAATATTTTTCTAGCATTTCATGCTTGGATCAGTATTTCTATTGTGGTTCACATTGTAGCTAATAGTAAGGCTTGATTTCGTTCGGCGGGGGACCTGTCAATTGGGGGTGCTTTCAAGACTTCAATGCAAATACGTAATGTGTACCATTAAATGTTGCGTCTCTCATCAAATGATGTTTGCATCCCTTGTTTTCTTGAAAGCTATATTTTCTTATGCATTGTGGTTCACATTGGCCAGATATATGGGCACGATTACTGGGATTGGTGACTTAGATCCTGTTCGTTGGCCAAATTCTCACTGGCGATCTGTCAAGGTAAAGCTAATGAGCATGCACTGTCATTATAACAGCATGTAGTTGTGAGTTATAGCTGTTCTTGATTGTTGAATTTCAGTATAAGGTAATAATCAAGAAAAAAGAAAGGGAGGAAGAAGAAAAACGGAAGAAACAAAGAGTGTATATGGTCGCAAAAGAGATAGATAGTCTCGTACCATCCTGGTGTACAGGCAAAAATATCCCCTAAGGCAATAAATAATAATAATACATATTCTAGGGAATAAGCTGGTGCGAAGACATTACACCTGCCCAACTTGTTTTGGATATCATGAACAAATTTACTTTGGATTTCTTCTGTCTGGGTATCTGCAAGTTAATATTTTATCTTCACATAAGGAGTACAAATCAGGCTAACATTCAACTTCTATTTGATGAAGTGTCTATCAATCTCGGTACGCTTAATCCAGGAGCGATGACTAAATACGAACAATATCGGTAGCTGCTTTGTTGTCATAATAAGGTCCGATAGGATCTTTATAGTCAAAACCAAGTTGTTTCGATGATATCTTCAGCCAGAGTAACTCACAGACTCCATGTGCTACAGGTCGGAACAGACCATTGCCCTAGGTTTTGATTGTGTTTACTGTGCCACGTCACTAATTTTCCTCCAACTAAGTGTAGTAACCAACAGATATAGACTTCTGATTAGTAACTGAACTTGCCCAATCTGCATTTGTATATGATTTCACTAGCTGGGTGTGTCTCGACAATAACAAGGGCCTGTCAAGAGCAGACTCCAAATAACAAGCTCTTGGTTTGGATGGATTCAACATGGCATCCTTCCAAGGCCATATGGGGTGCCTTGAACCATAATTTGGGTTGAGGAGTTTATCTTATGGTATAACCCATGCTTTCTCAAATTCCACAGTTTTGTTTTTTTGGCAACCAATGCTTCCTCGCATCTCACCATCCCACACTCCTTTGTGTGTGTGTTTTGTATTTTTTCAGGTTGTTGGGGGAGGAGGAAAAAATTGGTTCTGAGCGTTTTAGTTAGACTTGAACACTAAACCTCATGGAACCTAAGCTTTGATACCATAGTTCTTGTGTTTTTATCTATTATATCATTTGATCAACCCTCTCTTAGAAATACATATTTTGACATACGCAAACCTTCAAGGGCTCCTAATTCAAACAGGATAGATAGGTTTAACTGGTGGATTGGAAACCATACCTCTAATATTATTGAAGGACTAATGTGATGTTACCTGGTTCTTGATCATTTCATCAAATACTGTTTACTTTTGCAAAAACCACATCACTTCATATTGTCTAGGGCTGTTGACAATCTCAACACCCTACCTTTGGGGTCTAATATATTTATGTGGACTCTGGCCCAATTATGTTATGAGAGTACATGGATACATACTATTTGAATCCAAGCTGAAGATTGGGTAGCGATCTAAAGTTTCACATTCACCTAAAATCTTTAAATTTCTCAAAGAATAATTAAAGGATTGGAAAAGTATGGATAGTCTGGCGCAGTTGGATTGGAATGAGTCGGTACTCGTCTACAAGAGGTGTACTTGTATGCCTTTCCAAGTCTTCCCCTTGTAAATATTCTCGGGTAAGAAAGTAGAACCCCACCTCTTTTTGTTGCTGAACATGAAAACAGATTTCAGGTATGTGTGGAGAATTTGACACTAAAAAAAATTGGCCTCATCTATGTTGATTTTGTTATATGTCTAGTGCATGCTGGTGCTCAATGAAAACTGACTAGAAAACTGTCTAATTAACGTGCATATATCAAATTGGGAATGTGACCAATAGCTGTAAAGTTTGTTTTGAACTGGAATGAGTGTTACTATTGATAGCATTCCTAGCATTCTGGTGCTTGGAAATGACATTTCACTATCACTTTTTAGTGCAGTGCCTGCTGATTTGGGATCTATAATTTGCTCTCTTTCTTCACACGTATGTAGACTTGTGTCCGGTGCCTTCAAAAGCTGGATCACATTAACCACATATAATTTTAATTAGGTACAACCATTGCCTTCAATGTGGTTGTACCAAATGGCAATTTCATAATTTCAATTACACTGCCATTAATATTTTTACCATATTGTTTGTCCTGTGCTCGCACCTTCACTAGTGAAGTCTGCATTCAAAGGCTTCGGAATGTTGTCCACTGATCTATCTTTGTTGACAATTCCAGGGCAAATTTCTGAACTTATGAGCGGTAGACATATCAGAATCAGTTTCCAGTATCTGATTATTTATTTTCCTCAAGTTATGCGTTGCCAATAGCTGCAAGAAAAGTTATATCAGGCATAATAATACCACAAGTAAAAGTATTGATCAGTTTTTTTCTATTTTTATTCCTTGGTTTTTATGATGTAGGTTGGTTGGGATGAGTCAACTGCAGGTGAGAGACAGCCACGCGCATCGTTGTGGGAAATTGAGCCTTTGACAACATTTCCCATGTATCCATCATTGTTTCCTCTTAGGCTCAAACGGCAATGGTATCCTGGAGCCTCAGCTTATCAAGGTACGTGTTCCACAAATGTTCGCACTAAAGTTTTGGTGCCATCGTCATTGTTGAATGGAACTTTGTCATGGATCTGTGTTTGATGTACTCAATCATGTTAACTTCCAGTATTTTTTCCTTTCTTTGCTCCTTTTTTTTTGCCCCCAATTGATAATGACAAGATCAATACATTCCATACTACATTAGCTCCTCCAAGTTGTTTATGTGGAGAAGCAATGATATTTTTGACTAGGACCACTAACATAAAAAGAAACGAATAAGGCATTGTATTGACAATGCATGGTTTGTATTCGTGTAATTGAGGAACTTTCTTTGAGAAAAAAAATAAGTGATGTCTATTTACGATTCTGATATATCTTATGTATCTGAGTTTTAAATTGCAATCAATGTTTTATCATTTGATTAGGCATACTAAATGGGTTGGCATTCCCAAATTGAAAACTCTTGTTTCCTCATTTGTTTATACTTGTTTTTTTCTCTTTTGCGTTTTTTAATTGTTTTGCGCCCTTTGCTTCTTATAGATGGTAGAGATGAAGCAGTCAATGGCATGTCGTGGTTACGAGGGCAAACCGGTGAACAAGGACTCCACTCCCTGAATTTTCATTCTGTTGGTATGTTTCCCTGGATGCAGCAGAGAGTTGATCCAGCATTCCTCCAACATGATCTTAATCAGCAGTACCAAGCAATGCTGGCAGCAAGTTTGCAGAATTTAGGACCTGGAGATTCAGTGCGACAGCAATTAATGCAGTTACAGCAGCCTGTCCAATATCTTCAACATTCAGGCAGCCATAGTTCACAGCAGCAGCAGCAGCAGCAAGCCATTCAGCAATCGAGTTCTCCACATATCATGCGTTCACACACCCAAATGCTACCAGAGAACCTGTCTCGACCAATACTGGTGAACAATCAAGCAGAGGAACAGCAACAGCAACATACTTACCAGGAGGCATTTCTGATTCAAAGCGGTCAGCTCCAGCAGAGGCTGCCATCAAATCTCCCCTCTCCTTGTTTTAAAACAGACTTCTCAGATTCTAACAACAAATTTCCTGCTTCTATTGCTCCTACCAGTGTGCAGAATATGCAGGGTTTGCTAAGTTGTGAAGGGAGTGGTAATCTTTTAAATTTGTCTAGAACTGGTCAGTCCATGCTAGCTGAACAGCCACCTCAACAATCCTGGGTACCAAAGTTTGCTCATCAGCATGCCAATACTACTAGTACCATGTCACTCTCACCATATTCTGGGAAAGATTTTGCTGTGGAGCAGGAAATTTCTAGTTTGGATGGCCAGAATCAAGCTGGTTATGGTGCTAATATTGATTCATCTGGGCTCCTATTACCCAACACTATCTCCAGCATTGGTACTTCTTCAGTTGACGCGAGTATATCCTCTGTGCCACTAGGGGCTTCTGGGTTTCAGAGTTCTCTGTATGGCTACGTGGAAGAGTCTTCTGATTTTGTCAAGGTGCCAGTGACAGAGATTGAGTGGTCTTGTTTATTAATTAGTTTACATACATCAAATTTTTGTGTGGATCAAACTCTCTGTTTGTGCAGGTTTACAAATCTGGGTCGGTTGGGAGGTCACTGGACATCACCCGTTTCAGCAGCTATCATGAGCTGCGAGAGGAACTGGGTCAGATGTTTGGGATTGAAGGGTTGCTTGAAGACCCTCAAAGATCAGGCTGGCAGCTTGTATTTGTTGATAGGGAGTCTGATGTCCTTCTTATTGGAGACGACCCATGGGAGTGAGTACTTGATTGCATTTTACCTTTAGGGTCCGTTTGTTTAGTGGGAGAATAATAGAAAATGCAAGAAAGTTGGTTAGCATGAAATGAAAATGATGGAAAAAATAATTTTCTTTCATGCTTGAATTTTCTCACAACTAACCAACTTTTTTTTCTTGTGAAAAACACAAGGAAATGCAAGAAAGTTGTGATCTATAAATAACTTTTCATTTTTTCTATATTTTTCTTAAAATATTTTATTAGTTATTAATTTTAAAAAATCTTGGTATGGATTTGATTAATCATATAATTTGGCCCAAAGAGTTTTCGTATTGGTGCTTGTCCCAAAATTATGTTTCGAGCAATTTTTAAAATTTTTTTAACTTTCAATTATAATACATATTTTTTTCTTCTTTAGACCGATTCAATATAATTAAAGATAATTTAGATAATTATAAAAATTTTCTTGTAACTTTCTTTTCTTTCAAATAATAGAATGAAATTTTTTTAAAACGTTCTCATAAGTTTTTCATTCTAATTAAATACATGCATGGAAATATATATATAT
>CM042202.1:19718072-19730876 GCA_023539305.1 Ilex asprella
TATATATATATATATTTTTTTTTTTCTTTCACTACACTTTCTATTTTTTTCACTTTCATCATTTTTTTATTCCTAACCAAATAGATAGACTCTCAGGCTGTAACTAAGTTTTTTCACATGGATTCAACATTTTGAGTGTTATTTTAGCCTTCAGTTTCCCTTATACTGCTGATTGTCATATGGCATCTTTGGAATCCCATCAAAATAACTCTTCCACCCTGTTGGGTAGTTCCATATTGAATAAGATGTTCTTCTAGGGGAAATAATTATAGGACATTAGATTACCTATGGGAATTGCATTGTCAGCCAAGTTAAGACACTGCCATATTTGCTATGAACTCAGTATACATAATCCCTGTGCAGAGCATTTGTGAATAATGTCTGGTATATCAAGATTCTTTCACCGGAGGATGTGCAGAATCTAGGGAGGCAAGAGGCGGAATTATTCAGTCAGAATGCTGTTGAAAGGATGAACGGTTATGGGCACTGATTGTTGAGACCTTGTTTCTGGACTTGATCTCATGGATCACTTGAATACTGAGAATGACAGAACAAAATGCAATCTTCCCCAAAAAGTTGCTCTGAATTTCTGCTTCTGAAGGGTCGAGACAGCTATTGTTATGCACATCCAGGCTTAATTGTTTTTTGTATGTGAGACCATTCCTTGTCATGCACTTCTATCTTGCAGTGTCTGTGAATCTAGGTTTTTTTAATTAACATGAACTGCAGGGACCAAACATAAGTGACATCAAACTTGGATTCAAGAAATCAGAGACTTGGGAAACATTTCTAGACAATCTAGTCCGATGTCTTGAACCCGAGTTGTGATATCATATTCTTCTGGGGCTAATAGTTATATCTTTTCTCTGCATTCTGTTATTTTGCTTCTAAATAAACTTGCTCACCCCCAGCAACTATAGTTTTTAAAATTACACCTGATTGAACGGGGTAAGCAGTTAGTTGGGTGGAGGATTTTCAGTTGAACTGTATTTGGATGTAGTCAATAGTTGGTGGACTTGCTTCCTCAGTCCTCACTAGAGTGGGATAGCACTTCTTATTGTGCATATTTCTATATGCTACCCAGGAAATGTTGAGGCTTACACACAGATCAAAGATACTCTGTATCATAGTGTCTGATGGCTACCTTTAACAAACTATGGTGCAGAGTTTATAAGATCGTGCTATCCTATATATGCTTTTGCAAATATTGAGTTATTTGAATCGTATTATATAAAAATTATGGTTAATACCATTTTTTAGTTCTTAAAGTGTGGTCATTTTGTCAGTTTGGTTTTTAATGTATTTTGTCATTTGGTACATAAAGTTTTAATTTGTTTCACTTTGGTTCGTAATCAGATAATTCGTGAAGTTTTTTGACATAAGTGATCACGTGTCATTCTTTTAAATAGTATCACGTGTTTAATACACGATTATTCTACTAAAAATTTAATGGTCCATTTGTGTCGGGATAATTTAAACACAAATTAAATATTTTAAAGATCAAACCAAAAAGATTGATATTGTAAGGATTGAAGTGATAAAATGTGCGTACTTTAAAAACTGAAAGTGTTATTAATCTTTAAAACTGAAGTTATCTGATGGAGGAATGGAGCAAATCTGGACAATAATTGAGGAATTATGATGCGTATATGTATATCAATTATGGAGGAGTGGAACAAATCTGGACAATAAAAAAAATATGAAAAGCCGAATTATAAAAGTAAATGTTACTTGAAAAAGTAATTATTTTTTGGTCATTACTTTTAAAAGCATTTAAAAAATGAAAAGAATGTATATATTAAAGGAAAATTATCCAAGGATATCTTACTTCTGGATATCATTGCTTGAAAGTGGAAAAAAAAAATCCTAAAAAGTGTGGAGTTTCACCCCAAAAGTGATAAATTTAATCTAAAAATGTGATCACTCGAGCTAATGGTTTAGCGGTAAATCGTATTTGTTTAGAGTCGTCTTTAACTCACATGTGATTATCAAACAGACTTTAATTCACGAGAGTAATATGGTTTAATGTGGTTTGTTGCTTGATTTTAGTTATGGATTTTTTTTTCAAGTTCGTAGTTAGGACTTAAATCAAATATTCTACAATAGAGAGACTCTTATGGTCATATTAAGAGGTTATTATCTGATGGTGCTTTTCGTCGCTTATGAATAATAATAGGATGTGACTGGTAGTGGAAATAGTGGATCTAAGCAGTGAGGCCTCCTTAATTGATAATCGAATACTCAAAGGGATTAAGGGGAATGTAAACAGCAAGAACTATAGTGGTTCACCGGCCCTGGAGCTCGGCTAGTCCACTCTTCAATGGAGACTCTTGTTCCTTTTTCTTTATTGATCGCTGGAATGCTTATTCAATACAGTCAGAAAAACAATTAGGATCTTGTCGTGGCTCTATGGCCTCTAGGGTTGTCTCTCGGGTCTCCCTCCTCAATGGAGACCCCGTCTAATATTTATAGTCAGATCCCTATCTCTAAGGGATACCTGGCGGAATTTCCTCCCTTTCCTTGTGGGATTTCCCTTTTAATTAGGAGAGGATCTTGATTGATTGAGATTTCATGCCTTGCTTATCGTTTCCTACTGTTTTGGGAATGCTTGCTATTGGCCAGTCGTTCATTCCATATTTCTTCCATCACCTTGCCTGGACTGAGCTCTGGGTCGGCTCCTTTTAGCTCAGGGTTGCTTATCCGACCTCCCTTCGGGGATGACCTCTTTGGTCTGAGCTCATATTCTTTATATTTTTTCTGGTATCATCATTATCTATTCATCGTCTCTTTTATTTTTTTTTTCTTGACAAAAAAATAAAAATAAAAATGTGATTAGTGAATTCAAACAATATTTAAAAAAAAAAACCTTAAAATTTGGGTGCACCCTAATAAGCTTCATCTAAAAGGAAGTACAAATACTTAAAAAGATTGATTAATGGTATGGTACAAAAATTTTGTTGATAGGCTAGTCAAACCCCCGAGTCGGCCATGTTGTTTGGAATTAGTATGACGGTCAACAAAATTTTGTAGACACCCCTTGCGTCTCCCTGAATGATGAAGCAATGATAGTTGCAAGTCTGCAACCTCCTTCCCCAACCCCAACCCCAACCCCAAATCCATCAACTCCATTTTCTGACCACAATAACCGTGTAATTGCCTTCACCACACCCCAAAACTATGCTCTTCGACTCTCTCATCTCATCCATCTCAAGAATTGGACTCCTCTCTGGTGCCCCACTGTCATTGTTGAAGCCACCCCACTAACCAATTCCTCAATCCAACACTACCTCGCACCTCCAAACCTAATCCCCAAAACCCCACTCGAAGAATTCTCCGCCATAGCTTTCACTTCAAGAACTGGAATCTCTGCTTTTTCAGAAGTTTTAACTGATTCCAAAACACCCCCTTTGGCCCCAAATGGTAAAACCTTCACAATCTCTGCTCTGGGCAAGGACTCAGAGCTCCTAGATGAGTCTTTTATCAATCGAATCTGCAAAAACCCAAATAGAATCCGAATCTTGGTGCCTCGAATAGCAACCCCAAGTGGTCTGATTGATTCACTCGGGTTGGGACGAGGAAGAAAAGTACTGTGTCCAGTCCCATTAGTCACTGGCCTTGAAGAACCACCAGTGGTACCTAATTTCATACGTGACCTTGGTTTGAAGGGATGGGTTGCGGTTCGGGTAAACGGGTATGAGACGAGGTGGGCGGGGCCGGAGAGCGCGGTGGAGATTGCGAGGAGGGCCGTGGAGGGAGGTGGGATTGATGCAATTGTGTTTACTAGCAGTGGAGAGGTGGAGGGGCTGTTGAAGAGCTTGAGAGAGTTTGGATTGGATTGGGGGATGGTGAGGAAGAGGTGTCCGGCGTTGATTGTGGCGGCACATGGGCCGGTTACGGCTGCCGGAGCTGAGAGGTTGGGTGTAGGAGTTGATGTAGTGAGTTCCAGGTTTGATAGCTTTGATGGTGTTGTTGAAGCACTAGCTTTGAAGTGGCAAGGTTTGTGTTGATTTTTAATCAGAGGGGCCCGGTACTTTGTGGATTTGTCGTTACTAATTCAATAGTTGTAATGAATTAAATTAATAAATTATGTCAATAAATTATATTTAAATTACATTATTATTTTGATTTTATGCTAAAAATATTACCAATCTTGTGTTTCATTATAATTCTTGATGGGGAGAATTTAATTTCAACTAAGGGAAATGTTCTAGTTGACATTACCTTTAGAAATGTAATCGTTGACTGACCTTCTAGCAAGAAAGAAAAATTAGAGGAGTAATGAGCTCAGATAATCAATTTTTCCTAGTCAGGTGAAAACCAGAATGATGATAAAGTTTATTCTGAATTGTTAGGAATCTTATCTGTCAATGACCCACTCAAGTAACGGATTCATTTAAATATTGTGTATCGAGTGCTATGTGTTTATAAATAGCAATTCTTGGAGTATTTGATAGGGGTTTTTGATTTTTTGGGTGATTCACAATTATCTCATAGAGGGGATAGATTTCCACAATATATATTGCTCTCGATTTTTAAGATCAAAAGTTTATTTATTGGTTTTTGTCTCCAACTCATTCCGACAAAGTCTTATCTTAATTATTTAGAATCAACAATTATAGGCTGTTATTCTCACTTTTTCATTATTGTCCAGAAGGATTGGATCCTCCCTTGGAATAATTTATTTTTTTGCACTAAAAGTGCTTACTTTCGTTAGAAAAACCAATGCAAATACCATATTGAGTTTCTCTCGCCCTACAGAACTGATTGTAAAGAACTTGTAAAATCAACTTTTACACGGTATATTGCATTTTTTTGGTTTCTGCTATAATTTGGAAAAATTAACTCAAACTTACAAAATAATATGTAAACAAAATTCTGATCAGGTAATCTAGTAATCAACAATTGTGAAATTTCATCACATAATCACTCGAAACTGAATTTTATCATGCATTTAGCAAAGTTCGAGTATGAAGAACCAAACAAAAACGAGAGAGGTAGAGAGAGTGCACCCCTCAAATTCCAAATCATAGTTCATGGGCTTATGTCTTATACATCCTCCAATTCTCAACATGGAACAAATGAATCTCACCTGTCTCCAAACCAATCCTTGATGCAATCGATCAATATGTAGAATGTAATTTGTAAGTGTCAGCAAAACAGCACAAAAAGTGGTAGCCGGTCACTTGATGATAGATGCCTTAAATTGGTATTGGTCAAGATTCAATACTTTACGGGGTGAAAAATGTTTTTTGAGGTCATCTCCTCTAGATTTAACTCCTATGCGTGGAGAGGAGACTTTATGCGTTGGTCTAAGTTGACTATTGATCATAAGTACAAATGGGCACGGTTGGTAAAATTCTTTGGGATATATAAAAAAAACAATACAATGCACCAAAATAATTCCAAGGGGTTAGCCTAATGCTATCTCAACCACCTAATAAACCTCTCACAAGAGGTAAGTTAAGATTTCGAATATCTCACGAAACGTTGTCCATTAAGATCACTGTCCATAGATTTATTCTCTTGTGTATAGAGACGGCTTTGTACAAAGTCCAACATTAGTCCGGTATGTAAATAGAGTAGTGTTGCCATGATCTACTAAGACAGCTGGGACATTAAAGAGAAAAAAAACCAAAATACCGTTTTCTTCCAAACAAATGCTTGACTTTCTTCTCTCATGCAGTTTTTGTTGGCTTTTCTGGCCTCATTTTAACTTCCTTTATGCAGCTTTAGAAATAACAGTAATAGTATTTCAATTTAATTTGTTGACATAATTTATTGGTCTACTTCATAACAGTTGTTGGATTGATAACAAATCCCACTTAATATTGACCTCAATTGTCAATTTAATAATTATAAATAATTAAGTTAATAAATTAAATTCGAGTAGCATTGTCCTACAAATAAGTAGTCCAATGCAAGTAGACTGGGTAATTGGCCATGGAACAATTTTAGTTAGGAGTGTGAATCGTGCCATGTTCGTGTGACCTACGTGTCGTGTTATTATTATTCGTGTCAAGACCAAAAAAAAAAAATCTATTTAGTGTGTTATGAGTATTAAACATTAGTTTAGACTACTTATTATGCATATTTAATAATCGTGTCAATTTTATAATCGTTCGTGTCGAGTTCGTATTAACGGGTTAGAGCTGACACCCCTAAATCCATTACATCCAGTGGTCCCGATGTATGAATTCAACCTCATTATAGTCATTCAATTTCCAATTATGTCATTTTTTTGTTCGAATTTTTTTTTTAAATGATCCAATTTTTAATTGTACATAACCCAAGTCGGCATGGTCGGCAATTGAGAGCTACTGCCTGAAACCCCCACTGGCCTGCTTAGAGAATCAAACAAATTCCATCAGAATCCCACTAACATTTCTTGTTATTTCAGTTATACTTTTTTCTATGATACACAAGTGGTAAAAAGGAAGCTAAAGTTGCTAACCCAACCTATACTGTATTTATTTCTTAGAAGTGCTAAACTTCGTGTACAAATCAAGGTTACTAAAGAAAGTGTATCCAGTATTTCTAAGTTTTTAATGAGCAGCTTGACATAAGCAATGGCAACCACCAACCACCACCTCTTCACCATGACATAACCACCAGAGATAGAATAAGAAGCCAAACCCCAAAAAGAAAAAAAAATGTTCAATTATTTTTGCAAATTGGAGGGAATCCAAACCCGAAAAAGAACAAGTGTTCAATTATTTCTCAATTGATTATTTCACAATTGGAAAGAAGCCGAATCCGAAAAAGAAGGGTCTACCTATGGTATCAAAAATTAATTTTTCGATATTATGCATTCTCTTTTCATCCAATAAAAACATGTCATATGAAAAAAATATTATTTTATTATTTTTAATTAATAATTGCAAATTATCTAAATTAAAATTAAAAGTTGTAGATCAATTTTGACACAATACCTCCGTGTTACCTAGCTTTATCCAGGAAAAGAAAAAAGCAAAGCCCAAAATATATGTCATGCCTGTTAAAGGAAACCGAATTCCGGAGAAAGAGTTATGATCTTTATACCTAAAGTACTAAATTGAGGAGAATTGTTCCATTGAAAGTGGGAAAGATTATGTGTACATTTCCTTAGTTTTTGCTTGTGTGCTGCCTCATACACTAAATCAATTATATATATATATAGTTCAAAAAGAAAATTCAGTTAAGGAAAAAAATTTAAAAAACAAAGAAAAAAAGGGAAAATTAATTCCATTATCAGATCCTGGAATTGAAGGTTTCATTTTTGGGTATGTTCTTTCTCAATATTCTGCATTTATAACCTTATAAGCAAAATTTCACGTTTTTGTTACGATATTTCTATAGTTGTCAAATGTTTCTTTGTAATTGCATTCATCGATATACTTTTTCTTAATTTTCTTAAATGATAAATGACCTAAGGACTTACCTACTAAGGTTGCAACTTGGAAGGCTAATCAAAGCCCAATCCAGATTTTTCGGTGCCCGAGTTGAAGTTTTTAATATTTGATTTGAATTTGGACAAAAAAAATTCAACTCGAATAGAATTCGGACAATGCTTGGGGTTGGGTGTTGGGTGTTGGGTGTTGGGTTGACGGGTTCAATTTAAACAAACCAAATTTATGAATTTTAACCTGAGTTTAACTTGAAATTCCAAAAAAATAAAAAATAAAACACCTACACACACAAAAATGTTAGGGCATTTGCGCCGCACTCAGCCATTGTTATTAATGTTTTAAGCCTTTAGCACATGTAAATTTTTTTCTTTCTATTTTCTAAAAAGCCTTTCTAATGAGATTTATAGAATATAGGTTGAATTTCGGTGCTAAACACAACGTTATATCTTATTTTTGGTTTAATTTAGTTTTGACCAATGAAAAACTCGATCTCAACCCCGAATTGTGTAACTAGAGCTAAACTTGAGTTAAAAAATGTAATCATGAGTTGGTCTCGGATTGGAGTTGCTCGAGTTGAGGCTGAGTTGGGTTAAACTCGAGTTGAAGGTTTCAAATCTTGGGTTGAACTTTAATTGACCCTGTAACCTGGTCAACCTGTCCGACTTGCACCCCTATTTACCATATTTTTTTTTTTTGGGTAAGTTCCCTATTTACCATATTGTGGGTGCTACTGGGGAAATTGGATTAGCAAGGCATTCAAATCCTATTTTGTAGTTTCTGAAATCACACAAATAAGATTTCTATAATCCTTGCATTGCTGCAAATGGCTAGAAAAAAGGGAAGAGATCTCGCACATTAAATTGCTGACTCATAATGGCCAAATAATACCAGAATCACAAATTTGACTTAGATGATGTTCCTCCAAAACCTAAACGTTTGTACATATAAAAAAAGACAATCATACCCATAAATAGCTAAAAAATCATACAAATGAAGATTAATTTAAACTTGTTCACTAGTTAACTTATTTGTTTATTATTGGACGGTTACACCACATGGTAATACTGACTTGGTGTAATCTTTACACCCAATATTTACACTATCTCTTGATGATGTTGGGCAATAGTAGTAGAGGGAGATGGTGCCATCCAACCCCTGACTGCTTTGTATATGTTGTGGCAATCGAGAAGAGCGATGCATATGAGGGCAATGGCAACGGCAATGAGAACAATACAGAAGAACACACTCAGAGCTCTGAATACTGGTTCAACATGGTGGCTTGGCTTGACCAACTCCTTCATAATAAGTCTCACCACCAGCCATATTATGGCTCCCGCAAGAGTTGCTATCCATATGGCGTTTACCAACGAAGATACTGCAGTGAGATCGCCCTTTCCCTCCTCCATCTTCTTCTTCAAAGCTGCTCAATTACTCTGTGTGTTTGTGTGTGTGTGTGAGAGAGAGAGAGGGTTCAACACAAAAGACTGCATAAAACCATAAGAAAAGAGAATCAATATAGAAGAAAACATGGAGTTAATGAAGAAATAAGAGGGAAAGACACTGAAGAGACCATGCTTACAGAATTGTTCTTGCAGGGCGAACTGTTTGGGATTTGCCGATTCACTTTTCTGGAGGACAAAGGTTTGAATCAAACCAAAGATACGAGGGTTGAATATATAGTTGTCAGAAAGTTACATCATTCTGTAAATATTGCTCTTTTGTTACCTTAAACGTAAACCAATCATGGCATGGCTATTCATTTTCGTTAAGGTAGTGTATATATTTTTAGAAAGTAAGAGACACACATATTCTGGTGGTAAGTGTGCTCGTTTACACAAAATTACTAAATTGACCTTATTCTATACCTACTTTTTTGACAACTAAACTCACCATATTAGTGACTAAATTAATCCAAATCTTCGTCTATCCCACTAACATATTAGACAAATTATATCCACCCTCTTATAACCCTAAATTTTTTTCCCACTTCTTTTTAATAAGATTGAATTTCATTCTCTGTATTGGGCTGTTATTATTTTTCCGTTACCCTCATAACAAGGATAAAATATTTAGTGTAACGATAACTACAACATCATCACTTTCACGAAAAAAAATATTGAGTGTAACTGTTACACAGAGTCAATAGTGTCACGTGGTATAATCATCCACTAATAAGTAAATAAGTGGACCTCGCTAAAATGCATAACCACCCAGCCATATAATACATAATTACATGCATGATAAGAAGTGACCTTATTTTATCGAATGGTGATACCATGCATGTCAGTGTAATGACGTGGTATAATCATGATAATCAATATTTTCTCCATAGCAAGATGCAGAATTTGAAAGGACATGAATACGAAGTTCTATTAGCAGCCAAAACTTTGTTCGTTACACCAAAGTTTATGCATTCGAAAATGTGAACTGCACCACCATCCAGTAAGCTTATTGATAGTAGTGTTTCAGTTTTTTTCACGAGTGAAAACAATCCGAATATTCCAAAACGTAGTTGCAGTTCTACGGAAAAACCAATGTCATAAGATCCGAGAGAAATTTGGAAGAAGTCCAAGTAGAATCTGATGTCGATACTACACATAGACATTCTCGAAGTTTATTTATTATTAAAAATAAAGGAAAAAAAATTAGAATTTGAGATTTATAGGACGGTGGGAAAAATATATTTAATATGGTAATTGTAATCAATTTAGTCACTAATGCGGTAGTATATAATAAAGTGAGCTCATTTGTGGACTTAGTTACTAGCGTAATGAATATATAAAGATCCATGTTATTGAGACCTAATTTATTATGACATTTGGATTGATTGTGGGCTTCATCAAGCATTAAAATTTGGTGTTAATCCAATAGTTCTAATGAAGCCATATCACTGGGTCAATTTTTTAGGTTTAAATAACATTACTCATATATAAAAGAGTGAAAGTTTCGTAATAGGTAGGACTAATTTTACTTTACACTTTGAAAGATTTAAGGATTCTTAATTTGCACCCTCAAAAATATTTTTTTTTTATATTACACCTTCAATATATCAAAAATATTATAATGCGACCATTTTGTTAACTTTTGTTATTCTTTTCCTGAAAAACCTCCCCATTGACTCTGACAAAAAATATTTGTGGCGTGGGAAATTGGAATAGCCCCATCCATAGTTAAAACTATTGGGCTTCTTTGGTTCGGATACAATGGGATTGGAAAATTGGTTTTCATTCAATTATAAGAATACTATTTCATCCTATCATTTGTGTAATAAATTTGGATCAAGGTTGAGATAAGGTAAAAATTTATAATTATAGATTAGGTAATAGTGTATGATATTTAATTAAAAATGACAAAGTAATATCGAGGACAAGAGTTTGTATAACTTGTAACTTTTATACGAAGGTGTGAATCTAGGTTTGAAAAGGTAATAAAGCCTGTGTTTTTAATATTTAAAATAAGGGTTTTTCGCATTTTGCACCTTGAAAGATTTCAAAATTTTTACTTTGCAGTCTCAAAAATTAAATTTTCATATTGTACCTTCAATGTATCTGGTATTTCTGTTAACTTTCGTTATTTTTTTTTGTCAAAAGCCAACCTATTTACACTGACGAAAAAATTAATGGAAAGTTAACAAAAAGTCCATATTACAATATTTTTGATACATTAAGGGTGCAATATGAGAAATTTAATATTTGATGGTGTAAAGTAAAAAATTTAAAAATTTTCAGGGTACAAAATAAAATACGCCCTAAAAATAATACCACCTACGACATGATATTCATTAGTATTTAATATTAGATGTTACATGACAATATTGAACTAAGTCGGGATTAATGAAAAATTAATACCGGATCGTTATAATCTAATTCAAACTTGATATTACAATATCACCAAATTAAATTAATCCAATCAAATCTCTTAATACCTCAAACCCTGAATTAACGTGCTTAACTTGAGGTCGTGAGAATAATTTAATTCTACAACCTATTACTAATCTAATAACCACAATACATTAGTGACTCAAATTAAGTGGCAATTGTATCGCCCTACAATTACACATAGCAGATGTCCCCTTTTTAGGCAATGTTGTAAAAACAACACACGTTCTATTTTTTTGAAAAATAACACTTTATATACCAAATATCCATTAAATCTTATAAATTTTCGTTCAATAAATCTTACTTTTTCAATAAAGATTTCAAACAAATTCACAATCTACCGGAGTTCTTATTTTACCCTCAGAACCAAAAAAGCAATTGCACCATTGCTCTAATATGTAGTAATTAATTATGTCACCAGTGATAAGATATATATCCGACCAAGACTTGTGAAAAAACCTAATGAAATCACTAAGATGATAATTATTAAATGTATATATTTATTTAATTTTTAATGAATATTTTGAAAATAAAAAATATTACCCAAATTGTTCTCTACCTATAAGCGATAAAATAAACAATAAAACAAATTGATACTTGTTTGGAATTATCTTTGAAAAAGTAGGATTTAATGGGTATTTGGAGTATAAAGTATGACTTATTTGTTTTGTTTTCATTCGGTATTGTGATATATATGATCGATTATGAACTTTTTCTGAGAAGTTGTAACTTGATGTTTAAAAATTATAATTTTGTGATTAATTTTAATTTATCATGATTTTTAAAGATTGTTACTTTTGTCTTAAAAAAGTTATAACTTAACCTTAAATGGTGGTAAATTTTGATATGGTACTGAAGGCGGTATTGTAGCATTTTTCTACAATTTTTATGAGAATGACATGACACTAGAAAATGACATCACAGTAGAGCACCTGTAATATTTTTTCTTTTTAATTATTTCAGGGTGAGATTTGACTGTACAATCATTTGTTTTACCTAGAAAAAATTTTCTAGGAAAAACATGAAGTTTCTTCGATAAAAATAATCCCCAAGAAAAATTTTCCTGAGAAAATTTGGCTTTTATTGAGAAAAATATTTTCTGGGCAAAAGTTGACTTTTACATAGGCACATTTTCTTTGGTAAAAATTCAAATTTTACTTCCTCATTAAAAGTTATATGCATTTTATGTTCAACTAATTAATTTGATATCCTGTGTAAATTCATTATAAAACATACTAAAGAATGAATTTAGAGAATATAACAAAATACCAAACAAAGCACCTTTAATTTTAAATTATTTGTATGACGTGAACTCAAAAAAACATAACCCGAAAGACACTGACTTGAAACAATTCGATCACCACTCTTACTTCTCACGTTGCCAATGCATAAAATTCATTTTTATCATCATAAAATTATATCTGATTTAAAGCTTGGGTCTAACAATTCAGTTGCAGCAAAGAACCCAGAGCTTCAAGCTGGCAATAAAGTGGAAAGAAGAAGAAGAAGAAGAAGAAGAAGAAGAAGAAGAAGAAGAAGAA
>CM042202.1:19754413-19775655 GCA_023539305.1 Ilex asprella
AAAAAAAAAAATCCAAGGCTAAGTCCAAATCATCAATCAAGGGTCATTAATGCACTGTTTAATATGATAAAAAAATATAAGGATAGAAAATTGAAAGAATGAAAAATTAGATGGATAAAAAAAATATTATGTTTGGTAATAAAGGAAAATAGAAATGATGGAAAAATGGATGGATTAACTTTCCTTCCAACTTACCAAAATCAATCCCTCCAAAATCGGACGGAAAATGGATGAAAAGTTAATTATTTGTATTGAGATATATCTTATTTGTTTATATATCTTTTTATATGTATATATTATGTATACATAAATTTCATATAAAAATACAATGATAAAATATTTACTTATATATATATATTTAAAAATTTAAAAAATAAAAAATAAAAAAATATTTTTCCCATCTTAATTAGGGGTGAAAATTTTTAATTAATACGATGACATGATTCGAACTCGACACGAATTTTATAACATGAATTTGATTAACTCGAACACGAAAATAAAAATGTCGACTCGTAACTCGATACGACACAATTAGTTAAATGAGTTGAGTTAGGCGTGACTAATGTTCGACACAAACCTGTAATGACTCAACACGAATTTGACACAATACAACTCAATTGTCACTCCTAATCTTAGCCAGCACAACAAAAAAAAATAGTTATTTTTATTTTCCATTCATCCAACCAAACACAAAGGAAGGAAAGTGTATCATTCCTACTTTTCTTCCTTGAAGGGTAGAAAGTGTATCCCTCTTATTTTCCATCATTCCTACCCAACGGAGCATAAATAACATATTTTCTAATTGATGCATTAATTATATATGAAAATTAGATCATTTTCTTCGTGTCTCTTATTTTAAACATTTAAAGTATCTCCAATAAGATTTTGTATTTTACCTATACATTTTTTTCTATTTTAACCATTCACTTTTTATCTATACATATTCTAACAGATTTTTTCTATTTTAGTTACTTATTTTAAATATTATTTCATATATTTTGTACTTTTTGTTGGGACTTTTGGAGGGAGAGAGAATGGAGAAAAAGACAAAGAGTGAACAAAAAAGGTAAGAAAGGACAAAGAAGAGAAAAAATAAATTATAAAGTATTAATACAAGTTGCTACAGCGATGTTCAATATTTAAAACATCACTGTAACCAAAAAATATTTTAGAGTATTTGAACATATTCTATTGGAGCATTAATTAGCTAAATTTGAGCTATTTTAGAATTTTATATGTTATGTTAGAGATGCTCTTAGGTGATATGTGAAACTCGCATATGAACTCGAGTGGGCTGAAAGGAGATTTCAGAAAACCAGCTCAGTATGCTTGTATTTTAGTCTAGCTCTTGGAGGTGTCATTGTAATTTTTCTTTCACTATATTGGTAATGAATTTTGAATCCTATTCGTCAGAGGCTTCCAATTTTTTTACAAAATTTTGGATCTCAATTTATGTGGCACATTGATACCCATTAATTGGACAGGTAGTAAGAGTTTGTGGAATCTATATATTGATCTTATGATGCATATATGGAAAATATTATTTGGACCAAATTTAAAGACCTAATCTCATAATTTTATTTAATGCATCCATTGGCTTAAATGTGGACTTTATCTGATATTGAAACTCATAACTAATTTAATGACAACATTGAATTAAACCCTTGATTAGAAGTAAATATTCAGTGCAATTGTACCATGTCATTGTTTTTCTCGTGATATTACCATTCTATAATAAAACATCTAATGGACGAGGTGAACTTCATTTTCTTTCCAAGTGGATAGTTATTGGTTGACATGGAGGGATATTTATTACATTACACGGAGGTGTAATTATTGATTTGTGTGGGGTCTATTTACTCATGTGTTAATGTATTATTGGATAGTGATATCACATAGTAATACTATGGTATCACTGTTGCATTGAAGACTTTCTCCGTGATTAAGTCTCCATAGCATTGTTCTTCATATAATTATAATTTATATTTACTTCGGTTTCAAAACTTGGTAAAAGTTTTGGTGGAAGTACTTATGTTTCTTCCAAAAACGTGCAAGTCATTTGGCCTATTATGAGTGAACTTTCGAGGAAAGTTCTTTGCTTTTAAGGTTTGGATGTTTGTAAATTTGATCGAAAGCATGAAGACATTTTGGAATTTGTGCTTCTATAAAAGGAGCAACATTAGTAGGGTGGTTCATGTGAGGTGGGAAAAGAGGAGTGTGAGTGAGGTGAGAGTGAAGATTAAGAAAAGAAAAATGATCATAGAGGTAGAGGAAGTAAGCTGCTGTGAAGCCTTGCCTCTCCTCTCTTTGAATCATGTCTCCATATTGGTTAGATCAGTGTCGACTTCCGTAAGGTTCTATGAGGATGTCTTGGGCTTCTTTCTCGTTAAACGCCCTTCATCTTTTAATTTCCATGGAGCATGGTCTCTCTCTCTCTCTCTCTCTCTCACACACACACACACATTGTATGTTTACCTATTTAATTGCCCAACTTGTGTAGGTTGTACAACTATGGCGTTGGGATTCACTTGCTTCAGAATGAGGCCATGGATGAGTATACCACTCTTGATTCGTCGCGCCCCATCAATCCCAAGGATAACCACATATCTTTTCAAGTAAAAACCTTCCATCTACATCTATGTCTTTATTTCAAATCAGAATTCCAGCATATTAGACGGTAGTAGTTGATGCTATCATATCTTTGTCAGTAGTAGCATGCACAACAAGGATATTGTATGGGATAATTTCTACACAATCACTAAAATGTTGAAGGTGCACCCTTAGTCTTCCAATATTATCCGATTCACAAGCAGCGAAACTAATGTAAAGTTAGAGGGACTCCGGCGTTCAGCCGGGAGAACCTCTTCGATGCCTAAGTTAATATTGCGATTAGTAATCAAACCGACAAATGCATAGAACTAGGAAATGGTAAGAATATTTGTGTGTGTGAGGTATGAAGTCGAGAGTTTTCATATCAGGAGCTCCTTACTTTTGGGGTTTCATTTGTATTTCTAGCAAGAGAGAGATAGAATTACAGCTGTCCTCGATTTATATTGATAAAATTAGTCAAAAGCTGACATTTCTTTAGTAGAATCCTGACCTTTTTAATTGTATGCCAATTGATGCGGTCTCTTTTGCCAAATGATGAGACTCATCACAAAATGCCCCATCAGATATGGCTGGTAACATTTTTTGAAAATAATAATTTTTGAATCAGTGCACCGATGTGGGACTTGTCAAGAGGAGGCTGAAAGAAATGGGAATGAAGTACGCAACAGCTGTGGTGGAGGAAGGAGGGATCAAGGTGGATCAGGTGTTCTTCCATGACCCAGATGGATACATGATAGAAATATGCAACTGCGACAACCTTCCAATGCTTCCTATCTCTTCCTGCCCCTTCAAGCCCAAGGATGGAAACTACAAGAACATGGCAGCAAGTCAGTGC
Organism: Ilex asprella; assembly: GCA_023539305.1. Taxonomy (NCBI): domain Eukaryota; kingdom Viridiplantae; phylum Streptophyta; class Magnoliopsida; order Aquifoliales; family Aquifoliaceae; genus Ilex; species Ilex asprella. The sequence goes on from CM042202.1 coordinate 19,757,859, forward strand.
GGTTTCATGGAGACTTTGATGATGGAGACTATGATGATGGAGAGCTTGAGCATGGATATGATGAACTTTTCTTTCTAAGTTGTGAGATGGGCACTGTTCGGGCGCCTGCTTCGTTCGGGTCGATACGGATGTCTTTGAAGCGGAGGAGTTGGCCTATGGCTCTGGAGGAAGAACCAGATTCTCTGTTTCGGTGGGCGATTCCGTGAACTCTTCTACTTTCAAATGTTAATTTTGTTATAAAGCTCTTTAATTTACAGTTCTTGGTATTTTCTGGGGAAGAATTTAAAATGGTAGTTGTGGCAAATGTAATAAGAATGTAAGAATACATAAAAAAAAAAAAGGATACATGGATTTTGGATTTGTTTTGTACCTGTACACAAAAATGTTGGCTTTGATTTGTGCAATTGAAAACTTTATCAAGTACTAAAACCTGATATGTTTTGCAGAGTTTATTCTGCAGTAATTTTTTCTTCAATTTTCCTTGATTATAAACTATCCTACATTAATTCAATCCGGAGCCACATGTAGTACTAGGTCCATCACTAATACACAACGATCGAGATATACAATTAAGAACAAAGTGAGAGATAGCATACAAAGTGATTTGGATGTCAAACTAACTAGTAGAGGAGCTTTGTGAGAGATGTTTTCACTCCTACAAGGTAGTGAACCTAACAGGTTCTAATCCAGCTTAAGCAAAAAACTCAGACCAAAAAACCTCCTTTTTCTTGTAATGTACCATTCAAAAGATGAATAATTTATTTTTTGCATCATGGTTGTAGCAACTATCCTTGACAGTTTTATCTTCATCGATTGTTATCTGACTTGTTGTAACTCCCAAACAATTATTTCCTCTTTTTAAAAAGACTATGGCTAACTATCTCTTGCCTTTCTCCAAATTCTACTACATGTCACCTTTTTAACGCTCTCAGATTTTGCAGAATGCTCATGCATCGACTGTTTCTATAACTTTGTATTTCGAGTCCAAATAATATTATAAAATAAATGTTTGTGTGGTGAAAATAATCCTATTCAAAATTGAAACTATTGAATGAACCTACTTAACTTGAAGTTGTAAGAATAGTTTAATGTTGCGACCCATTGCTTATGAGAAAAAGTAACTCAGAATACAAATCACCAAGATTTATTTTTTGAACTTTCTGGCTTGAATGCCAAACATGTGCATGATTAAGCTGTTATAGAGATTTACAAGTAACTGATTTTAGCAAGTATAGGAGAAATGAATTAATTTACAAAAACTACACAACATTTACTGAAGACATTTTGAATATGTCTAATATGTATAAGAATGTTCTGCAGATTTCTCTGTTACTGCACATTAGGAGGATGGACTGAAGACTTCGTCTTGTGATATTTTAACATTGCTACTATAATAACCACAACACATTAACGACTCAAATTAAAGTGCAAGAGTATTGCCCTACAATTCAACATAGCAGATCTTCTCTTTTTAGGCAATGTTGTAAACACCACACTGTAGTTTTTTTTTTTTTTTGCGAAATTAACAAAAAGTCTTATTTTATATACCAAATATCCATTAAAGCTTATAGGTTTTCATTATTACCTATAAATCGTACTTTTAGATAAAGATTCCACACAAATACATAATCTACTCGAGTTCTTATTTTACCCTCAGAACTATAAAAGCAATTGTACTATGGTTCTGATGAGTCCGGATTTTACTAAGCTAAGGCCCAATCCAAACGGAGTCGAAGAAGCCCATAGAAGAGCCCAAAAGACCCATGTAGTTGGGCCAACCGAGTGGCAATCGTCAAGGAAGACGGAGGAAGGACCAAGACCGCAGGAGGTAGCGAGGGGCGTCGCCCGAAGCCCCTAGGGCGCCGCCCAGGGCACCAAGGGCGCCGCCCAGGCCCTTAAGGCGCCCAGCTCCACGCTCGGCCTTTCCTTCGTCCTCTCCTACGACCTCTCCTCCTTCGCCATTTGACTCCAGTGCAAATCCAAGTCTAATTCAAATACGAGCTCGACGTCCGACCTCAAGACCAAGATGAGCACCAAGCCGAGCTCGACGCCCAGGCCTCCTCCAAAGTTGGCACCACCCACCCCTCGACTCCATTGGCCTCGCCTCCTCTCCTCTTCATGCCTTGATATAACACTAAGCACAACCCAAGTCCAAACCCCCTCCGAAGCAAGACCGAGTTTAAGACTCAAGTCCAATACTAAGCATGAGCACACTCTGCACCAGAGTAACATCCGAGCAAATAGCAGCACGTGAAGAAAGACTCGGGATACGGAGATCTCCTACCATAATTCTACCTTCCAAAGAAGTCTACTCCTACCATAACTCTACCTACCAAAGAAGCTCACTCCTACCATGTTTGTACTTACCAAATTGACGGGAGACTTCTCCCTCACGTCACCGCCTCACCGCCTTGGTGAGCCTATATAATGTAAGTCCTCACTATATAAAGGACATGAATGACTCTTGAGACACATACACTAGACCTCCCTATATACATTGATCTCTCTCTCTCCCTCTCTCTAAGTATTGTAAACTCTCCGGAGTATCATCGTTGATCAATAAAACACCCCAGGCCACCGTCACCGTTCGAAGAGTGGACGTAGGTCATCCGAGACCGAACCACTATAAATCTCCTGTGTTGACTCTTATTTACTGTTTTGTCACTAATTGCCTTTGATTGCTCATTAATCACTCTTGTGACTGTTGATCTCGCACCATACGATTTTGTGCATCATCAGGTTCTAATATGTAATAATAAATTATGTCAGATATATATCAAATCAAACTTGTGAAAAACCTAATAAAATTACTAAGGGTGTGTTTGTTAATCCAAATTCAGTACTTAAAATAAATGTGTTAAACACTTATTAATTAAGCTCGTTTGATAAATAAAATGTAAACTCTCTTAATATGTTAAGTGCTCCTTAAAAATAGGCTATAATATTAAGTAAGAGATTCCTTATTTAATTCTGAAAGCTGAGAGCGCTTAGCAAAATCATCTTTTAATAATATTTGCAATATGATAATTATACCCTGAAATATTTTACAATCCTATTAAAACTATAATTAATATTCTCTCTTTCAAAAATCCCTAACCTATCTATTCTCCTTGTCAATTTTTTTTCTCTTGTCTTTTGTAACAAAAATATATATACATAGTTATAATTACACACACACACACACACAACTATACACGCAAACGCATGCACACATTTACACACAGACATATGCACTGCACACACACACACATATTGCTAATGAAATCTAATTATTATATTTTTTAATATTATTTGATTATTTATTAGTTATTTTTTTTATCAGATGTTATTGTTCACTTATTGTATTATTCAATTTATTATTGTTCATTTATTGTGTTATTTAGATATTATTTATTTATTTATTTTGATCAAATATTTGTTAAATGTAAACTATAATATAATAATAGTGATTATGATTTATGTTATGACATATTTTATAAATATTTTCGAATTAAAGAATAGAAGGGTAAAATTGAAAATTAATTTATTTTCAGACATCAGCTCTGTGTAGTTATCAAATAATTTTGTTCAATTCAGTACTTAAATTTCAGTATATACCAAACAGTCAACAAATTCAGCATTAAACTTTTAATTTTTACATTTCAACTTTCAGACTTCAGTTTTATCAAACACTACCTAAGTTGATATCTGAGTTTAACTGACAAAAAATTATTAAATGTATATATTTATTTAATTCATTATGAATATTATGAAATAAAAAAGAGTATAAGTTAAGAATATATTGGTAAATTTAATGTTATAAATTACGGTATGTTTATACTCAAAGACCGAAGTTGATTTCTAGCTATAAGAGGTAAACTAGATAATAAAACAATTTGATACTTATTTGGCATCATCTTTGAAAAAGGACGACTTAACCGGCATTTGGAGTGTAAAGTACAACTTATTTGTTTTTTTTTTTCAATTTTTTTGCATTCAAAAAACAAAGACAAATGCCTATTTTTGTTTCTTCCCATGTAGTTGTGCATATGTAAGATATCGGGTACATAATTTATGTGCTTCACATACTAATTCGAATTAAAGAAAGAATAGCAAACATCCACATCATGTGTTTATCTTTCAAATATGGGAGATTACTAGGTAATTAATGATACCTGAAATAAATTCCAAGTACGAGCTCAACTATACTAGGAGGTCAGTTCGGACATGTTAAGCTCAGAGCTCAGATCTCGAGCTCCCCTCCTAGTTTATTATCAAGGAAGTGTGAGACAAACAGCCGAGTAACAGAAAATATCTCTGAAACAAGGGTCAAGCTACATTCAAGGCATAAAATTCTCAATCAACCAAAATCCTCCCCTAAAATTAAGGAGGATTCTATGCATGAAAGGCAAGGATCTCGGCAAGAGATCCCCAAAAAGAAGGAATAGCTCTTTAAATATTGTGTAACGTCTCCACTGTGGAGGCAGGACCCTAATTTTTCATCACATGGCACTGTAAAGCATCCGAATGATGAATAAAGAAAAAAGGAGCAAGAGTCCCTATTAAAGAGTGGACTAGCCGAGCTCTCACGACGGTGAATCACTATATTTTCACTGTGTTTATCATCCCTTCCCTGAACTCCCTAGATACTTCTAAATTATCTTCTCGAGCCTTGTAGTTCAAGATTATCTCACACCGTCCATACCTTATATTCATCCACGTTAATTTACACCATTAGTAATAAATATAGTGGTAATCAGTTGGTTGTGCTGATAACATCTTATAAAGCTTGTAAATTATTTAAATGCAAACAGCTAATTTAAAAACAGATAAAGAGAGAACATTGAGAGAAATCTAACTGCCTTACGGAGGTTCCCTTTTATAGGGAAAACATGCCTCTTATTACACCCACCCCTAACTACCACGATCATGACACCGCGGATCTTTTCCTAAAGTTTCTTGTGATCCTACTAGCAATTTTCTCAGTTTTTATCCTTTTTGCGTCCTTGGTATCATGTGCTTCAATTTGCTTTCGCTTCAGGAAATTAACTACTTCATCGAGAGCTTTATCAGGGTTCTCGTGCGTTATTAGCTCCCCAGCCATTTCTGCAGGGGTAGCCTCTATGTTCTTAATTAGGCCATCGATCTCACCAAAGAGACTGTGGTGATTGCAGTTGTTAAGGTACTTGGATGCCAAGAACCTAAATCCTTCAAGTGTACAGTAGGACATGGGAATGTGCATGTCCATTCGACCAGATCGCAACAAAGCAGGATCAAGACGGTCAATATGGTTAGTTGTGAAAATAATGATTCGTTCATCTCCACAACTTGACCACAATCCATCAATGAAGTTCAATATCCCCGACAGTGTCAACTGCAGGAAGAAGAAATTAGGGCTGACATTTTTGACCCAATATGCAGAATAAATTGATTTGGATGTCACTAAACAAGTAAACTCGTTAGACTCTTTAGATATTTTGGGATAAATAGATCGGCAAAAATTAACTAAACATAGTTGACAAGACAAAACCCGTTTGTATATAATTATATGTTAGTTAAGAAAATAAATTTTAGCATGACATAATTTTGAAGAGTAATGCTATAAGGGCATAATTCAAAACAATTATTAGATTAGTTGTAAATTCCAATAAATGAATTAAATTAGATCTCCAGATTATATCTCTAAATTAATTACAAAGAACATTTTTCAATTAGGAAATGAAACCATTCTTTTGAAAAACAAAAAACCTTAAAATGATAATGTTATAGGGACTTGATTTAGAAACCTAATTAATGACATAATTCAATGCAATCAATAAATTAGTTGTTAGTTCTAAAATTAAATGGAGCACACTCTCAATTTAATGACTAAATTTAATTAGATTTTTAAATTAGGTACCTAAATTATATCCAACTAAGGACATCTCTAATCTTTACTCAAATTTAGACTCAAATTTAAATTTGAGTAAAAAAATCTAAAAAATTTGCTCTAACTCTTAACTCAAACTTATACCAAATCAAGAGAAACTCATTTTTTTATTCAAATCAAGGGAGACTCAAATATTTAATGTTGAGATTCACCATCTTTTAAAAATTTAATGGTTATCTTTACTCCCTTTTAAATTTAGGCTTGCCCTCATTTAAATTTGAATCTCTCATTCTTTAAATTAAAGTTTGTCCATTGGCGTCCTTTATATCAAATAAAACTTTTTACTCAAATGTTAATTTAAATTTGAGTCATGGTTGAAGATGTTCTAAGAGTATCTCTAATAAAGATCCAAATCCTTATCCAAATTTGAGTAAAGAAATGGTAAAAACTTGATTTGATATAAATATCTTCAATAGACATATCACTTTTTAAAAGAAGAGAAATCAAATTTAAATAACAAGAAACTCAAATTTAAAAAATGATAAATATGATCGTTAAATCTTTTGAGACAGTAATCTTATCATTAAAAATTTTGATTTTAAAAAAAAATCTTCCTTAATTTGGGTTTACAAAAAAGTTTCCTTCTATTTGTTATCAATATGGATCTAGTGAAGAAATTTATTAAGAGTTTTTATTTTATTTGATAAAAAATTATCTAACAAATTAGATCAACAAATTAGGTCTCCATAATATTACTTTTTTCTTAAAAACTAACCTTGTCGTTGGGGTTGTAGTTGTCGAAGAAAGGGAAATTCCGATTCCCCAACTGCCGATCATTTATATCGACACTGCAGTCGATGTCCTCAATCACAATGATCGATCGATTCGTAGTGGATGTCAAAATTCTCCTCAAATCGGAGTTCGCGTACACACTCGCAAGCTCCAAGTCATATATATCGTACTTCAAGTAATTCGCCATGGCTGCGACCAAGCTCGATTTCCCAGTCCCAGGAGGCCCATACAACAAGTACCCCCTCTTCCAAGCCTTCCCAACCCTCTTGTAAATATCTTTTCCTTTCACAAATCTCTCCAAATCTTCGATTAGCGCCTTCCTGATCTCTTTATCCATAGCAAGAGTCTCAAACGTTGACGGATGCTCAAAATTGATCGAACCCCAAGTCGTTCTTTTCGGACTATTATCAGACAGATTCATAGCATAGAGCTTCATCACCTTGTCATTATCCTTTATCCTTCGGTACTCTTCCAGAACATGGGGTAAATACTCGTTCAACACTTTTTCTTTGAACTTCTTGTGAAAAGTGAGCTCAAAGAATTTTTTCTCTGCCTTATTACCTTGCATTAGCCTAATAAAATTTTAAATTCATTCAAAATTGCAACTCCAACCAATGGTTAAGATTGGAACATGGCGGCTTAAGAAAACCCACAAGAAGCTGTCTTAACATGTATGGCAGTATGTAATGCTACACGTCTGTCTCTGTGTGTCTTTAGCTCTGGGCTGCTTCCAATTACCTTGCATTAGCCTAATAAAATTATTTCAACATTTGAACTCCAAATAATATTTCTCATAGCAGAAACCAAGAATCTTCTCGTTAATGGAGTGGAATATAAAAAGAAACCAATAATCTAATAAAATTTTAAATTCACTCCCACCAATGGTTAAGATTGAAACATGGCGGTCAAGGATGGATCTAAGGTGGGCTGTAGCCCAGAGTAAAAAAAAAAAAAAATTACCACTAAGTACCAATCCATTAAAAAAAAAAATCTCATCTCATCTAACCTAACCCAACTACGACATTGGCAGGTGGCAGTCTCGCCCAAATACGCCCATGTCTCAGCCAAATTTAGTGATGCTCAGGTGAAGTATTCTCTTATGCAAGATTGACAGAAGTCTCATGCATGGCTGAGAGACGCAGCCCATGCATGGACATGATTGGGCTTGATTGGATGCAACCAGTGGGTTGATTGAAGACCCTTGCATGGCTGAGTGTGGCAGTACATGCATGGGCACAAGGAAACATGCAGGCAAGAGAAGTTAGACAACTTGGATTGTGAAGCAATGCTAAACTTGGAGGGATGAGTCATGGGTTGGGCATGGCTAGGCACGAAGTGCAGACATTCAAAGGCTGAGGGCTCATGAGTTTTCTTAAGACGTTGTGCATGTGCTATAACACCCTCATCCACTTCGTAATATTTTAAGATCGCTAATAGCCTTCAAAATCACTAAATGATATAGTCTCCAAATGAATAATTCTGATACCAATTTCATATATATTTCAGTAGATACTTTCAGACTATTATAACTTACACGTCGCAGATATAAAACTTTTTCAACTCAATCCGTATAACATAACACATTTTCAAATCCTCACTAACGAAAACAAAGAAAATATCGACAGTTCAAACATACGCGGAATTCCTCGCCACCAGCTAATCTGAAAAAAGGGAAATAATGTAAGGTGAACATCAACAGCTCAGTAAAATAACTCAATTTTCAAGCAGCCGAGTTTGAAAATAGTATAGTTTAACATGATTGAGCAGAAATCCAAACGAGCATTTGATACATATATATCAGCAAAAACGTCATTTCATGTGAAATTGTAAAATAGAGTTCAGAAATTTGAGTATAGTGCTGCACTGGTGGACAATTCATCCTAATAGACCACTCAGGGTCAATACGATCCATACGATCCAATAATTTAGGGGACTTTCACCCCAAGGAAGATACGCTCCCAAGTCAATACGATCCAATTCAATACCCAAGTCCAAAGACCAACAGGGCCACCCAGGTATTTACAAACTCAATGAGTACCCTCTACGGCCTCAAACTGGAATGTAAACCCTTTTTTCACTCGACTCATGTTCACTTAGATTTTAATTAAAAAGAATACCGGAGTTTCTTTCAATATGAACAATTCAAGTAATACAATCATTTCTAAAACAATAATGCAAATTGCACTTAAAAACCCTAATCCGGGTCTGAATTCCCATCAATATTCAAAACACTCAATCATATATTTTAAAATATGCTAAAAAATCATCAATAACATATAAAATAATTTAGAAACAAGTTTGAAAAACATCGTCTGTTCCGGAATTGAGAAACCCTACCTGCTCGGTATTTTGATATGAAATAGTCAAAATTTAAACAGTGTTATTTTTTGATGAAATTTAATATACATACTCAATTAACCTACCTAAATATGAATATAAAATTTATTTCCTTAAAATCACCCAAAATTAGGTCAAATAGACCCCAGAGGTCAAAACAGTCATTTTACTCCTTATATACATCTGGCTTTCGGATCAACTTGAAATTTTATCAGGACCTCCGTACGAATGTTACGGAACTTTTGGGACCAACCAGAGGTCAATCGGAGCTCAGACGCACCCTCATGCACCGACAGGGTGCACTTGTGTACCTCCCCCTCCTTCATCTTCTTCCTTGGTTCATTTTGACTTTTACCCTAAGTGCAGAATTTTCTGCTCAATCACCCTACTTTGAGCCCAAAGTTCTCCCACTATAGTTCACTATTCCTTTGATTTCAATGCCCACATACTCTTTGAACAACATAGTTTCAATCCCCCTTAGAATCAGCCTTTGAATTTAACTCTAACATCATCAAATCATTGATCAAAGTTGGCCAAAAAAATTATTTTTCAAACACAAAGGCAGACCTGCAACTGCCCGTTTCAGCCCCAAAACAACCTCTAAATCCAATTCCAAGGCCGAAAATGAATTTCTTGACCCCAAATTAGCTAGACCCACCCAAGCCTCCTTTCAAAGCTTAATCAAGTTTATCAAAAATCAAATTTTTAAAAATTCAAACCCATAAGGGTTTCTTCATCCTATCACCACATACCATGGCAACCCATAAAAATACTCTCAAACCACTCTACAACAACCCAAAAACACAATTCAAGACCCAATTGAAGAAGAAAGACTCGTTTTCTACGATACTCATTTCATGAAAACCTAAAATCCAAAACTTCAAAACTCAAATTCGAGTATAACTACTTACCCAAATAAAAAATTAGCAGCACCAATGGATTCCTAGCATCCAAATTAGGCTAGAGGCATACTTTTGAATGTTTGAATAAGCCTCCAAAGCAAACCCAAAAATTCAAACGAATATTTTCTCTTTTTACCTTCTCTTCTCTCTCTATTTCTCTTCCCATCGAATTCTTCTCCATTTTATCCCCCAAGCAGCTTACTCAGGTTTTCCCAAGCAACTGGGTGTCCTCCATGCAAGCCAACAAGCTTCCATCAGTCACCTTGCTTGTGTAGAAGGTCCTTGAAGCTTTAATGACAATTTGGTAATTTTTTTATTTTGTTTGTGGCAGTTTGGTAATTTCCCCATTTTGTCTAATTTCAAAAATTAAGTAAAATTAATATATATACTTTTACCTAAACTCGAATTATTACATGTGTCCTGCAGATGATGGCAGTTCTGTGCAGTTTTCTAGCAGATGCAATACATGTGGGATCTCTGTCAGATGCAGACAACATGCAGAGAAGTTGTAGACATGTCTGTCTGTATCAAACACAACTTCCCTGTCATCCAATCACAGGGGCAGATTTGAATTATGCATATGCCTAGGCAGTTGGGCTCGTAACCTCCACCCTGTTTATAAATAGGCATGCCAGGATTTGTAGTGCAATCAAGAGAAATTGGACACGTTTTTGTAAACAGATCCTAGCCTGAGTTTCCTTACACTTTATTGAGAAAGAAAGGTTTGGCTTGTAAAGCTTCTGTGTTCTGTGTGTGTGTTTACTTACTGTCCATACTCTTTTTCTATGTGTATTCTATGTGTTTGGCTGAGACTGAGTGTTGGATCTCAGTGTCATTACGAGACAAAAATTCAGTGCGAAAATTAACCTTGTAACACTAGGTTTATGGACTTATTAGAGGATGACTTTAAAAGGGATCAGATCATGATAAATATTAGAATTAAGTGAGTTTTTTTTACCGGTCCGACTGTTGACTGAATGATGTGATTTTAGTGAAATTATTGGATCAATATAAAATTTAAATATTTAATGGGATTCACAGTCAATTCAAATGCTATAATGAATTAGGTTAATATATTAAGTTCCAATATTATTGTTCTTATTAATAACCCACTCAATTACCTAGCAATTTTTGATATTTTTTGATATCATAATGGGTTTAAATATTAAAAGAGTGATGTCGTTTGGATATAATTTATTTATCTAATTTGTTGACTTAATTCATTATAGTCGTTGAATTAACTGTGGACCCAATTAAACACTAAAATTTAGTGTTAATTCAACGTTACAAAGAAAGACATCATTAAGTTAACAAATTAGATTATTTTTTCAAATTTCAATAATATTATCAATATTAATATCAAAAACATAAAGCAGTAATGAACAACATCTAATATAAGGCTTTCCCCTGATTTTTCTTGCATGCACATATTTTTCAATCAATGAAATTTATTTATTTTCCGAAAAGAAAAATCTCATGTAACCCACCAACCTAATCTATCTAACCAAACGGAATGCTGAATAGTTCCACTCCCCCCCCCCCCCTCTTATGTGGACAACCGACTCAATTATCATTCTTTAATTATGTCTAAACGAGAGTAAAATTGATTTGTTGGAGTAAATAAAAAGCTTCCCACCCCTAATATTGCCTAAATTATCAAAATTCCTCCTCCCTTCCCGTTCTTTTTAGTTGATGAAACAGAATAGAAAGTGCAATGCATGTTAATTTAAGTTGACAATTTTTCAATCTTGTCTGTTTCCTTCCGCAAGATTTTTCTTGTTAGTTGAGATGAATATTCTGGAAAACCAGTAATCTAATAAAATTTTAAATTCATTCAAATGATGGTTAAGATTGGAAACTTGGCAGCTTGAGTGAAGTATTGTTATGTCCAATAAAGTTATGGTGACCACCACTTTCTAAGAAACCTCTCAGAAATCAGCACGTACCAGATGAAGATGGGGCAGGCGGTAGGCCATTGTTGCAACTAGTGGATGATCCATACCCATTAGGTCCTGATGACTGTAAATTGAATAATAGGTTGGAGGATTTGGAACAAATAATGTCTTGTGGCAGGGAAGCAATGGGAAATAAAGAAAGACTCCCTCTCACTATTACTCACTTTACTCAATATTAAAATTTATCATTTAATAAATTATCATGTCAAGTCATATGTTGTATCCACCCAACTTCCTAAGAGGCTCTCACTCTCATCACATATACTATTCCATGTCCATCCAATCCAACAACTCCCACTCGTCTCTCTTTCAATCTCTCAATCAACAATTACGTCTCTTCAGGCCGGCCATTAATCAATCTCATTGCATAGACTATAAATTTAGGACTCTAAAATAAAATTTTATATAATAGTATATAATCTAAATATTGTGATATAATTTAAATATTCACTACATTTTAATAATCAAATTAGTAAGAAATATTAACTTTAAACAAAATTCGTTATTTATTTAAGCATATTGTAATGTAAATCGATTTTTTGACATCACTTAAAAGAACCTAAATTGCTTAATGGATTAAAAGGTGGGTTATCAGTCCGTTGCATGGGTTATGGGTCCGATTTTTTGGTCTCACCTAAAAGAACTCAGATTTTAACTTAGCCCGGGATAAATAAAAAACTTAGTTCCATCCTTACACATCATGTGTTTATCTTTTAAATATTGGAGATTACTAGGTAATAAATATAGTGGTAATCAGTTGGTTGTGATGACAACATGTTATAAAGCTAGCAAATTATTTAAATGCAAATGACTAATTTAAAAACAGATAAAGAGAGAACATTGAAAAGAAAGAGAGAGAAATCTAATTGCCTTACGGAGGTTCCCTTTTATAGGGAAAACATGCCTCCGATTACACCCACCCCCAACTACCACGTTCATGACACCGCAGATCTTTTCCTACAGTTTCTTGTGATCCTACTAGCAATTTTCTCAGTTTTTATCCTTTTTGCGTTATTGGTATCATGTGCTTCACTCTGCTTTCGCTTCAGGAAATTAACTACTTCATCGAGAGCTTTATCAGGGTTGTCGTTCTTTATTAGCTCCCCAGCCATTTCTGCAGGGGTAGCCTCTACGTTCTTAATTAGGCCTTCGATCTCACCAAAGAGCCTATGTTGATTGCAGTTCTTAAGGTACTTGGATGCCAAGAACCTAAATCCTTCAGGTGTACAATAGGACATGTGAATGGACATGTCCATTCGACCAGATCGCAACAGAGCAGGATCAAGGCGGTCAATATGGTTAGTTGTGAAAATAATGATCCGTTCATCTCCACAACTTGACCACAATCCATCAATGAAGTTCAATATCCCCGACAGCGTCAACTGCATGAAGAAGAAATTAGGGCTGACATTTTAGATCCGATATGTAGAATAAATTGATTTGGATGTTACTAAACAAGTAAACTCGTTAGACTTTTTACATATTTTAAAATAAATAGATCGACAAAAATTATCTAAACATAGTTGACAAGACATAACCCATTTGTATACAGTTATAAATTAGTTAAGAAAATAAATTTTAGCATAACATAATTTTGAAGAGTAATGCTATAAGGGCATAAATCAAAACAATTATTAGATTAGTTGTAAATTTTAATAAATGAATTAAATTAGATCTCTAGATTATGCCTCTAAATTAATTACAAACAACATTTTGCAATCAGGTAATGAAACCATTCTTTTGAAAAATAAAATATCTTAAAAAGACAATGTTATAGGGACTTACTTTAGAAACCTAATTAAGGACATAATTCTATGCAATCAATAAATTATAGTTGTCAGTTCTAAAATTAAATGGAGCACACTCTCAACTTAATGACTAAATTTAATTAGATTTTTAAATTAGGTACCTAAATTATATCCAACTAAGGGCATCTCCAACCTTTACTTAAATTTAGACTCAAATTTAAATTTGAATAAAAAAGTCTAAAAAACTTGCTCCAACTCTTGATTCAAACTTATATCAAATCAAGGAAAACTTATTTTTTTTACTTAAATCAAGGAAGACTCAAATCTTTAATGGTGAGATTTCACCGCCTTTTAAAAATCTAATGGTTATTTATTTCTTTTTAAATTTAGGTTTGCCCTCATTTAAATTTGTGTCTCTTATTTTTTAAATTTGAGTTTGTCCATTAGAGTTCTTTATATCAAATCAAGCTTTTTACTCAAATGTTAATTTAAATTTGAGTAAAAATTTGAGTATCTTTAATAAAGATCCAAATCCTTATCCAAATTTGAGTTAAAAAATGGTAAAAAATTTGATTTGATATAAATCTCTTCAATAGACATATATTTTTTCAAAGAAGTGAAATCTAATTTAAATAAAGATAAACTCAAATTTAGAAAATGATAAAATATGACCGTCGAATTTTTAAAAAAGAAAGTAATCTTATCATTAAAGATTTGGATTTAAAAAAGTTTTCCTTCAATTTGTTGTCAATATGGATCTAGTGAAGAAATTTTTTAAGTTGAGGTTTGGTGATTAAGATTTGATAAAAAAAAAAGAAAATTTTTAAGAGTTTTTACTTTATCTATAAAAAAAAAATTAAAAACGAGTAAGGATCGGAAATGGTCTAACATTTTCTTATAAACTAACCTTGTCGTTGGGGTTGTAGTTGTCGAAGAAAGGGAAATTCCGATTCCCCAACTGCCGATCATTTAGATCGACACTGCAGTCGATGTCCTCAATCACAATGATCGATCGATTCGTGGTGGATGCCAAAATTCTCCTCAATTCGGAGTTCGAGTACACACTCGCAAGCTCTAAGTCATATATATCGTACTTCAAGTGATTCGCCATGGCTGCGACCAAGCTCGATTTCCCAGTCCCGGGAGGCCCATACAACAAGTACCCCCTCTTCCAAGCCTTCCCAACCCTCTTGTAAATATCTTTTCCCCTCACAAATGTCTCCAAATCATCGATTAACGCCTTCCTGATCTCTTTATCTATAGCAAGAGTCTGAAACGTTGACGGATGCTCAAAATTGATCGAACCCCAAGTCGTTCTTGTCGGACTATTTTCAGACAGATTCATAGCATAGAGCTTCATCACCTTGTCATTATCCTTTATCCTTTGGTACTCTTCCAGAACATGGGGTAAATACTCGTTCAACACTTTTTCTTTGAACTTCTTGTGAAAAGTGAGCTCAAAGAATTTTTTATCTGCCTTATTCATTGGGTTCTGAGACTCAACGCAGGCGAATCTCCATTTTAGTTTAATGTTCTGGTATGTATCGGCGATCTCTTGGTTTTTCTCGATGCTGCTGTTTAGTTTTTTCTCTCTCGCAGATTTGTGAACTGTGAATCGCTTGGTGTCGGGGCTGATTTTCGTACCGAGGTATATCTCCGCCGCTTCGTAGACTTCATTACGAGTGATTTCACGTAACTCGTGGATGACAATGGTGAGCTTAGTGGAGCATAGAGACACGAGGTAACCAATGGCAGATGTGATGTAATATTGGGCCGGGTCGACGAAGATCGACGACGCCAGAGATACTAGAGTTGACTGCTCTGACATTTCCGAGAAGCCAAACAATTTTCAGAGTATTTGAGATGGGAAATAAATTAGAATTTGAGAATCAGAACTCGGTAATTTGCTTGAGTGTGTGACTTCTGATTGGGGTGTGAGAAACCTCACCTTAAATAGACACACGAGAGAGAGAGAGAGAGAGAGAATTCCAAAAGTGGCCTACAAGGAAGGATCGGCAATAGAGTCAGAATGTTCCCGGATATCAGCTTTGGGCACCATGCCTGATACTGAATGACGGAAGACTAATGATAAAATTATTTCAACTTTTGAACTCCAAAGTCCAAATAACATTTCTCATGGCAGAAACCAGGAATCTTCTTGTTAGTGGAGTGGAATATAAAAAGAAACCAGTACTCTAATAAAATTTTAAATTCATTCAAAATTGCCACTCCCACCAATTTGTGAATAAAATCTAGGGTACTAATTATAGACTTCTTGGTGTATTTTTTCAGAAGTCACATGGTGTATTTTTGTGAAAGAAATCTATGGTACTATTTATGGACTTGTGGGTGTATTTTCTAAAAAATCACAACTCTCCAAATGGGTATCGTTTCTTAAAAGTCATGACCCTTCTAAAAAAGTGTATTTTCTAAATAGTCACAACTTTCCTAAATAAATGTTTTTCCCTAATAATCACTAATGATACAAATAGGAAATATGCAACACAAACAAGTTAGAAACATCTTCGATTTGGTGTAGAAAATAAATTATACAAATAAAGGCTCTTCTAAGAGTTTGTTGATCAGCTTCATTTAATGGGTGTGAAAAATGTTTAGGTTTAGGATTTCGATTGATGTGTATAAGGAATGTGATTCTTCGTTTAATAGATTTTGCTTGAACAATCTAAAATACCGTTAATCAGTTGTCTATGTGGTAAGCACGTGAGACCTTCCATTCAAAAATCTAATGGTTGCTAATGGAAGGGCTTAATTGCTAAAATTTTAGAGTTTAGGGGTTCAATTGACATAAAAATTAGTTATGAGGTTTAATTAGTTATGTTATAATGAAAAATATCATTAAATCAACAAATTATAAAAACTTTTTAAGTTCCAATTACATTATTGGCATTAAAAACATAAAACAGTAATGGACAACATCTAATGTAACTTGAATTAATACATCCAAGACAGATGACCGGTGGTAGGAACCCACCACACTAATCCATCAAACTAAACAGAGTTTTTCACCATGCACCATAACCATGATCCTCCAAAACATAATTCCCAATTTAGCTTTGATTATTTCTTCGCTTGTATTTTTTATTTTGTAAAAATTATTATTTTTTTTTTAAAAAAAAAACTTGCTGAATGAATAGTTTAAAAATTTTCAATAATCGTTCCACTTTTCCCACCCCTTTTTTTGATGTGGACAATCAAAACCCAAACCCAATTATCATTCTGTAATTATGTATAAATTAACAAGAGTAAAATTAATTTGTTGGAGTAAATAAGAAGCTACCCACTAACCCCAAACATTGCCTCCCTAGGTTATCGAGTCCCCTTGTCTTCTCTTTGTTTTTAGTTGATGAAACAAAATAAAAAGTGAAATGCGAGTTGATTTAAGTTGACCATTTGTCAATCTTATCTTTTCCCAGAAATCAGCACCTACATGGTGAAGATAGGGTAGACGTAGACCATAGAGGTTAACATGAGAAACATCGAGGAAGCCATCATCAATGCACTTTACAAGAGTGATACAGGATCCAGTTTATTGCATTGGCTAGGTTTATGGACTTATTAGAGGATGACTTTTAAAGGGGTCAGATCATGACAAATATTAGAATTGAGTGATTTTTTTCACCGGTCGGCTGCCGACCTAATGTTGTAATTTTAGTAAAATTATTAAATTAATATAAAATTTTAATATTTAATTGTATTCACAGTCATTCAAATGTTATAATGAATTAGGTTAATATATTAAGTTCCAATAATATTGCTCTTATTAATAACCCACTCAATTACCTAGCAGTTTTTGATATTTTTTAATACCATAATGGGTTTAAATATTAAAAGAGTGATGCCATTTGGATATAATTTATTTATCTAATTTATTGACTTAATTCATTATAGTCTTTGGATTAACTTTGAACCCAATCAAACACTAAAACTTAGTGTTAATTCAACGTTACAAAAAAAGACACCATTAAGTTAACAAATTAGATTAATTTTTAAAATTTTAATAATATTATTAATATTAAAACAACATCTAATATAAGGCTTTCCCCTGATTTTTCTTGTATGCATATATTTTTCAATCAATGAAATTTATTTATTTTCCGCAATGAAAAATCTCATGTAACTTGAATTAATGCATCCAAGATAGATGAGAGGTGGTAGGAAAGGAACCCACCAACCTAATCTATCTAACCAAACGGA
>CM042202.1:19782223-19794492 GCA_023539305.1 Ilex asprella
AACGTTGTGGGATGATGATAGTGGAGGTGGTAGTGATAGTAGTGATGATGGTGAGGTGGGATGGGGTGGCGGTGGTGGTGGTAATGGTAATGGTGGTAGGTGGTAGTGGTGGGGCGATGATGGAGGTGGTGGTAGTGGTGATGGTGGTAGGGGTGGTGGTGTTGGGGTGGTTCCAAACTCTATTTATTTTAAAGTATTTATGAAAAATTATAAGTATTAAAAACACTTTTAAAAAGTCACTTCAAACACATCCGTAGGGGCCTATTTTTCTTATTAAATTTAGAGTGTTGATATTAGCTGTCGGATTAACTTTAAAATAAAATTGAAAGAGATCTCAATTGCGAACAATAAAAATTAATTATTTTTTATTTTTTAAAATTTGAATTATAAATTATTTTATTATATAAAATTATACGAAAGAGTGACATGTTTTTTGAATTGAAGGAATTGGATTGACAGTCAAGGGACAATATCTATGGTTTAATATAAATTACTTTTTGATAGTGCTGGAGAGATATATGTAACAGAAGTAGGATTTTATAAAAGAGTTTTAACTGTTTTACGGTTTCTCAAAGCTTCTTTCGATGTGAAGAAATACAGTGAAATTTAAATGGCCTAATTAATTTTTAAATTATTAGTTAAATTTTTTTTCCTTCTTTACACTGATTTAATATAATTAAGAATAATTTAGACAATTAAAAAAATTTCTTCTGACTTTTTTTTTCAAATACTAGAATGATTTTTTTTAAAAAATTTCTTTTAAATTTTTCATGTTAATCAAATATATACATGAAAATATATTTATTTTATTTTTTTCCTTTACTTCACTCTCACTTTTCATCATTATCTTTTTTTTTTTAAAACAAACGGACCCAAGAGAATAGCATAAGTTTAGAGCAACAAAGTGTTTATAAGCCATCTTTATTTGAAATTTCCTAACTATCATATTATGAGCATTCTTTTGATAAAATTTAGAAAATTAGAAGTGGGTAAATGTTTTAATGCCCGAAGTGATTTTGTTTGTCACAAAAAAAAAAAAAGGGGTCGGGGTGAATTGCATTGTATACCCTAAAAATTTTTAAGATTCTTACTTTATACCCTCAAAATTAAGTTTTACACATATATACTCAATGTATTAAAAATATTGTAATGTGACCATTCTGTTAATTTTTTTGGTCGTGTCAATAGATTGACTTTTGACAAAAAATAAATAACGGAAGTTAATAAAATGACCACATTGATACATTAAAAGTATAATATATAAATTTTGCTTTTAAGAATATAAAATAAAAATCTTCAAATCTTTTCAGGTACAAAATACGAAAAGCCCAAAAAAACAAAGGAAATTTTTCATACCTGAGAACCGATCTTGCTCCCTCGGTTTTGCAACATTTTATGTCCTTTTGGTATTTCGAATTTTGAATAGCATATCTGCTGCGTTACAGCATTAATGTGGTACATCTAAGTATAGACGGTTAAGTTATAATAATAATTCAGTGTAGTCCGAAGTCAATCCATAATGAGTAAATTGAATTATAATGCAAGGAAAAACAAGTTTCGTAAAAAGTAGAACTGTTTAGAAAGCAATTGTAAAAAAAAAATATTAATGGTAAACAATAATTGAAAAATGGCCCTTTAGCTCGGAGATTTGGATTTGTTCAATTTACTAGAATTTATGTAATATTGATTATCTCGGTTAATTTTCAACATGAATATAGTTAACTTGAAAATATTTTTTGAACAAACAAATTAAATTAATTGATTTAAAAATAAACTTTGAAGAACTAATTAAAATATTTATAGAGAATTATAAGAATTACCCATACCAAGAAATCAATCATATTGATGATTAATCAAACAATTGCATAAAATACCAAATATTAATAAGAACATTCAATCAATCGAATAAATAAAAGATTTAACATTGATATCAAAATACAAATTGCATAAACATAAATATCTGATAAATAATTACAAGTCTGTCAACCCTAATTAAAGAGTACAAAAAGACTACTTACAATTCCTGGCTATTCCTACAAGAATTGTGATGAAAAATAAAATAAAATAACAAACTAGGTTAAACGACTTCTAGGCTAGGAAGAAGGACAAATCACCTCTCTATAGCATGTAGATATATTTATAGCAAAGTATTTATACATGCCAATGTGGATCAAGTTTCCCTCAAACCGACGTAACTTCCTTTATGGATTAATCCAAAATAGCCAAGGATTGATCAATGTAAAGTAGTCTTCAAATCAACAACAAACAAACAAGGATTGATTCCCATTAAGTAAGGATCGATCCTTACATAATTGTCATGTTTTTGGATACCTCTGTGGATCATGCTTCATGGTCCCTTCTGACTATCTATCCAAACTTTAATCTTCTCGTGGATTGATCCCTTTCAACTCTCTAGTATTTTTTTTTTCCCTTATATTTGATATGTAATATATACACATATAAGACCTACTTATATATCATAATTATTAATAATTATTTGTCTTGTAAATGACTATTTTACCTTTGATCAATTCAATTCATGCATATGTTAAGAGATACAATTGTCTTACGGATCGTTAACCTCTTACCTATCTTCTCAAACCTACCTCCTCCTTAAGTTTGACAAAAACTATGATCATGAATTTAATTTTCGGGCTAGCTACGAGTCAGGTTTGAAAATCCAAGACTTAATTTTTTATACAAACATGAGATTTGAGGGTCATTTGGACTATTTTCCCAAGCCCCTCCCCATACCCCCTTACCAAACAACCCCTAAGTTGAAATGAAACACCAACATACTACAAAAAGAATCACATACGATCTATTTAATATTATAGTTAGAAAGTTGAATTTTCATTTTATAGAAGCAAAATAAAAGTTAAAATTGATCTAATTTTTATCTACTTTGATTCAATAGTATAAAATTCATCTCAATTTTTTATTCAAAAACATCATTTTCTATATCAAATGTCAAATAACTCAATCAACACATTCCTCAATACCAAACAATCTCATTAATCTAAATCTGTCTCTATTTTCTTTCTCTTTATTTTAATTTTAAATTATATAATTAAAAAAATAAATTAATATTTAAAATATAAATATTACAAAATTAATATTTAATTTTTAGTATTGCATACTGTCTTCAAACAAAAAGTTATTGCTAGTATATACATGATATAGGGGAAATCCAAGGTATGGCTCCCATGGCTTAGAAGCCCGACCAGCCCAAAGGACCAAGGTCAAGAGGCAAAGACCTAGCATCAACATAAGACTTATTATTTAGGCCCAACCCAACTAATAGGAAGCCTAAGAATGGGCAATTAGATCCAAAGGTCATCCTTGAGCCACCTGCAGGGACCATGCGTCCTACGGATTCAGGGATCACCCCTGACATCTACGATAATCTCAGTGCAGAGAAGGTGAAATGCGTAGCCGGTAGGGATCATGGCACACAGAGGCACCATATGAATAGTAACGACGGATGAATAGGAACAGCAATGGCAAAAAAAGGAACAGGCGGCAGAGTGGAGCATCTACAAAATCCGCACTGAGAGAGAACAGTTGGGTACCCTAGGGAAGTCACAGTATATATACGGAACTATCACCCAAAAGTAGATATCGTCTTTCCCCTCCTAGAGGCACTCTCAATACTATAAAATCAGCAGATAGAATGAAACCCTCACCCCTTAAAAACAGTCGGAATCGGTTGTCCCTTTATATCGATCGTTGATTAAATAATATACACCCTCAGAGAGCAGGAGACTCTTTTTTATAGTGGACGTAGTCTTAATTCTTCGACTAAGGCGAATTACTCACATTATATTCCTCTATTACTTAGTAGCGTTCAATCACTAACTCAACCGACCCATTTGAAAGCCTCGTCACGATTTTTATTAGGCTTGGGCTGTAATTTCCGAGCATCATCAATACACATGAGTAAAAGTGAAAGCATCGTAGAAAGTAAGGAAAAAAAAACAATTTGATATCCCAATAACTAAAATATAAACCCATTAAGCCTGCTTGATTGGAATCCTATGCGCTGCTCTTTTTGGGACAGGCTAGTAGGCTTGGTCCATTGACTAGTCAGTGGCCCAGAAACTCAGTCAGTGTGGCCACGAGGATTTGGTTGATGGATATCTCCCGCACAGTCAATTGTCCTAATTAAAGTTGGGTGTGAGGGGTTTTGCATTTGCTCCTTCTTATTTATGTTCCCAAATCAGTCAGTAAAGACTAATGGCCCGTTTGGTAGAGAGAAAAATTGGGTGCATGAAAAATGAGGAGAGAAAAATGGAAAGAAAGGAAAACATTTCCACGGTTTGGTATGGAGGAAAATAGGAGATAAAGAAAAGTTGGGAGGAATACCTTTTCCCTCAGCCCACCGAAAATTTTTCTCCCAAAATTAGAAGGAAAATGAGAGAGAGAAAAGATAGAATTTGGGCAAGAAGATGTCAGTTTTACTTTTTTACCCTTTGATTTATAATTATTGATTAAAAATTAATAAAATAAAAACTAAAAACTAAAAAATATAATAATTTTAAACATATTATGCTTTTATTGAATTAAAAATAAAGATACAGTACCAATAAATAGATTTCGGTACCGTAATCAGGCTCGCTTGCCATTTGGTTGCTTGAATTAAATTGCATCTCTCTTTAAACAATTTTAAATCTTTAAAAGTTTATTTACAATATAAAAAATTAGTTTTTTGTGTAAGGGAAATTAAATTTGTGTATGTTTAATCTCCTTTAATTTTTTCTTCCAATACCGAACAATGAAAAGCAATTCCTCAAACTCCATTAAAACAAGGTGTAAGAACACAGACTTCTGTGGCATTCTTGAAGTTTATTACACTTGAAGTTTTAACAATCCAAATTCCAAACGATTGGTATAGGAACTATTTCAAGACAGAACATTCAGCATATATCTACCTGGCAGCAAAGTTCCGGGCTGGTTCAGCAATTGGAATGCACGGTCCTTCAGATCTTTAATTGTCTCTTCAGTTCTTAATGTCAGGATTTACAAGTTTAGTATGTATTGTGTGTATGCTATCAATGAAGAAAAATTTGTGGTTGAGGTGTCAATCAGAGCAATAATCAGCAATGTGACCAAGAATTAATTATAAGATGATCCATAAGCCAACATTTTGTGGAGTCTCAGAACCAAACAATCATAATTCATGAAAATGAGACCCAATTTCGTCGCTTGATCTTTTGGCTAAAAACTTATCTATATTTTCCTCTCTTTCCTTCTTCTTTCACGATTTTAGTGCAATGCTTTATTTCAAAGGAAAAGGCATAAGCTTTTTGGCCAAATCACACTTTGCACCCTAGAAAAAGCCTATTGTCCCAACCTCACTTAACCCACTCTATGATTGAGTTTCACATTGCAATTCCAAATTATCCCAAAACTAAATACCTGCTTTGTGCTGGATAGAAAGTTTCGTGTGATTGGATTTTGGGGCCAAAATGATACAAATTTCCATCCATTTTGTATCTTACATATGCTATTAGGATAGTGAAAATCAATTGCTATAATTAGAGGTAAAATATGGGAATCATGACAGGTGAGGGAGAGAGTGGCATAGTTAGTTGGGTTATTATTTGACGATAAGAAACTAAATAAAAGTTGTTGTTCCTCCACGTTAAAGGAGATTTGAATTCTGCTACTCGTTTAATTTTTTAGGGAAACCTAAATGACAGTGAGAGTATGGAACTTTCACATTTTGACGTCTTTACTTCAATGAGTGTCTTTGGGGTCAAAAATTTTTGGTAAAAGGTTGTCGATTCTTGATTCTTTGTGTACATTTTCTGATGAATCCTATTTTATAATTCGGAAGATCAAAGTGCCTATTAAGGTACAAATTTTTGTTTGGAGTGTTTCTCCTGGGAGGATTGATACTTGTGACTTGTTGTAAAGGAAAGGGCCAAATCGATTTTCTCCTCATTGGTGTAATGTGTTGGAATTGCAGTGAAGCCATCTCTTTCTTCATGGTCTGATTGCATTGAATTTGTGGCATAAAGCATTTAGGGAGGCAAGTTTGGGTTGGGTGATTCCACGAGTCTGTTTTTAAAGTTGTGGACACTTTTGGTGCTTTGAAAAGGCGTACCTAGTAGGGCATCCATACTCGGGTACCGTGGTTATATATGCTAATTAATGTTTTTTTGGCTCTCTATAGACCGCAGCTTCTATGGAGTATTGGGGTATTCCTTTTCTCTTCATTCATCAAAATTGGTTTCGGCATGTAACTAGATGGAAACATCTAGTGATGTTTTGATTTGTAGTTTCCCGTTTGTTTCATTGGGTGGATTTCTTGTCCACTTTCTTGTACTTCCTTCTATGTTGAACGAAATTTTCCGGTTCCTTTTAAAAATGTAGTTCAATCCGAGTGTCAGAACTGATATCATTATTGTGTTATAGGACTTCGAACAGAAAGACAACGCACGTTTGTCCTTCTCACCACCATTTGATCTTAATAATGTTACCTAAGTTACAATTTAAATAAAGCACTGGACATGAATGTTTTTTCCTTTCTTCCTTCACTACCAATTCTTCCAGTTGTTGCATAACTTAGCATTTCATTCAATTGTTTTTTCTTTCAATGGTCTTCTTGATGAAGTTTAATATTTAAAATCTATTGGGATTGTGTGAAATAATTTAAGTAGTTGAGGGAGCAATGTGAAAATATTAATAATTTAAAGAGCAAATTGAATTGAGTCCATAATTTGGATGTCAAAGTGTAATTTTCCCTAGAAGGAAATACAACTACACATTTTCTCTCTTTTTTCTTCTCTTTCCCCTTCTTAATTTCTCTTCCTCTTGTCTATTATCCTGACGAAGGGACGATTTAAATCAAGGAAGACCTCCGAGGACACTATTGGCCTCCCCCTACGCAATGAAATTACGTAATCCCCAATAAGGTACATGAGTGTGTCCCCATGTCTCCGTCCACGCCTAAGGTAATTTACTCTGTATGATTGGGCATTCTTGTCTTCTGGCTCATCGTACACAAGATGGATTCCGATCTCCTTTACCTCCAAACCAATCATTGCAATTGAAACACTCCCTTCATCACCAGGTTCAAACTCAAACCTAAGCTCCCAATGACTTAACCACATCATATATTCCTCTGGTTTTGGAATTCCACAAAACATTGGCCTATAGACAACCCTACAATTCTTGGTCTCATTACGAATTTCAGCTCTAATAATCGCTTTACCTGAATATCTTTCTTCATGGATTGCATAGACACAACACATCTTCAACTTGTAAGTTGCAAGGTCAGGAATTGGAGGAACAGTAAAAGATATCGAGGACCCTGCATTGCAATTGCAGAACCAGCCAGGAACTTTGCTCCCAGGAAGAAATATACTGAATATTCCATCTTCAGACAATCCCTGTGGCACGAGAATTACAATTTTAACTATTACTTATGCACCCAAGTTTTTTTTTTTTTTGGGGGGGGCGGGTGTGGAGAGGGAGAGAGAGAGAGAGTACCTGGAGAGGGAGTTTCTTTCTCGTAGCCGCCAACGGATTGAACAATTCCACCTCAGTGCTTCCACGGGATTTTATATTGGACAACCCCAAATTGTTAATAATTTCTGCATCAATGTTTGCTACAGGTTCTAACTTAAAATGACCTTGCAACTCTACTAGATTCTTGCATTTGTTTATGTCGAAATTGGGTGGGAAAGCCGAAGATGATGCATAGGTTATTTTCTCCAATGATGTGCAATTGCTAGCGAGCAATAACTGTATAGGGGGTAGTCCTGCAAGTGTTTGCAGCCTCGAACAGGAATCTACACTGAAGGCAAGGAGACTGTTAACACCTCTGACACAATCTGGTAGGCTACAAATCGGATTTTGGCTTAGATTTAGAGCGTTCAACAAGGGTAAGCCACTAAAATCATTGGGAAAATCACCATTAGATAGATTGCATCCTGTCAGACTTAATCTTACTACTGAATGTGGCAAAATAGCCTTCGAAAATTCTGGATGACGTCTTGGTTTTGATCTCCCAAAGCACATGAATGAATGCCATGGTTTAATCTCTCTGGCAGTAGAGGTTGATAGGCTTAGGTCCATTTCATCAGCATGAAACACTTTAAGTGATTTCAGCTCTCGTAGCTCCAATGGCAACTCTTCAAGATTTGAGCAACCCGAAATGTTTAATGTTTCTAAAGACCTGAGCATGCCAAAATGTCTTGGAAACTTCTTTAGATTTTTGCAGTCTTTCAGATTCAAGAAAACAAGTTTCCCAAGATTTCCAATTGACTCATGAAGCTCAACCAAATTTATGCACCCATTTAGCATCAATCTCTCAATACTGGGGATCCCTGAGAAATCAGGGGTTTTGGTGAGTCCTTGGCAGTGTCTGAGATCAAGGATTTTTAATAATCCTAGAGACTGAAAAAATTAAGAAGCAAGAAAGCTAATGTCAAAGAGATGAAACATGGGAACCCTCAAAATAGAATTTTAAAAAAGGAAGGAAATGGTGGATCCACATCGTACCTTGGCTCCTTTCCATATCTGTTCTAAGTTGCTATGGCGCATTTCAATGGCTACCAGATTCTCCATAGGAAAATCATTGGGCATAGATTTAAAAGGAAATCCGTGCCAACATAACCATCTTAAGTTCTTAGGAAACTTTTTGTAGCCTCCAATAAGCTGTACATAGTTGATCTGCATCAATCTTAATTGGTGCATTCTTGTGAATGCACCAGTTTCCAAGCTGGCCTCATTTGAATTGTTCATATTAAAGAATGACATGGCACGCTTATCTGCCTCGAGCATCCTCATATTGAGAGCAAGGCCTTCGATTGTCTCAGTGCCCTAAGTACACAAAACAATTCATGAGTAACAAGCATGCTAGCATATAGGAATAAATATGAATATAAACATACAAGAAGTAATATTCTTACAGATTTTTCTTTCAGTACTTCGAAGGAATCCTTGTAATGCCACAATCTAGTACGCTTGCCAAGATTCTTAGGTGACTGTTGGCGAATAATTTCTCTTCCCATCTTCTGAATCAATGTATGCATCATCAACTTTTTATGCCGGTTTATTGTTAAGAGATATCTATCCATAAGATTTTCAATCCCTACTATCGTGAAGTACTTACATGCATCTAGTATAGTAACTACATAATCCTTGTCCATTCCGACAAAGAAACAAGCAATCTCTAGGAACAAATCTTTGTCATGGTCATCTTCTAAACACTCATAACTGGTTTTAAGTTTATCCTGGATTTTTCCATCATGAATTGCTTCGAATTTCATTAATTCACTCCTCCATAAATCGAGACTTCTGCCACGCAAAGAAGAACCTAAAACTTGAAGAGCCAAAGGTAGCCCGTCACAGTGGTGTACGACCTGTTTAGAGTATTCCATGTAAGCTGCAATGGGATGGTCTTGCCCAAAAGCATGCCGACTAAAGAGCTCAAGTGACTCCTCATCATTCATCGTCTCAACATTACATTTCTCAACTTCAAAACTCTTCAGCAAATGCATGTTCGTGGTTGTTATGATAATCTTACTTCCGGGATGAAACCACTTCAGCATTGTAAGAATTGCATCTAGTTGATCTTTTTGGTCTACATCATCTAAAACAAGAAGAACCTTACGGCAAAATACGATGTCCCTTATCTCAATGATCCCTTCATGAACATTTCTTATTTTTCTCTTTCTCCCCTTGAGAATATCTGAAACCAATTGTCTTTGCAGTCTAACCAAACCATCAGGTTGTTTGGAGGTTTCTCTGATATTTGCAAGAAAGCTGCTACCTTCAAATCTATCATAGTTCAAATCAAAAACGAATTGGGCAATAGTCGTCTTGCCTATTCCACTTATCCCACAGATTGCCATAGTGCCAACATCAGTAGACCCATTTTGTAACCACAAAATAATGTCTTTAGCTCGAGAATCAATTCCAGTTAGGTAGGGTGGAACAATTAGTACTTTGCGAGTCACTTTATCCTCAATAACTTTAACAATTTTCTCAATGAACTTTGCCTCATACCTACACATCGTGATAAAGTGAAACAATTAACCAAAATATGCATGTCAGAAACTAGAAATAAATTTCATCAACTTGAGCAGGCTGCAGACAAATAAGATTTCATCCGGTAAAAAACTTTGATGAATTCTTATTTCTAGTTGAACGAGTTGGTTTTAAAAGTATGACAGTCTTCCTGAGAAATAATAACAGTCCCAAAAAAAATTCTACTTGTAGTTTCATGTCATCTACTTGCCTTTTTAACTTTTTACTGAATTATTTGAGCATTTTATTTGATGATCCGGACTGCATAATTTCTGTGAGCCTGATAACAACACATTCTTCAATGTCTTATTTCAATGGCCAATTATATCATATATTTGTTGCGTTTGCAAAAGTACGCAAAAAATCCCAATATTTTAACCAAGGCTGAATTTTTTACAGTTCAATAGTTAGGGATGGCTGAGCAATCTTACGCACATCACGTCTAATTTCCTCTCCGGTCTATTCAAAGACAGATCATCTATGCCGAAACTAGAGTATTTATGAGAAATTTAGATCTGAGCCCAAGGGGTTGTCAAGATTGAACTCAACTCAACTCGTTTTTGTTTTCACTTGAGTCACCCTCACCCTTACCCTTACCGGTTGACTTTTGAAGCTCCAAAACTCAAGAAAAAACTGTACTGCCAAAAAATGTCATAAAAGAAATATTCATCCAAAACAGTATTCCTCAAGCATTTACCTGTTTTTGGGAAATACTTTAAGAGCAATGTTATGTAACATAAATCTACAATTCAAATTTATATTTCAGATGAAAGGAAACAATTGAATGAGTGAGTCTCATTAAATGTAACCTAAATCTACAATTCAAATTTATATCTCAAATGAAGGAGAATCAATGAATCAGTGAGTCTCATTTAAAAAAGTTAATGAGACTCACTCATTCAATTGTTTCCTTTCATCTGAGATAGAAATTTGGATTATAAATTTGAGTTACATACT
This sequence comes from Ilex asprella, assembly GCA_023539305.1. NCBI lineage: Eukaryota > Viridiplantae > Streptophyta > Magnoliopsida > Aquifoliales > Aquifoliaceae > Ilex > Ilex asprella. The sequence goes on from CM042202.1 coordinate 19,793,222, forward strand.
ATTTTCCATATTGAAAATATGTTATAAACTGTTGTTTTTGTTGTTACTTTTGGCATGCATTTATTTGGTTATATATACAGGTTGTTTGAATTTGCCTTTTACAATTCTGCTTGTTATGGAATACAAAAGCATGGGTGTGAGTGGGAAGTGAAGAGATAAAATCATATCTGTTTTTTACTTCTCAAAGCACTTCTAAAATTTTAAACACACAAAAAAAAGGATTTGTAGGTAATTACCCATCAGCTTCATTTTTTAAGACCGTCCCTCCAAGATCTGCAGCTTCTTTAAGTGCTTCCCTCCATTCTTTGACCTTGTCCATCCACTCCCTTTTCTTTTCTTCCTCACTTTCTGCTTCAATCCTCTCTTCGTGTCTTGCAAATGCTTCCGCAAAATCCCCCGTCTGTTTCCTAACATGGCTTGGATCCACATTGTAGAAGACAGGTAGAACAAAATATCCTGAGGTCCTCCTGCGATTGAGGATCATCACCAGTTCATCAAGGCACCACCTGGAAGAAGCATAGTCTTTTGAGAAGACAATTATTGAACTCCTCGACTGTTGGATTGCTCTTTCCAGTTCTGTACCAATGTTTTCTCCTCTCTCAGCGTCGTCTTCATCTCTGAACGTGCGGAAACCTGCTTTCACCAAAGCAGTGTAGAGGTGGTCGGTAAAGGTTGTCCGGGTGTCTTCCCCTCTAAAACTCAAGAACACATGATAGCTACATGGAGGCGTAGAAGAGGAGGTTTCTTGAGCTCCCACATCAGCCATCGAACAAAGCTCTTTGTAGATCTCAAATCAATTCTTGCTGGAGTCTCCCAAATGGAAACCCACTGGTTTCTCTCCCTCTCCGAGTAACTAGGATTTCTTGCAGAAGTATCTATCTGCTTGTCGCAAATTAATGTGTTGCCCATTTTTCCACCTTGGTAGGTTAGATAGAATGCTCTGGCTTTTACTGCCCTGTAGGTCCATATATCTCTTTCAGATCGTTGTCTTTCATTAAATTGCAACACGATAACTTTAAACAGTGAGGGTATTTTCCAGTCTAAATATTGAAAACAGTGAGATATTTAATCCATAAAATTGTGTAGTTCCATTAATTGATTATAGATCACACGTTGGAGACAATTGGTGAGAAAATGTATTTCTTGTTGCAATTGTTAGTCTGTGTATTTTCTTTGGCTTGCTAGATGGATGTGTAAGGTAGTGTAGAGTTTGGTAATATTGGACATTAAGCCACGTTTACATGGTTTATGAAAAGGTGCTTCTATAATTA
>CM042202.1:19809455-19820033 GCA_023539305.1 Ilex asprella
TAAGTCATAATTTATTAATTACCATGAAAATATCTTAATAATTCATCTACATATCTGACTTTTCATCAGAATCAAAATGGGAATGCACATCATCATCTTTTTCTGAATCGACATACTCCACTTGTGCCTCATCATTGTCATCACATATGAAATCATCAATATTATTGTCTTCTCTGCTTCCCCACTGGACAATTCGGTCTCTAGGAATGATTTCTGGATCAAGATCAGTCCTATGAAGTTGACCTATTTCGTTATCTACAACCATTACAGGAGCAACCTCTGTTGATTCATCCTGTTAGAATGCGTCACTTGGAACATACAATTCATTTTCACTAACTCCTATATCTTCCAACTTAGGAACATCTCACATTCCTTGATGATGTATGTGTTGCACAACTTGCAAATCCCTACCCAATTTTGTATCATTAACATAAAATACTTGTTTTATCTGATCAGGTAGAACAAAAAAGTCACTTTGATACCATCTACTTTTCACATCAATGCTTGTAAAATGAGCATCAGTCTGAACTGTTTTTCCACTACCAAATTTGAACCATTCACATTGGAACAAAAAAATACTATGGCTAAATATGTAACTCATCTCCCACACCTTATTTAAGTATTCGTAGAAGTTAATTGTTTTGTTAGTATGTTCTTCTTTTACAATTACCCCACTGTTTTGGATTTTTCGACGATTGTCACGCTTTTTAGTGTGGAACCGGACACCATTGCATATTGCCCCAAAGTACAATTATATTGTGACATCAAGACCATTTGCTAGTGACCACAATTCATCAGTTGCTTCATGTGATCCTTCTCCTCGTAACTAATTCATCTACACACATGCATATGAAATTTTTTATGGTTTTACAAACTAATGCAAATAATGCTTATAATGTAAATTTGTAGAGCTTACACGTTTTGCAAACCACTTGAAAAATTCTGCTTGGTGGCGCCAAGTGGTGTCACAATTTTTTTCCAACTTTAATATATTTTTGTGTTCCCTACGTATAAAACCATAAATTTAACATATAACAAATTCTAAACAATTAAAAATACAATAAGAATGCTCACAAATATGTATATTTAACATACACATATTCTAGATACAGATCCAGTTCGAGACTATTATGTAGGATAAACCAATGAGCCATCTCTCGTTCTTGTTGAGAGACCTCAGTTGCTCTTGTAATTCGCTCAAAAGGATGAACATTTTGGGTGAACATAGCTAACCTATGCACATTTTCAACTCGATCTGCATTTCGTTCCTCGCGATTAAAAACTGTTTCGATACCAGTAAGATACATCGACCAAAATGTAAGACACTCTTTGACAATATAAGCCTCTGCAATTGAACCTTCTGGACGAACTCAATTACAAACATATCCTTTTAAAGTTTCGAGATACCTTCAGTAAATCACAAAACATATAAGGAGATAGTAACAAAACCAAATGAGAAGCTAATAATAATTTAAAATATTACCTTTCCGCTGGATACATTCACCGATACTGCACTGGTCCAGCAATTTTGGCTTTCCTTGGCAAGTCAACTGCTAAATGCACCATAGCATCGAAGAATGTTGATACAAATATCTTTTCTAACTTACAAAGAATAAGTATTATATTATCTTGTAATGCATCAAAGTTTTTTGCCATCAATGTCTTTGCACAGAGTTGTTGAAAAAAATTTCTCAGCTCAAATAAAGTGGTACAAATTTCCTTGTTCAAGTAACCACGAATTCCAAGTAGAATAAGTCGTTGCAGAAGAACATGACAATCATAGCTTTTCAGGCCTGATACATTACCATATCCTTCATGCTCATAGACCTCGATATATTTGCTACATATCCATTTAGAAACTTAACTGATTTCAAAAATTCACAGAACCATTGTCTTTCTTTTGGAGACAAAGTGTACCACGCAATTGGTTTTACATATGACTCCTCATTCTTTTGGAGGTGCAAATCTTTTCTGATATTTAGGTCCACCAAATCCAGACGAGCTTTATTTGTGTCCTTATTCTTGCCATCAATACTCAACAATGTGCCAAGCAAACTATCACTTATATTCTTCTCTATGTGCATGACATCAAGGTTGTGTTAAATCTTAAGCACATGCCAATACAGTAACTCAAAAAAAAAAAAAACTCTTTTTTGTCCAATTAAGTTCCTCAAATGACTACTTTCTTTTTAGATTGTTTGGATGTTTTGCCGAATTGCACATTTGGTAGACACCCCAATTGATCTAAAATCTCTTGCATCGATAACTCACAAGGTTTTGATTTTTTCTCAATCTTACCATTAAATAACTTACTTTGTCGCCAACTGTAATCTTGCGACAAATAACGATGATGGCCTGTGTAGCCTATTTTGTTTCTTAATGGCTGTGATAATGCATCAAAAGTACAAATGGAACATGCCTTGTAACCTGTTGTTCTCCATCCAGATTGATTACCATAACCAGGAAAATCATTTATGGTCCACATAATAGTTGCACGCATTTAAAATGTCTGTTTGTTACATGCATCAAAAGTTACAACATCTTCTCACAATTCTTTCAACTCATCAATTAACGGGTGCAAGTATACATCAATCTCCTTCCCGAGTGCCTGTGCTCGTGGAATAAGCAATGACATCATGAAGAATGAATCACTCATACATTTTCAGGGAGGTAGATTGTAAGACATCAAGATCACACGTCACATACTGTAAGAGTTGCTCATGTTTCCAAAAGGGTTGAAACCATCAGTGGCTAATCCAAGCTTAACATTACGAGCGTCCCGAGCGAAATCAGGATATTGCTTATCAAAGTCTTTCCATTCTTCAGAATCACCAGGATGCCTTGAAAAATTTTCATCATCCACTCGCTTCACTTGGTGCCACCTCATATCTATAGCCATCTTCCTTGACATAAACAATCTCTGTAACCTCAGTTTTAAGGGAAAATATCGCAAGATCTTATGAGGTATCTTCTTACTCTTACCATCATTGAGCTGATATCTTGACTCCCCACATGCTGTACACTTATTCAATTTTTCATTCTCCTTCCAAAATAGCATACAATCGTACCTTCGTCTCTAGTTGCCAATTGCCAATCTTTTTTTTGGTAATCTTTCAAGTGTTCGGTCGTTGAACCTAAGGTTTTGGATTTTGGAATAGAATTTAAAGGACGAAGCATTGTGGCAATGAAAGGAGAAGCCGTTTATAGCGATGAGTAGTTTCTCATTGTGTTTTCAAATAATCTCACCAGAGGCTTTATTTATTAAGTACCAGATTGATCACAAAATGTCCCTTTTAAACTAATGAGTCGCGTAGGGGTCAAAGAAATTAACACTTTTATCATGAATCGTGCATGTAGGTGCACCAGTTTGTTATGACATCATGTTTTTAATTTTTGAAGATTTTTCATTCATAATTAATGCTGTTTTTTTAGAGAAACTGCTGCATTAAGTCTCTTCAGTCTTGAGAATCTAGAAGTAGTTTTGGCTTCTAAATATGCTAGTTGAATGTTAGTGTCTATATACTTTTTGGCAGCTTGATGTAGTGGATGTGTTATGTGTATCTTAATGATCAGTTGAGAGAGGAAGTTTTGTGTTCTGGGGTTGTTTTAAGGAGTATGGTGGACAGGTTGGTATGGCAGAAGACTTCTTCTGGTTTGTTTTCTGTTAAAACAGCTTGGCAATTGATCAAGCAACAGGGGAGGAGGAATGATACTGCAGCACTCATTTGGAAACTGAACACAACTCCTACTACTCAATTGGTGAGTTGGAAAATTTTGAAGGAAGCTCTTCCCTTGGATATGAGAATTCAAAGGTTGGGTTTTCCAGTAGTGAGCAGGTGTTATATGTGTTTGAATGAGGTGGAGAGTGATAGGTACCTGTTTGTGGATTGTGAATATGCTGCTGCTATCTGGAAAAGATTGGTTGACATGGTGGATTTCCAGCTGATCAGAGATGAACATCCAATGGCAAGGTTGGTAAGGATGTGTAGAGTATTTCATAAGAAATCTGTGTGGCATGGTTTGATCAGAAGTATTCCATTGATTGTTTATTGGCAGATATGGAAGGAGAGGCGTAGAAGGAGAGCTGGGGAAGGGTTGCTGCACTCTTACTCAGTCTTTATTACAATCTGCAGTATTTTGAGATATCAGGTGAGAAGCGTTTAAGGCCAGAGCTAGGGATGATGTTTGTGGGAGGGAGTTTTTACAGTACTTGGGGGTTGAGGTGTTTTGTCATATTATCCCTAAAGTAGTGTGGGTTTGTTGGAGGTTTCCAATTGCTGGTTGCTTAAAGTTGAATGTGGATGGTGCTGCTAAAAGGAATCCAAGGCCTGCAAGTGGTGGAGTTGTGTTGAGGAATGAGTGGGGAGGTAAGGTTCTGGCTGCCTCCTTTTTTTATGGTGAATGTACTAATATGGAGGCAGAATATAGTGCTCTTTTGGATGGACTGGGGTTAGTGGAAAGGTATGGTTTGTTTGTATATAAGATTCTTATAGAATCTGATTCTTTGTTATTGGTGCAATCTGTTCTGGGGGTCTTTGGGAGTTCATGGCCCTGTTGGAGTTTTTTGACTCAAATTAGAGAGAAGCTTGGAAAGATGGATTTTCAGTTGAGGCATGTTTTTATAGAAACAAATTTTGTAGCAGACTGTCTGGCAAATAAGGCAGTGCAGGATGGCTTTTCGTCTGATTTTTCTGTTATGGCTCTGCCTAATATGGTGAAAAGAGCAATTGTGTAGGATCAGAGAAGCCTGCCAGTTGCTAGGGTAAAAAAGGTGATGATTTTTGATGATAAAGGTTGACTGCTGTGTGCTGGGAGGTGCTCTGCTAACTGTAGAGCAGTGGGGTGTTTCTTACAGTTTTTCTGAGTCAGACTGTTTAGCTGGAATGTGGGAGTGTAGGCTGGGGTGCAGTATTGCTGACTACTATAGACTACGTGCACCAGATTGTAAACAGAATTTCTGTTTTGGATCAGATTCTTTGTAATAGTTTTTCTATTTTCGAATAACAGAAAAACAAAAATTGTTTTCCTGTTTAGGAAAACAATTTTTTTTTCCTGTTTTGCTTCTTCTAATTGACATGATTCTTTCAATAAAATGTATCTTTTTTGGAAAAACAAAAAAAAGTGGTGGCTGGGTTTGCATGACGGCAGTGGAGGCCTCCAAATAATTCAATTTTTTATGCCAGATAAACCAGAAAAACCCCAAGAAAATCCGTAAGCACACACACATAAAAAAGGTATCACCTCGAAATCTACCAGTTCAATACTTGATAAATTATACGCTACTTGGATTGGGTTGTTTAAAGCAAAGATTTGAGCTCAAGATTGATAAAGATGCAAAAAACAACAAATAGAAACAGAACTACGCATTCTTACAAACTAAAATATTAAGTCAAGAAGCCCATCATCTAGAAGAATCACCTTAAACAAGAGAGTGATCACTGAATCATTTGAAGAAACCCACATTTGGAATTATAGAAAGCAGCAAACTAAATGGTCTAAAATACCCAATGGATGTCAGCCCAGAGAGTGAGGCTGTGGGGTGTGTTCGGTGGGAGATTATCAAATTGCTTCATTTTGCTCAAATAAAAATCTGCAGAAACAGAAAAGAAATTGCACATTTCGCTCAAAGACCATAAGCGGAGGGAAGGCTGGGCCAGGGTGGGCACGTGCCCCCCCTCAAATTTTTTTTTTTTTAGTAAAGTATATGTATTATATATTTAAATAATATATTATGTGTGCCCCCTCATTTATATTAAATCCACATTATTTACTCAAAAGAATTAAAAAATTAAGTCCAATTAAAACAAAAAAAATTGAGCCCAATATTATCTACCCAAATTTATTAAAATCCACCTAAATCTATTATAAAAACTGTTGGCCCAATATTAAAAAAATAAAATTTTTGGCCCAATATTAAAAACAAAATTTTTTGACCCATTTAAAAATTAGTGTTTGACTCTCTCGTGCTTGCACAGCAGTGCACTTTACAAAGAGCACTTTACTCTTTGTCAAAGAGTAAAGTGCACAGTGCACTGTTTGCTTCTTCTCACAGAGTCACAGTAGGACCACCTCCACCATCAAATTCAAAGCATCAACATTCAACACAGAGCAGGAGTGTGCTGTGTGGACGGGACCACCGCGATATCAGTGGTTAACGAGACAAAGTAAATATACTGCCTCTTTTTTTCTCTATCTCTCTCTCGCGCATAGTGAAAACACACACGCTCATAGTGAAAACACACACACACACTCACTATACTCACACGTACAGTTGTGTGCACACAATGCACACAACACACAAAAAATAAATTAATTTTTTATTTTTAAATTTTGAATTAATTAGTCATTTTAATTTTTTGATTTTTTGTGCATTTTAATTTTTAACCCTAATTTATATTTTTGTGCATTTTGCCATTATTTGAATTTTTAAGCATTTTTTTAATTTATTTTTTTGTGCATTTTGCCCTAATTATTTTCTTGATTTGTTATAGATCGGATTACTAATTGGGGATGCGTCGAAGACCTTGAGTTGCAGTTATTGAGTCGACAGTGAAAAGTATTTTTTGGTAACTCTCAATCCGTACTTATTTATAATACTTTGAATGATATTGCATGGATTTATTAAAATTATGAATTGTATACTTTTATGCATTTGTACTTTTATTTGCTTCCTCATACAATATATTATTTAGAATGATAGTAATAAAATTAACAAAATAGTTTGTTTAATTAATTGTAAAAGTGTATGTATAAACCCATTTTCTTGAATAATTTTTTGAAACAGTCATGGAGAAGTACTTTAAGAGAAAGTCTGAGTTAGAGTTATCACCTCCTTCAAACAGAGGTGGTGATTCTTTAAAAAAAAAGTCATGTAAAAGACTATAGTTGGTCTCATTTTTTGTAAAGCGGTCTAATTAGAGCCTTATTTTGTAGATTTTTTGTTGTTGTTTTTGTACCCCATGTATATCTATTTTTAACTCTTTTGTCAATGAAATTTTAGGTATTAAACTTATAGGTAGTGTCCCCCACGTATAAATTCTTGGCTCCGCCCTTGTCAAAGACTATATAGTTTGCCTGCCAACGATGGATCACTCAAGGTATGACTGAAAATTCTGCTGCGATTCATGAGGTCCCATCCTCGTAAGATCCCATCAGAGTGGAGCACAAAAAGAAGCTTTTTCCTGTGCATGCACCCCTGATATTACCAAATCCTGCACAGTAGCTACCGTCCTACTTCTGGATGACATTTTATGAAATTATAAAAGTTATCATATACAAGAAATAACAAATAATAAAAAAATCCACCACTATGCAACCTGCTTGGTTAACTAAACCATCACAGATTAGTTAGTAAGTAATCAAATTTCAGGTGTCAAGAATAAGACAACGATAAACCAGGGCAGATGTGAAAATAGTGGCATCCATGAAAAGTATATAACTCTAAAGCTTGTACTCAAGGCAATTGGAGACACAAGATATGATGTATGGCCCATACCTTAGGGTTGAAACCATCTGTCTCTGACACAAAATCCAAAATAATAAAATAATGTTAAAATAAATGCGAGAATTCTAATCTTGAATTCCAATCCTCATCCACCTCCTTTCCGATCCTCGCAATAAAGGGACCCCGTAAATTTTAAGCCTTCTAAAAGATGCATATTCTGGAAATCCAAGGATTTTGTCATGCACCCAAAACAGAAGCATTGCTCAGAAATTTTAAACAAAGCACAATTTTATCGGCAAGTTTTGAAATGACATATGTACTCCATTTATTTCCAAACAAAATAGTTCCACAAATTTCCTAGAAAATTTTTCTTCTGAGATTTCATGCTTCATGGAATATTCTATCATGAATCAAATTAAGAATTTATGATCCGTCCTCAATCAAAATTTTTTTAAAAAAATATATGTTTAATCATGCCTAAAACTAATTTTTATTCATAAACAGAAAAATCCTTTAAAAAATGTTCAAACAAAAGGATGCTTCACATAAGGTAAAAGAGACTTACACATAAATCTAGAGGCGGTGGCGGCTTGGCCGCTTGGGAAGAAACGGAGAGAGGAAGGCAACGGTGGCGGCTGGCTTTGCTGTGGTGAGGCAGCGTTTGCGTTCCAACTGTGGCGTGCAGTGGTGGCTGGGTTTGAGATCCAACGAGAAGAAACCGGCAATGGAGAAAATGCTTTCTTTTTTTTTTGTCAGACCACTCGGTATCTGAAAGTCATTTTAAGCTCCGACTAATATAGATTCGAGCCGGGTAGGACTACAAGGGTCGTAAAACTCTCCCTACCGAACGCAATTGTATTCTCAAGATTCGAACTCGAGACTTTGATTAATGTTTAGAGGAATGAAACAATTGACCTAAGACATGAGATATTAGTAAAGTAAAACGACGTCATTTTGGATTAATAGTATCAAAATGACGTAGTTTTAATGAAGATGAGTTGTTTTTTAAAGACTAAAAACGACATCGTTTTTAATTTTCTTAAAAAATTAAATTTTGCAACTTAATTTAAAACGTCGCAATAAAACTTTTTGAATAAATTACAGCGACATAAATAAAAAAACCTTCGTGAATTAATATTTCATTTTATTTTTAATTTAATTTTTATTTTTATACAAAAATAAAATTCAACTTCCGCGACAAAAAATTAAACGTCGCAATAATAATTCCTAGAAAAATTATTGCGACCTAAATAAAAAAACGTTGCCAAATAATATTTTGATCCTATCTTTAATTTTAATTTTTGATTTTTTTTTCGATGATTTAATGCTATCTACGACAAATAATATTTGTTGTAAAAAAAATGTCAATTCCTGCCATTTCTCGCATAAAAAAAAATTGGAAGGGAACGTTATTTTGCGACGCAATTGGAAAAAACGTCGCAATAAAATTACTTAAATATAAATTTGCGACAAAATTATAAAATCGTGGCTATATTACACTTTTTTGGGATGTAAATGATTTTTTTTGTTGTGATATTCTGTGACAAAAAAAAAGGTCGCAATTAATATTTTAATTCTGATTTAAAATTACAAAATTTAAATTCTGCTATGAATATAAAAATGTCGTGAAATAATAATTTTATTTAATACAAAAATAAATTTATATTTTGCGATGAAAATATAAAAACGTTGTAAAAAATATTATCAAAATAAATATTCCCAACAAAATTAAAAAAAACTTCGTAAATTAATATTTTTATTTTATTTTTTAATTTTGGTTTAAAACTAAATTTATATTTTGCGACAAAAAATTAAACGTCACGAATTAAATATTTAGACTTTATTTTACTTTAAATTTTAGATTATTTATTTTTACGACGAGTTAAAGCTATTTACAACGAAAAATTTTTGTTGTAAAAAATTTTCAATTCTCGTCATTTCTCCCGCCAACAAAAATTAGGCTTCGTGATGCACTTAAAAAACGTCGCAAAAAAATTGCAAAAATAGCAATTTGCCACAAAATTATAAAATCACAGCGAATAGTAAATTTTTTGCGATAAATTTAAAATCGTCACAAAAAAAAAACTTCGCAAAAAATAATTTTTGTTGTATTGTAATATTCCCGTACCTCGTACGTGGAGATAGGTCTCAAAAACTTTGATCTTCCTCTAATTCATATAATTCTAATGTTGATCTAGGTCTGAGCATAAGGGCATCCTTATCTTGCACAAGCTTCATCTCGAGCGCCTTTACCTCCAAACCTCTCATCGAAATCTGATAATTCAGTTGATTGCTAGGTTTGAACTGACTGAGGTCCCAATGACATAACCACGTCATATATTCATCTGGTTCAGGAAGGCCAAAAATTACTGGGCAGTACACCATCAGCTTGTAGCTCTCACTGTCCCGTGAGTTGGTTTTGCTCTCATTAGTGATTATCATTTTAATGAATCTTTTACCCGAAAAGTGTTCTCCACTGATCGCATACACACATCGTACTATCAACTTGTGAATCCTGAGACCAAGATCTGAATGGATAGTATCCTCCATTTCTGAGCACCCTGGAAACAAATTTCTGCACCTGTCCGGAACAATCCTCCTGGGAAGAAATATACTGAATACGTTGTCTTGGGACAATCCCTGTGCCATGAAAATTTCAAATTTTAATTACTACATGTGTGCCCGAGAGAGAGAGAGAGAGAACCTGGATGGGGAACTTTTTCTTCATTGACGTGTAGTAATTGAAGAATTCCACCTCAGTGCTTTGGATGGATTCTATGTTGGACAACCCAAAACGGTCCATAATTTCTGCATCAATGTTTGCGAGGGGTACCATCTTAAACCAACCTTGCATCTCTAATAAATTGGTGCAATTTTGTATGCTGTTCAAGTGTCGGGAGACTGGAGGTGATGCATATGTTATTTTTTCCAACGATGAGCAATTTGAAGTATTTAAGCACTGCATTCTAGGGTTTAGTCCTGTAAGTGCGTTCAGTCGTGTGCAAGAAGGTACATAGAGCCGAATGAGTTTGCTAAGATCTTTGACATCTAGCAGGGTACAAATTGGATTATTGCTTAGATCTAGGACCCTCAACAAGGGTAGGCTACCAAAACAATTAGGAAAATCACCATCA
>CM042202.1:19820133-19839485 GCA_023539305.1 Ilex asprella
TGTGGAAATCGGTCCTGTACCTCGAATGAATGTTTATTCATAGATGAGTCTATAGACAGTCTTTTCTGTCAAAAGCATCAACTCGAGCTCCTTTACTTCCAAATCTTGCATTTCAACACAATAATTCAGTTGATTGTAAGGTTTCAACTGACTGAGGTCCCAATGACTTATCCACATCATATATTCATTTGGTTCAGGAAGCCCAAAATATACTGGCGAGCACACCATCTGCTTGTAGCTCTCACTGTCTGGTGAGTTGTTGTTGCTCTCATCAGTGATTACCATTTTAATGAAACTTTTACTTGACAAGTTGTCTCTTTTGACCGCATATACACAACGTACCAGCAACTTGTGATCCGTGAGATCAAGATCTGAAGGGAAAGCACCCACTATTCCTTTTTTCATGGACGCTGAACACAAAATTCTACTACCCGGAACAATCCTATGAGGATGAAATATGCTGAATACTTTGCCTTGGGACAATACCTGTGCCATGAAATTTTCAATTTTCAGTACTACACGTGCGCCAGAGAGAGAGAGAGAGAGAAAGAGAGAGAGAACCTGGCTGGGGAGTTTCTTTTTTGCCCACGTGAAGGGATTGAACAATTCCACCTTAGTGCTTTGGATGGATTCGATAGTGGCCGACCCAAAAATTTTCATAACTTCTGCATCTATGTTTGCTAGGGGTACTATCTTAAACAAACCTTGCACCTCTATTAAATTGATGCAATTATTTATGTCATACACGTTTGGGGAGGCTGTAGATGATGCATATGTTATTTTTTCCAACGATGTGCAATTTGATGCATTTATGACCCGCATTCTAGGATTTAGTCCTGTAAGTGCGTTCAGCCGTGAGCAAGAACGTACATCAAGCGAAAAGAGACTCCTAAGATCTTTGACAAAATCCGGCAAGGTACAAATTGGATTGTTGCTTAGATCTAGGGCCCTCAACAAGGGTAGGCTACCAAAACAATTAGGAAAATCACCATCAGACAGATTGCAACCTTCAAGACTTAACCTTACTAATGAACACGGCAGAATAGTCTTTGACAATTCAGGACGACTTCTTAATGCTGATCTCCCAAACCATATGTGCGAATGCCAAGGCTTAATCTCTGTGGTAGTAGACGACAGTCCACTTAAGTCCATTTCATTAGCTTTCAACACTTTAAGTGATTTCATCTCTCTCAGCTCCCATGAAAACTCCTCAAGATTTGAACAACCAGAAATAGTTAATTTTTCAAGAGATGTAAGCATGACAATATTTCTTGGAAGCTTCTTCAGTTTTTGACAGTCTTTTAGATTCAAGAGAACAAGGCTCCCAAGATTTCCAATGGATTCATCAACATCAACCAAATTAACACAACCTTTTAGTATCAACATCTCAAGTTTGGGAAGCCTTGAGAAGTTGGGGGTTTTAGTAAGTCCATGGCAATCCCTGAGGTCAAGGAATTTCAAAAACTGAAGAGACTGTGAAAAAGAAAGAAATGGGAAAACTAATATTAGAGATGTGAAAACAATAGAAACCGACCAAAAATAAGAGATAAAAAAAAGTACCACAATGAATCAGTATCATACCTTAGTTCCCTTCCACAAAATTTTTAAGTTACTATTGCGCATGTCAATAGCAACCAGGTTATCCATAGGAAAATCACTTGGCAAATATTGTCTAGGAAATCCATGCCAACACAACCATCTTAAATTTTTAGGAAACTTTTTGTAGCCTCCAATAAGTTGGACATAGTTGATCTGCACCAGTCTTAATTGGTGCATTCTTGTGAATGCATCAGTTTTCAAGATGGCCTCATTTGAATTTTTAATATTCAAGATACTCTTGGCATGTTCATCTTCCTCAAGTATCCTCATATTGAGAGCAAGACCTTCGATTATCTCGGTGCCCTAATAATAAAAAACAATGGATGGTTAACAAGCATGCCAGCATATGGAAACACACATGAACGTACACAAGTGAGAAGTAATTTTCTTACAGATCTATCTCGCAATACTTTGAAGGAATCCTTGTAATCCCACAATCTACTACGTCTGCCAAGATCTTTTGGTGCTTTCTGGCAAATAATGTCTCTGCCCATCTGCTGAAGCAATTTATTCATCATAAACTTATTCTTGTTGTTTATGGTTAAGAGACATCTGTCCACAAGCGTCTTAATTCCACGTGGTGTGTAGAAATCACATTCCTCTAGTATTGCATCAACATAGGCATTGTCCATTCCAACAAAAAAACAAGCAATCTCAAGGAATAGTTCTTTGTCACGTTCATTTTGTAAAGAATCATAGCCTATTCTAATCTTTTCCAAGATCCTATCGTCATCTATTGCTTTAAATTTCTTTGATACACTAGTCCATAGGCCCACCTTTGGACCCTTCGCACCACACAGGGAACGACCTAAAACCTTAAGAACCAAAGGAAGCCCTCCGCAATGTTGGACAAGCCCTATGGAGCACTCCATGAAACCTTCAGAGGGATGATTTTGCTCAAAAGCATGCCAACTAAAAAGCTCAAGTGACTCACGATCATTCATTTTCACAACATCATAGATCTCCACTGTATAAGGCTCTAGCAATTGCTTGTTCGTGGTTGTGATGATAATTTTACATCTCGGATGGAACCACTTATGCATTCTAAGAATTGCATCTAGTTGGCCTTCATGGTCCACGTCATCTAAAACAACAAGAACTCTATGAGAAAATACGAACTCCTTTATCTCCCAGGTTCCTTCATCAACATCTCTTCTTTCTACCGTTATACCCTTTCGAAAATATGAAAGAAGTTTTCCTTGTAATTGAATCAAACCATAAGATGTTTTGGGAGTTTCACTTATATTTTCAAGAAAACAACTGCCTTCAAATCTATTAGAGTTCAAATCAAAAAGATATCGGGCAGTGGTTGTTTTTCCAATTCCACTCATCCCACAGATCGCCATGATGCCCAAATCTGTAGGCTCATGTAACCACAAATCAACCATTGCAGATCTATAAGTCATTCCAATAAGGTTGGGTTTAACAGTTAAGTCTTTGTAAACCACATAATCATTAACCACTTCAATAATTTTCTTGATGAACTTTGCCTCATACCTGCACATGATTTCACCGAAGTGAACGAGTAATCAAATTATCCATTTCAGAAACTAGAAATATGTTAAAAGAAAGAATATCAACCCAAAAGGCCAAAAATGTCAGACTTATTTTTTTAGACCATCTACCTTTGTTTTCGTTTTTTAATTAAAAGTTTTAATTCAACATATGATCAAAAATTACAAATACTTTTTAAAATCCAATACTTCGTTTCTGTTATAGATTATCAAAACATTTTCAAAATTTTCCAAACACTAGAAAAGACTATGTAAGAGATTACCCATCAGCTTCGTTCGCCAAGACCATCCCTCCGAGTTCTCCAACTTCTTCAAGCGCTTCCCTCCATTGTTTCACCTTGTCCTCCAACTCCTTTTTCTTTTTGTAATCCCTTTCCGTCTTGACCCTGCTTTCATGTTTAACAAATGCTTCTGCAAAATCTCCTGTCTGCTTCCTAACATCGCTTGGATCCACATCGTAGAAGATGGGTAGAACAAAATGATTCAAGTTTGTCCTCTTACGGTTGAGGATCATGACTACTTCATCAAGACACCATCTAGAAGAAGCATAATCCTTTGAGAAGACAATTATCGAACTCTTTGACTGTGGGATTGCTTTTTCCAGTTCAGAACCAATAGGTTCTCCTCTCTTTGCCTCGTCTTCATCTCTAAAAGTTCGAAAACTTGCATTCACCAAAGCTTCGTAGAGGTGGTCGGTAAAAGTCTTGCGAGTATCTTCACCTCTGAAACTCAAGAACACATGATAAGTATACGGATCGAACACAGAAGAGGAGGCTTCTGCGGCTCCCACGGCAGCCATGTAGGGAACAAAGGCCTTGGTAGATGTCAAATAAGGTTTTGGTGGATGAAGAACAATTATGCAAGAGAGCTTCTTGGATGTGAGAGTCTGTCTCAAGCAATTAAGATCTCTTCATCTTCTTCTGATCCGCAAAAGTTGCTATTTTTATACACTTTTTTTTATCGTTTGCTAATCTAATAACATCGATTTCCACGACCCTTTCACTTTCAGACTTGGAAAATTTAAGCTCAGCGCCGGCCCAACAGTATATTTAAAAAAGTTTGAATTTTAGGCTCTATTTTGAAAAAAAATTCTAATTTTTTAAGTATTATAATAATCCATGAAATTTTTTTTTTATAAAAATATAAGTTATATCAATTATTTAGATCCATATTTCAATCTAAATATTAAATATTTAAAAAAAATTAAAATAAAAAATCACATCAAATTAAAAAAATTAAAAAGTCAAATCATTATAATGACAACCATCCCTCTCACTATAACCAAAAGCCAAGTGGCCAAGCCGGCCAACTCTTGTTTGTCTCTCTAAACTGTAAACTAAGGTTGTCATCTTCTCCTCTCTCTCACAGTTGTAATTCTCTTATTGGGTAATTGTGTAAATCAAGTCTCTCATCTTCGTCTGAGAGCTTGAGATGATCTCTGATCCACCCATTGTCGATTCCATTGCAACATAAGTGACATGGTGTAAAACCAAAAGCAAACATTGAGATCATCTAAGGTTATATTATTCCATAATTGTATTTTTTGTGTTCTTTGTCTTTGCATTCATAATTTTAGTTGCTATATCTATATAATAAAATAAAGTAGAGTTTGAAATTATATACCCCATATATTTTTCCACCAAAATCATCTTCTCACACCCATCACCTCCGCTGCCAGGTATCTCTCTGTCCCTCTACTTCCCCATCTTTGCTCCTCTCCTTTATCTCCCATTCTCTCCATTAGATCTCCTCCTTCACCACCAACACAACCCCACCCCATAATCCCCCGTCAGATCTACATGGATGTGAAGACGTATAAACTGTTAGACCAAATACCCCAAACTCCTTCACCACCAACACAACCCCACGCAGCATCTCACACACCCATAGTGTCTGTGGGCATTATCAATGTGCGCCTACAAACTGTTCAACCAAATACCCCAATGATTCTGCCACCACAGCTCCATCTCCTTCTTCCAACCCCCACCCCACACCCTAGCTCCTCCACCCACCACATTCTGCCACCAACCACCTTTGGGCATATTGTGCAAATTAATTTTGCTATTATTTGGGTGTTAAATTTGATATTTGGTGTTGCTTCTATTCTCTATTTAATTGGCTTAATTCTTTGAAATCCGAGACCTTCAAAAATTGATTGTTGGATCTGGGCTATCCTTGGGATATTCTCTATTGCAGGGTTTGTTTTGTTTTTCGTTCATCAAGATCGGGTTTAGTTTTGTTGCCTCTATTGTTGCTTGGATTTTTCGTTGAATAGGCTTCCAATTTGATAATAGTTGATAGTGGTAAGGTTTTTTGAGTTTATAACTATCTAAGTGTGTATGTATATACCAGACTTAGATTTATGGTTTTTAAAGCCTTTTTCATGTAAATAATTCTCAATTTTTATTGATAATTGTTTATTGTATGCCCATTGGTAATTTGGCATCATATTCTTACTTGAAAAATGACAATTAGATAGTTTCTCACTTATTAAGGCTCTTTCAAAATGCTAAATACATCGTTCAAGACATCATATTATACCAAATGAAAAAAAATTCATACCTCTGACCTTTCCAACCTTCCATGGAGTAAGCATCAATAAGGTTCTGCTCCAACTTCATTTTTATCAGCAGCTTCAATACTCCATGGATGTTTATACCTACAATTTACTGATCCGCCATCCAAACACCTATCCCTAGTATGCTTCCTAGGCAACCCAAAATTCCAATGACCCGTATCAGAAAACCCATATCACCGCCGGTGGTGTCTTCTCCTTCCTTTTCTGTTCGCTCTTCCTTTTCTCTATGTGACCGACCCCTCAGGTCCATTTCTGTTGTTCTGCTATATGGGCGTGTGTGAAAATTGTTGCATTTATTGTAGTTTTGGGTATATATGTAGATATGCAGTGCTTGGAGCTGGCTTTGCTGGGTTGTCTGTAGTTTGGCTTTTGTTGCAAGTACTCTCTCTCTCTCTCTCTCTCTCTCACACACACACACACACAACGAGCGCGCACACACACCCCAACGGAATTCAGTTTCAATTTTACAAGTATGGGGTTATGTTTCCTGTCATTGAAAGATAAATGCTTTTTGTTGTGTTCAGTTTGGTTACGGAGAAGTGAGAAACTGTGAGGGAAAGACACAAAAGAAATGAAAACCAAGAGCTGGAACACTACAAATTATTCTGTTGCTTTGGTAATTAAGATAGCAAGGCATTTGGGGAAGTCTTGAACATATTTTTGATTGGAAGATGTTAATGCATGGTAATAAGACCGGTGGTCTCATTACTAGTAACATAATAATTGATGAAGTATTAATAAACTAACATAAGGAATCAATAAACTTGAAGAATTACCAAGTTAACATTAGTCATAGTTGATGAAGTATTCATGTTGTAGAATCCCTCTTTGAGTATGAAATACACAGTTCAGATTGAGTTTTGCCGTTGATTTTATTTTAGCCTTGCTCCTCAAGAGTTCCATCTTTACCGCTAGGCCAAGACACCAGTTGCCATAGATTTCAATGGTTTTGTATAGTCAGCCAATGGTTTTGTATAGTCATGCTTTGACATGATTTCAATGGTTTTGTTTGCTTGCCTTTTAGATTTATATCTACTTATTGCTTGCTTTTCATCGGGAATTGATTTGCAGGATCTGACAAAACTTAGTCAGAAATTTGAGGAGAATATTTTGGTTGCTACAAAAAAAATTGAAAAATTAATAACAGGCAAAAGAGAGAGATTGAAGGACTGTCAGCTACTGCTCTTGGATTAGTTGCACAAACCGCTGTGTCTAAGGTGTTTCATTGGATGCTAATTCCGAAATTGTTTGAACGTGGTTTGATTATGTTCAATTTGAATTCAATTCGAATTTTATGTTTACCCAAATCGAATATGATATGTGCATACGTTAGTTATTGGAATTAGTATTTGACAGTAATTAGAGTTTTTTTTTTTTTTTTGGAGTTGTGCTTATTCAATTTGTTGTCTTATTGCCATTCTTTTGCCTTGGTTTGTGTGAAATTTAGAATTTTGACACTTTGATTTGTGTGAAATTTAGAATTTAGATTTTTGACACTTATGTTAGTTAGTGTTGTCGTAGACCAAGAACGGGTTCTATGAAGCTATATTGTTACTCAGGTTGTGCTTCTTTATTTTGTTGTGTTTGACTTTTTATATTGACCATTTGATTTCATGCTTAAATGATGATCTACAGGGTATTAATATGTTTATTTGTTGAGTTCTCATAATTGTCCATGATTTGTTGTTATATTTCGCGTTCAAATTCAATGTTTGATTTTTTTTAGTTACACTATGCCTTCAAGCACGAGTTATTCCTAATATATTAATAATATGGGTGGATACGAAATATTTTTTTTAAAAAAAATGGACCAACTAATAGAATCTAAAAAAAGATCTCTTGATAAATTTGTTACTAGTAACAAAAATAATATGACAAAAAATCTAGATGAAAATTTTGAAAATGAACAAGTAGATAATGAAATAAAAAGTATTGAAATAAAAAATAATAAAATAGAAGATAATAAAATAGAAAATAATGAAATAAAAGATAATGAAATAGAAAATATTAAAAAAAAATAGTGAAATAGAAGATAATGAAATAGAAGACAATCAAAATCTTAATAGTAGCAAAACTTGAATATAAAAACTTAATTAATACTTTTTTAACTCAAAAAGTAAGAAAAATTAATTTTAAATAAAAAAACATTAATGTTAAACATAAAAAGCCTCATTTAAAGATAATCCTTTAAGCTCCAAATTATCTTGAGTCACTCCTGTATAAACCACTTACCATAGGTATTACATGGGTAAGGTCTCTAACGACCGCATCTCGATTCTCTTTCCTTCCCCTTCCCTCTCATGATAAAGACCAAATCTTTTCTCTCTTTTTTTAGAGTAATTTTATCTGAATTTAAAAATTAAACTTGATAATTACAATGTTGGTCCCTTTTATAGACTTGAACAACCTACTTCCTTGTGGATTATTAATTACCTATCAACCATTGTTTCTCTTCTACGTGGTAGAGATAAAGCTATGCATAACCATAAAAAAGTGGTATGGTGTTGGACAAGTTAGATGACGAAAAAAAGATGACAATTGTGCAAACGTATCCTGCAACAAATACAATTAATTTTTTTAATTTATAAAAATACAATAATAATTAAAATTAATTTAATTTTATCTACTTCAAATATATAATATAAAATTCATTCTAAATTTTTTTTGGACAAAAATATCGGCCCTAATAACAGACAATCTCACACATTCGTATTTACATTTCACATCTCTTATTTTCTCTATCTTCACTTTTCATATTAAAGAAAAGAAAAAAAATTACTATTTAAAGTATAAATATTGCATTAATATAAGTATAAAAACTATATTACTTCTCATTGATAATGCGACCAACCAAATTTTATTGTATTAAATTCGGTCAAGCTTATGAAGGATTCGCCAATGAACTTCTACATGCAATGTTATGTAGATTTAAAATTCTGATTTGACTGATTATTATTGTTAATTTAACTGTAGGTTTCAGTATTTATTGGAACTCATTATCTATTCAATAGTTGTGATTAATCAAATCATTATTTTAAGTTCAAATAACATTTTTCAACTTCTATTAAATTAATACGGCAATATTGTGAAAAATGACACAACAAATGAGAGCAATTGTATATATACATATATATTTATATGCATGAAAACGCATGTATGACATCTCACACTCTTCTTCTCCTCCTATCATTCTCTCTAAAGATTAGTTCAGATGGCAGAGAAAAGCAAGATTTTAGTGATCGGAGGGACTGGTTATATCGGAAAATTCTTAGTGGAGGAAAGTGCAAAAGCTGGGCACCCAACTTTTGCACCGGTCAGAGAAAGCACAGCCTCAGATCCTGACAAGTTAAAAATCATAGAGAGCTTCAAGAGTTCTGGGGTTACAGTGATTTTTGTATGTAATTAGCAAACAAGAATTAAAGTTTTGAATATTCGTCTGTTTTTTTTTTTATGATTTTTTTTTTCAAGGAGCAACTTTCATTTATTTATTGTGAAAAGCCTCGCATTTTGACCACTTTCATTTTTTTATCCTTATTTCTTCTGTGAGGTAAGGGAATTTTCTTTTCACCAAAAAAATTTGAATTTTCTCTTTTCTTGTGTTTAGCATAATTATGAAAAATGGAAACTGATAATGATCACTGAATAAGAAATATAGTGGGAAATTTATGAAACTTAACTTGTATCTTTGTGTTAGAAAAATATAGCAATACTGTTTTTTATAGTTGATTCAATCAATTTTCTTTTCTCTAATTATATCTGATTGGGATAGGATTTCCTATCATGGGCCGCCCTCAGAATAAAAGCCCCGCGGGTCTGGAACGTCTAAGTATCCGGTCCAACAGGAACAACCTCGTCCCACGTATAAGGGAAGCCCAGGCGAATTTAGTGGCCTAACCTAAATCGTACCCTAACACTGAAATGTACCCCACCAGGCCACGCGTCCAAAAGGGCAAGGGGACCACCTCTGTAATCAAGGACAGACAAACCCGCCTGTTGGGAGTGGTGGTGCGAATCGTCGTAGAAACAGTAACCGCATTGGCGTCGGCTAGCAGGATCCACTGGCAGAGAGAGGACAACAAGTCCCCACCAAGTCGAGAAGCAGGAGGAGGAGTCGTTGGAAAACTCTAGAGCGGGGGACTAGTATAAAAAGAACAGTATCACTCCACAAGATGGGATTTTTTGACACAGAACTTCGGCGATAGATGGAGGGATAAGCCTATAGTCCAGCTGACTGTAATCATATACCAGACCCTCTCCCCCATTTTTTCGATAACTCTCAAAATCTAAATATACACCTTCAAGGAGTAAGAGGCTTCGTTATAGTGGATGTAACGTCACTCCATCGGTTGGGGCGAACCACTTATCTCTTGTGTCTTCTTTAAACTTTTGGTTTGATCGTCCACCGCACATATTTACCCGACCCATTAATTCTCTTGAGGATCACCGAGCTTGGGCCGTCAAATCCGAGTCATCATCAATATCTATCAATGAAAGGGGGGGGGAGGATGTTGCTGGAGTATGTGGTAAACTTACCTTCAGTGAGGATGACAAATTTTGTGTGGTGTTGATTTTTGACGATCTTAGTATATAATTGGCTTTGTTGGTTCTAACCCTTGACGCTTCCTAATTCATCCAAGGAACCATTCATGTAATACATGAATTTCATTTTCCTTTAGTTATTTGTTATTGTTTATTTTTGTCATCTCAAAATAGTTTACGTGTAAAGTACTTGTGCACAAACTAGTATGTAGATGTGTAAGTATGTATGTGTGTGTATTGGTCTCAAGCTTTTACGAACTCCACAGATGATAGTTATCAACACATATTTAGCACACATCATGCCCTGTTTGCTTTTTTTCGATTCTTTGATATCATAGTAAAATATGGTTGAAGGCTAGTCTTTGAATTTTGATTAGTTTTGTAGCAGAGAATTAATATAAAGCTACTAAATATAACATAAAGTGAAGTGGTTATCAAACATATTTTTTATTTTAGTTTTCATAATATCCTAAACAAAAACAATAACCAAACATGTTTTCTTTTTCAATTTTTTAACATTAAAAAAATAAAAACTATTTCTATATTTTTTTTTTGAAAATAAAAAATAAAAACATCATCAAAGGCACACTTGGGTGATAAAATTAGGATGATAAAATAATTATGAAAAGTTAGAGCCGTAATTTCAGGCTCGCTCGGCTCACCCATTACCATTGAAGCCACGGGCCTCCAAGCCTATATATCGTTTCTGAAATAATTGGACGGTCGGTCAGTGTTCTTCTTAGTTGTCTTTTTTGAAGCTCTAATGCCATTCATACCCGTACAGTGTAAAGCGTTTTGAGTTTAAATTTTCCTGCAAACGCTGGGACTTCACGAAGAGAGAAATGAAACACAAACATCTATATCGCTAGTCGAATGCTATCTCCAATGACACTAATAAATACAATTGAAGTGTTAAACGAAAGAATTTATGAAAGAAAGATCGAAGAAAACATAGATAAAGATGCTGGTGTAGGTATGAGAATATCTTGATTGATGAATTGTTGATTGTATCTGCATCAAAATTTTCTATGGGTTCTAACTTAAAACGATCTTGCAGCTCCACTAGATTCTCGCAAAAAGCTATGTCGAATAAGGGTTCAGATGCCACAGGTGATGCATAGGTTACTTTTTCCAACAATGGGCAACCTCTAGTACATAAGTAGAATTCTATGAAGGGTAGCCCCGCAAGTTTTTGTAGCTCTTTACACCATGATACGTCCAACGTATGGAGACTGTTAAGACTTCGGACACAGTCTGGTAAGTTTCGAATTGGATTGGCGATTAGGGTTAGATACCGCAACAAGGGTGATGGGACTATTTATTTGGACCTCGGGGATACTGACACGTATTCTCGGAGGGAACAGTGTTAAGACGTCGGGGATCATGACATGTGTCCTCGGCGTTACATTCTCGGGGACAAGTCGTCTCCCAGTCCTAGGAGGAAGACGCGTGTCCCTCGGTATACGTTTATTCCACTGGAATATAGGTGTATCCATCGGTCCCGAGGAAGGCATCTGTACCCTCTGACTCCTAAGGACACCCGCTAACTGGTGGATTTGACAATCTAGTCATTATGAGTAGATTTGGTTCAGACTGGTCATGCGAATCAGAAAGGTGGGACAGAAGGCCTATGAGAGGTCGACACGTGGATTCAAGTGTCAGAGATGGTAATAATGAAGGTTGCAGAGTCTGCAGAAACGACGCTGACACAAGCAAACATTTAATAAATCCTTCTTGTGATGGGACCCAACGTTGAGTCTTGGGGCCTGAAGAGTAATGGCCTAAACTGTTCCTTCTCCAGGGCATTTAATACCCCAATGCCGAGGGTGAAGCATTTAATACTGTCCCTCCGGGCATTTATGAGGTATTGCGCCGAGCGGTTACTGTGATGACCTCGGCAGGCCGAGCAATAAATATCTGGTGATTCCCTGCGGCAAATCATGGGCACACTGTCCCATTCCTGACGATACCTACTAATCAAATCACCAGCAATGATGAGCATTCAGAAGTATAAATACTCCACAAAAACATGAAGCAAAGGTACGCGAAACCTCACCACGATAGCCATACAGTGTTTTCTTCTTCCTCTCCCACAAATACTGACTTGATCGTCGGAGGGGATAAGC
The DNA here is from genome assembly GCA_023539305.1 of Ilex asprella. Classification (NCBI taxonomy): domain Eukaryota; kingdom Viridiplantae; phylum Streptophyta; class Magnoliopsida; order Aquifoliales; family Aquifoliaceae; genus Ilex; species Ilex asprella. The sequence goes on from CM042202.1 coordinate 19,832,490, forward strand.
TGGAAAACACTCCGGCGCCCTCCTAACCCCTTTTCCTGTGGTTCAGGTCTTGTTAGCATTCTTCCAGGACCGATCAGGCGACCCCAAGAACAATTCATCACCACTCATTAGGCCCTTTTTGGCCCTCTCAATCTATTCCAGGTGATACAAACTACCGGATCCTCGACTGACTCGTGTTCGCCAAGGGAGAAGTCTGTTTCCATATACGTTGTGCGTAAACTGCACGCACAAAGGGTAAGTCTTCAAAACTCGTAGGAAAAACACCATCATGTAGATTGCATCCTGCAACACTTAGGTTTACCAATGAAGGTGGAAGCAACAGAGTTGGACTGTAATCCACAAGGCATTTGGTTCGAAATAGATTGAATGGGTTGACCAGTTCTACTCCTTTACCTCGAAACACTTTAAGGGAATGCATCTCTCTTAGATCTGGCAACACCTCAAGATTTGAGCAACCAGAAATATTTGACATTTCAAGAGATCTAGGTATGTCAAAAGATCTTGGAAGCTTCTTCAGATTTTTACAATTTTTCAGATTCAGGAAAACAAGTCTCCGAAGTCTTGAAATTGATTCATGAACTTCAACCAAATTTTCACAATCACTTAGGATCAATCTCTCAAGACTAGGCAGCCCCAAGAAATTGGGGGTTGTAGTGAGGTCATGGCAATGTCCGAGGTCAAGGATTTTTAAGAACCTAAGAATCTGTTAAAAGATCAACAAAGAGGGAAGTTGATGTCAGAGACATGCAAATGATAAGCCCCACCCCAAAGAAAAAAAGTGCAAAAAGAGGAGGGCAACGGTGGATGAGTAGCATACCTTGACTCCCATCCATACCTGTTCTAAGCTACTATTACGCATGTCAATGACAGCCAGGTTCTCCATAGGAAAATCAACTGGCAGAGATTTCAAAGAACATCCATGCCAACATAACCATCGTAAGTTCTTAGGAAACTCTTTGTAACCTCCAGTAAGCTGGGCATAGTTGATCTGTAGTAGTCTTAATTGTTGCATCATTTTAAATGAATCAGTTTCCAATATGGCATCTTCTGAATACTTAATATTAAGTTTATTCATGGCATGCTCATCCCTCAGAAGTATATCCATATCGAGAAAAAGGCCTTCAATTGTCTCTGTGCCCTAATAACATAAAACAAAACAGATAGGTAACAATCATGGTAGCATGTGGAAACACACAAGAACATACACAAGTGAAAAATAATTTTCTTACAGACTTATCTCGCAAAACTTTAAAGGAATCCCTGTAATCCCACAATCTACTACGCTTGCCAAGATTTTTGGTGATTGCTGGCGAACAATATCTGAGTTTTGGGACAATAAGAGAATTTTATAAAAGATTTGAATAGATATTTGAGTTTGTCCAATAAAGTACTCTATACCAAATCAAACTTTTTACTCGAATTTAGATTTAAATTGGAATAAAAAATTTGTCCTGAAAATAAAATTTTATATAATGGTATGTAATCTAGATGTTGTGATATAATTTAAATATTCAATACATTTTAACAATTGAATTAGGAAGGAGTGCTAACTTTAAACAAAATATATTATTTATTTAATGTATTTAGGCCTCAAATCATGCACAAGTAATATTATCATAAAAAATTAGAATTAGAGTTCAAATCGTGTACAAGTAGCATTATGCATTGGTGGTAGATGGCATTGCTAAAGGGTGTCCTAGGTCAATGAGCAATAAGAGTTCTTAGAACGTCGAAGTTATTTCTTTCAAATGTAAATTTTTTTTAAGATAAAGCTAATCAAACAATGAAGTTTTGAGATGCGTAATAATACTTTCAAAGTTGCGATTAAGATCATTGTAGTTAGTTTGGTTGACCAAAAGTCTTGAATCTCATTAAGAAGGCAATTTGAGCTTTGTTGAAGGCAAGGTTTCAGTGGTAAAATCAAAACATAGTCATTACCGAATACATGAAATTGATCAACACATGCCGCTTAGCATATTCCATTCTCATTCTCAATAGACAAAATGGATCGTTGTACATTGAAGTGATGATTAAATACTATGATTCTTAAAAGATTCAAATTGAGGATTACTCAACAAATCACTATGCTCATATCTTGATGGATATTGGCAACATGTACATGTTTTGTTGCAACAAGTTGTAAAATGCTCTTAGGCTATCTCAAATTTTAACTCAAACTTTTCTTTAAATTTGAATAAAAAACTTGATTTGGTATGAAGATCAAAGTTCTAGTAAAATCTTCTAAAAATTCCGATCTTCTTCCAAAAATCCATTTCTTTCATTTTTTCATTCAATTTTTTCCTCATTTCTTTTTCTATTTCTCATCCCTCCAAAACCTTCATTTGAATTATCCCTTCGCCCTCATATTTCTTCCCACTCCCTCTTGTTGTCACATTTTAACTCGTCCCTCTTCTTGTCACATTCCACTCTTCGTCTCACGACAACTGAAATAGAAAAACAACAGGAAAAAACTATTTCAATTGACCACTAATTCCACTAGTATGAAAACACACACACACGTGTCAATCTATCAAATATTACAACTAGGAAATTAAATTTTTAATTTATAAAAGCATAACAATTGTCAAGATTTATCAAAATTTTATCTACTTTGATTTAATAGTATAAAACTCATCTTAGTTTTTTTTTTTTGCCGCTCAAAAAATTATTTTTTTTATATGACCTTCAATATCATACAATTCAACCAATACACTTATCAGTACCAAACAACTCTACTAATATATACTTATTAGTTTGACAAAAGTTGGCCCACAATGATTTCAGTCATGTAATAGGCCATCCCAACACATGACCCGCTAGGTAATTAGGCTTTTCGTGCCTGTCCATGGGCCACTGATGAACTTTTTTTGTTGGTGCTATGGACACTGCAAGGACCACTTGCACATTTTTTTTAATTCTTTCCCTATCGAGTCGGGTTATGGCTTTAGCGACTGAGAAGTGCTAAGGGGTGCGATCTAACATCTACATTTATATTTGAAAGTGTTAGTTAAAATTTGGTTGTTGTTGATGTGGAATTCTAGAGAGTTTCTGGTCAAGTTAGCCAACAATGACCCGAAAGAAAAATTAGTGATGAAACGAAATTTAAGATCGACTTATTCGTTGCTTAAGTCAATTCGTTATTCAAGGAAATTTCATACTTTCAGAGGTCAAATTGCGTATTTGTTTCATCATTTTAGAGCTTTTATAATTTTGTCCCAACGATTTGATTGATGAGGATTGATGTTCGCTAATCGCTAAATTAAGATTAGGTCCTAATATTTATCTGTCGACTTAATCCTTATGTACCTACTTGGATTTTCCCCTCCATGATTTATTTACATTATCCTTCTCTAGTTTTAAATCTGGAGAGTTAAGGGTTGTTTGGATAATTTTTAAGAGATGAATTAGATTGGATTTATGAAATCCTTCTAAACCCACTATTTAGGTGTTATTCATGAAATTCAAACAATGTACTATATCCAATTTCATATTTGGTAGGCAACAAAAATACACATAAAACTTGCAGATTAATCACAAAGATCACAAAATATTTGTTATGGAATTGACTAAACCCACCCTTGGATTTGTTGAAACTTATATACATTAGTTTTACTTATAGGCCAGGATTCAAATTTCAAATTCGAAATTTAAAATCAAATAGGGTCTTAAAGAATTAGAATTGACTAAAAGAGAAGAGGGTAAAAATTATAATTAGTTTCTAAACTTTGTCACTAAGCTAATCAGCAGTGCTAGTCCGAAGACCTGTTCACCTTTGAAAGTTTTTCCTCTATCAACTGCTAATAACAATTATTTTTGACTGTCTAAATACCTACTATTTTAAACAGTAATCTTTCTGGACAGGCAACCACCATAGTCAAGCCGACACCATTGTAATTAAAAAAAGGACTTGATTAGTTTTTTTTTTTTTCTTAGAAACGATATGGGGGAGAGGGGCGATCAGCAGGTAGTGATCTCCCCTGGACGTGACCATGAGGGTCTCCCCTGATGTAGAATGTTCAGTTAGCCATAGCTACAGACTCTTTTGGAGTAGTCTGTCACCACACTACCACCGAAACACTAATGAATAAGGTATGGGAATCCCATGGATCGATCTCTGCTTGTTAATCTCGTGAAAATTAAAGAACGACCTAGAACGAGTACATCTTACCATTAGATTACCAACTCCCGTGGTGGACCTTATTAGTTGGTTCTGAATACTTTTCAATCCGTCAAAACACCTTTTAATCTTCTATAGTCCAACCCCCCACACACAAACAAACAACCGACTTGAACACTTCATATCTTTTATTAAAATATTTCTTGTAATTAGTTTTTTCATACTACAAAGCACAACACCTTTCTTATCTCTTTCTTCTACAGGAATATCGAATAGTTCTAATTTTAAATGAAAATTAAATTATTAATTACCTATCAACCATTGTTTCTTTTCTACGTGGAAGAGATAAAGCTTGGGATAACCATAGAAAAGTAGTATTGTGTTGAACAAGTTAGACCACGACAAAAAGATGACGATTGTGCAAAATTATCGTAAAACAAAAACAATTAATTTTTTTAATTTATAAAAATACAATGATATTTAAAATTAATTCAATTTTATCTACTTCAAATATATAGTATAAAATTCATTCTAATTTTTTTTTTCTGTAAAAAATATCGGCCCCTAATGACAGACAACCTCACTAATTCATATTTACATTTCTCATCTCTCTTACATCTCTCATTTTCTCTATATTTACTTTTCATACTAAAAAAAAAAGAAAAAAAATTATATTACTATTTAAAGTATAAATATTGCATTAACATAATTATAAAAACTATTGTATTAAATTCGGTCCAACTTATGAGAGATTCGCCAATAAACTTCTATATATATATATATGAGTAATATTATTTGAACCTAAAAATTTGACATAATTTGGTGATATAACATTGCTCTCTCTCTCTCTATATATATATATATACATACATGAAAATGCATGTATTACATCTCACACTCTCTCCCTTCCTATCATTCTCTCTAAAAATTAGTTCAGATGGCAGAGAAAAGCAAGATTTTAGTAATCGGAGGGACTGGTTATATCGGAAAATTCTTAGTGGAGGAAAGTGCAAAAACTGGGCACCCAACTTTTGCACTGGTCAGAGAAAGCACAGCCTCAGATCCTGACAAGTCAAAAATCATAGAGAGCTTCAAGAGTTCTGGAGTTTCAGTGATTTTTGTATGTAATTAGCAAACAAGAATGAAAGTTTTGAATTTTCGTCTGTTTTTTTTTTCAAGGAGCAACTGATATTCTGATCATGAGATGTTGATTATTTTTTTCTTAGGGAGATATCTACAATCATGAGCGCTTGGTCAGCATAATCAAGCAAGTTGATGTGGTGATCTCTGCGGTAGCGGGACGACAGAGTGCCGATCAAGTGAACATCATTGCAGCCATTAAAGAAGCTGGAAACATCAAGGCAAGTAATTTGGCCATTGAATATCTTCAATTCTCAACACATCCTCTGTTACAAAAGTAGGCAAAATAGAACGACTGCCTCTCGAGCCAAACCCTCCTCTGTTATTTTCTATGGTAAAAGTTTCTAACGGTAAAACATGGTGAGTTTCAGAGATTTCTACCTTCAGAATTTGGATTCAACGTGGACAAGACACATGCGGTTGAGCCAGCCGCAAGCGTGTTTAAGATCAAGACTCAGATTCGAAGGACTATCGAGGCTGAGGGAATTCCTTACACTTACGTGGCGTGCAACGCTCTTGCTGCCTACTTTCTTCCTAACCTTGGACAATTGGATGAAGCCACTACTCCTCCTAGAGACAAAGTAGTAATTCTTGGAGATGGAAATTCCAAAGGTAATTAAAAAAATAAAGCAGTAGAATCGATTGAAACAGATAAGTAGACAGTAAATGATCCAATGAAAAAGATCACTAAAGAAACTTTAGTTTTTGATAGTGGAATCGATTGAAACAGATGAGTAGACACTAAACAATCGGTTTTAGATGGATTAACTTTATTTTATTCTCTTTCTTCAAGCAATTTTTGTGAAGGAAGAAGATGTAGCAACATACACCATCAAAGCTGTGGACGACCCTCGAACCTTGAACAAGCTCCTTTCCATGAGCCCCCCTGCCAACATATTGTCCTTCAATGAGTTGGTTTCCCTGTGGGAGAACAAGATTGGCAAGACCCTTGAGAGGACATATATCCTGGAGGATCAACTCCTCAAGAACATCCAAGGTGAGTAACAACTATTCTGCCAATCCTAATAGTACTTCCATATCAATTTTCCTCTGTTATATATCATTCCAATTAAGTTTTGCGATAATTTTCGACGAATTGGAGTTGATGGTAATCGGAAATTTGACTCAAAAATTGGGTTCACAAACTATCGGAGTTATAGAGGTTATACACGAGTTGGGCATCCTCCCCCTTTTGGGTTTGCTGAAGTCCACATTCAAGGGTTTGAGCTGTTGGGCTAGGTTCGGGCCGGGAATGCAGTCTAGGCTTCATTTTTTGCATCCAAATAAGGGTATAACTAGTGGATTGGACTATTTTTTCTCCACTCCCCTTATATACCTGTCCAAACACTCTAAACAAATAGGTCATTGAAACTCCGACAACTCAACCAACACAAAATAAGCACACATAAATTATGAGACAATATCCCAACTTTGTGCTTGTAATCATTGAATTGATAGCAGGTTCTAACAAATACTAAGACCTATTGTCAATTTAATGGCTATGAGTGAACTCGTGAGCAAATTAGGTCCAAGTAGCAATACTCTGAGTAGAAAGGATATCTGGTTTCTGCTTACAAAATTCCATGCATTCCTTTTTGCCTATTGCCTACCATAACAAAAAAAAAAAAAAACAAAGAACAAAAGACAACAGGCTCATATAAGTCATACCTGATCATCTTCTTACTGGTTTTGGTGCAGAGGCTCCAATGCCCTTAAAGTTCCTTTTGTCCATCTGCTAT
>CM042202.1:19847885-19873443 GCA_023539305.1 Ilex asprella
AAATAGAGTACATGGTCGGCACAACCATTAGGATGCTAAAGCCTGGGCTTTAGGCCCCATCTAGATGGAAGGCCCCAAATTTTTGGGTGTATTAATAATCCATGTCAAAGTTTTACATTAAAAACATGTTTAGGCCTAGCAAAAAAACTCTATAAGAATATAACCCAATTAGAAAATTTTAAGCTCAATAAATAAGACTCATAATTAAAAATCTTTCAATGACTTAATTGTATTATTAATTGAGACTGATATACGAAAAAAAATTGAAATGCCGCAACTTAATTTGTATTTTCATACATTGAATTGAAAAGCAAAATATATATATTTCGAATGAATACAATTTTTTTTTAATTATTATTATTACCTCATTTATAAATTTCTCTTTAGGTCCCCAATTCCATTGAGCCGCCCCTGGTTAAGTTATCATTTGCCAATTAATAAAACATTGATGTAGTTTTTTGGTCTCACGTTATATTTTTGTATTTTATTTTATGATATTCTTCTATCTTGAATTCATATCTTCCAAAGAATATTATTAGTATTGATTAACTTCTACACAAAACCAACAAATGGTATCAGATCATTCAAATAAAAGATTTGAAAAATAATGTGAGCGAGGAGAAAGAGATTTACGTGAAGAGAGATCTGTGCAAGAGAGAGATTTGCGTGGGGATTTTTAGGATGTCAGTATATTCTAGAGTTTTTATTGTGTTTTTACAGATGCTTGTCCCTAAGATTATATCCAATAGATTCTTTATTCTCGCCTAATTATCTATTTTAGAGTATCAACTCTTAAAAATCTATCTCCAATAGGCTCTCTATTTAGACTAACTATAATAGATAGTGTAATTTGACTCTCTACATTTGGAGAGTCAAAATTACTCTCTATTTGATCATTAATGAATGATAAGATGACACATATACCTTTTTCATTAAATGAAAGACTATTATCCTATTAGAATAGAGAGTTAATTGGAGTTGTCTAAAATAATTTCTTTTCTATTTCAAAATTTTATTAAAAATGCTCGCTATTTTAAGAAAAGATTCTCTTTAAAATAAAGAATACTGTTAGAGATGCTCTAATGATCAAATAAGTTAGCGTCTGGCCTTATTGACCCTAAAGACTAAAACTGTACTTGCTACCAAAAAACCAGAAAATATCACTAGTGGGTTAACTAGCACAAATAATATCCTTCATAGCTATGCTCCATGGGTAATGCAGGAAAAATATCACCAGTGGGTTAACTAGCGCAAATGATATCCTTCATGGCTATGGCCCATAAGCAATGCGTGCAAGAAAAATATAATCATTGATTGGTAAAAACATGAATCAATCTATTTGTATTTTGAACGGATACATTTCGTTACTAAACTTGTATATGTGTCATATAAACAAGTCATACTCGAGTCATGATTGCTTTATACACGTCTCAAATGACTTGATCGAATCATTCGTGTTTTCATCATTGAATATTGCAATGCATTTACCAAAAATATACCGTGAGGCCCTATATAACCTCAATCTCTCATCGTGTCTAATTTCTTCTTGTATCTAACATTTTATACGTGTCTTTCTCTAGGTTTTCGATACGATGACAGATACCCGCAATCTCCTCTGAAGTCTTTTACACGGAGTAAGAAAATTGTGTCGAAAAGACGTTGTTGGTTGGGTTGTTGACTTTGTGCACTCTATTGCATTGTCATTTGGGTTAGAATACTAGACCTCGAGCTCTTCTCTTGTGAGTTTAGGACGACACTAGTTCTAAGTTCTTGGACATTTCAAGGAAACTCCATACATGGCTGATATCATATTCCACCAAGTCAACGTCAACCAATTCACATTCTGAAGTCTCGGGTCTAGTCTTTTGCTACAACACAATCTCTCTCCATGCATTGTCTAAAAACTATCACAACCCACTTTTTCACAGCTCCATTCTGATCGAAGAACTCAAAAACCATGTCTTCCAGAGAATCCAATTTGGCCACGGCCAAGACAGTTATCTCCACCATAGGCTCCATCGCCGCAACCGCGATGGTGGTCCGTTCAATAGCCCAAACCTACGTCCCTCCGGAACTTGAAAACTATCTCTTTTTGGGCCTCAGAAATTTCTTCAACAAATTCTCAACCCAACTAACAATGGTGATCGACGAGGTCAATGGCCTCGGCTGCAATGAAATCTATGATGCAACCGAGGTCTACTTAGGCCCCAAGATCAACCAAGACACTCGTTGCCTCAAAATCAGCAAATCAGACAACGAAAAGAACATTAACATAACCATGGAACGCAACGAACAAGTCACAGATATCTACCAAGGAGCTAAATTCACTTGGGTTTGGGTTTGTAGACAAGTCGAGTCAAGAAACTTACACGACATGAACTCGACTATAGGACATGAAGTTCGATCTTTTGAGCTCACGTTTCACAAAGAGCACAAAGATTTCGTTATCAACTCTTACTTGCCCTATATCATGAAAGAAGCAAAGTTGAAGAAACAAGAGAACAAGACGCTAAAGATCTTTACGGCCAATTATGCGACTTTATACGATTATTACTCGAATTCATGGAAATCGGTGAGTTTGGACCACCCGGCAACTTTTGAGACATTAGCAATGGATTGGAGGGTGAAAGAGATGGTGTTGAAGGATCTTGAAAGGTTTGTGAAGAGGAAAGAATATTATAGGAAGGTTGGTAAGGCTTGGAAGAGAGGGTACTTGTTGTACGGTCCTCCTGGGACTGGGAAATCGAGCTTGATCGCGGCCATGGCGAATTATTTGAATTTTGATATATATGATTTGGAATTGACCGAGTTGAGGCGTAACTCGGATTTAAGGAAGTTGCTCCTCGGAACCGCGAATCGGTCGATATTGGTGGTTGAAGACATTGACTGCACCATTGATTTGCAAGATAGATTGGGGCGGAAGAAGGATTCGGAACTACATGGTCAGGAAGAAAGCAAGGTTAGTTGTTCTAGTTCCTTCACTTTTGTTTTGTGTTTTTGTCGACTATTTGTTATTTGTTTTTCTGTTCTTCTCGTACAATTATTTTTTTATCACCAATCTAAGTGTCACGGGGTAACTTTCGTTTTTCTTTTCAAGGTTACCAGTGAAGGCGTTGCCACTGCAACCAGCCACACAATCTCAAGAACAAGGGACAGAAACTCACACAGAGGCACACACACGAATTACTGAGACAAAACTCTCAAACCTTATATATTGAACTCAATAATTTACAAGGAACTCTCAATTGCCAGAACACTCTCTCTGCCTTTACAGAATGCCCAAGCACCTCTATTTATACACAGAGTATGACAAATGACACCCCCATCTGCCAAGGGATAGTTATCCACGTTTTGCTATTCCATAGCCAACTTGGTCAGCAAGATTGCTCCCTGTGCAACATCTGGCAGGCAGTTCCATCTATTCAGCATCTGATATGGAACTGCCCCTTGTCAGCATGTATCTGGACCAGATTCAGGCTAGGAATGTCCAGAACTGCTTCCCACAGACTAGACCTTGTTCAGCAAACTGCCTTGACTGAGTCTCAGCATCCTCCTGGTCACATGCCTTGCAACCATGTGCCCACATTCAGCAGTTAGCCTTGCTACACGAACCATTATGCATGCTGGGTTCAACCCATACCATGCAATCCGAAGCTATGCACCGACATTGCTTCAATTGAGCCCAACCCTTGCTACCATGCTCAACCGGGTGGTCTCATGCTGCCACAGTCCGCCCCAATCTGTCGAACCACTTAGCCGCATCACCTTGATTCCCACACAAGGTCTGTCTTGGTGCAAGGTGCCACCAAGACCGACGTTCTGCATCCAAGTTAGTTAGGGTGTGACACTAAGTGTGGATTTCACTATTAATTAGAACTTACTATCAATTCAATTAAATTACTAAATTATGGTCTTTCCCATAATTTATCCATCAGTCAATCTAATGATCGGAATAGTTTAGGTCCTCAAATTAAATCTCAGGCCGACTATCAATCAATAGTATTGCTCTAGGGGAATAAGAGATTAAAGGTATGAGACATACTGAAGAGTTTTGCCAGGTAATATTGACCCTCCAATAAAATAAAAGATATATTTATTTTTTATTATTGAATTAATGCTCAACTTCATTCAATACTAGAAGACCAAATTACACTTTGGACTATTTTTCAAACCAATTAATGACCAGAGTCAAGACACAATGCCAATCAACCAAGGGATTCATTCAAGACCAAGAAAAATGGATTCTATCTTCTTCAGTATTTTTTTTTTTCAATTTTTTTATTGGTACGTCATCTACTATTAATGAGTAAGACTGTAAGAGACTCATTTGTACATAATGAGTTTCACTTGAATGCATGATATTCCAAAAAAAAAAAATGAAAATATATCGAAAATGATCTCACTCTAAAAAAAAATAGAAAATTTCCTATTTGTTAGTGGGGAACTATAATAATTTTTATCTTTAGGGTTGGTAAAGACAGGTCCCCACTACTCACATGGGACCTTTGATTATCTCGAGTCCCTTATGACCCGTATGTATTGCTTCGTGCAGTCTTCATCTTCCAATTCCTTATTAGGGTACAAGTTTGCCACCTTGCATTTGTCCACTTCCATTGTCATCCTTTCACACTCATACATAAGTCTATAAGTCTATCGCTCCCACAAAATAATGTGGGTATAGTACCGAAATTAGTCGAGAGTCGATAAATTTTGGTTTTGATTGTTTGTCAAAATTTTATTGGATAAAAAATAAATGTACAACACCGAAAAATTGTTCTTCGGTTTCATAAGGGGACCCCACACTCATTAGGAGGATTTAATTTGTTGATCTCTTTCATAGATCTAAGCTACTATTGACATAGGATTACTGAGGAGTATCAATCTGAGACAAGATTCAATGACATGTGTGGATTATTGGAAAAGTAAATTAGGTGAAAGTGGTAACATTAATCGGCACAAAATATTATTAACTTGAATCAGAGTTTTTGACTTAATTTAGTGATGCAATCCACGGCTAACATCGGATTCTCAATGAGATCACGACGGGAGATAAAATTTGTTTCTATATTTTATTAGCATCTTGTTTGATAACAATCGTATCGTATCGTGTCATGTCGTATTATTGCGAGTTCGTGTGACATACTAATCAATCTTAGCCCAACCTATTTAACAAATCGTCTCTTGTCAATTGACCTGTTTATTTTCGTATTCGTGTTCGTGTTTGTATTGACTCATGTAAACCTCGAATAAAGAACTTAACGTTAAGATTTAAGTATATGATTCTATTATCAATTAATTGAATCTATACTCATACTTTTTTTATAAATTTAAAATTAAATTAATAAACATACCAATAATAATTAGTAAAAATATATTTTTTGTACAATTATTATTTCAATGCTTAATAAATTATAGCAAATAATTAGCATTTTATTTCTATAATATTAGTTAAACATGTTAATCGTGTTAATTTCGTATTATTCGTGCTTGATACTAATACAACTCATTTATTATTCGTGTTAATGGGTTGTATAATTTATGGGTTCATGTTGAGAAATAATCAACCTTAACCCGCTAATTTCGTGTTGAATTTAAATCGTGTTTTCATGTTAGGTCAAAAATGGTCACCCCAAATATTGATCGACTAAAAATACATTACTTGAATCAGATTTGTCAACCTATTTTGTTGGTATGATCCATGGCTACCATAGGATTCTTAGTGGATCTCCGATTAGGAAACTATCAAGAAATCGGAATCAACCCGGGAGAGAAAATTTGATACTGTACTTATGAACATCATTCTTATACAAGCTGTATATTCACATAATTTTAATGTCATAGGTGACACTATCCGGTTTTCTCAATTTTATTGATGGCCTATGGTCAAGTTGTGGCGATGAGCGGATCATACTTTTGACAACAAATCACAAAGACAAGCTCGACTCTGCGTTGTTGTGGCCGGGTCGAATGGATGTGCACATCCACATGTCTTATTGCACCCCATGCGGATTCAAGCTTCTTGCTTCTAGTTATCTCGGCATCGAACAACACGAGCTTTTCGGAGAGATTTGAGGAATTGATTCGAACCACAGAGGCGACTCCGGCAGAAGTAGCCGAGCAGCTATTGAAGGATGACGAGCCCAGTGCTGCACTCAGTGGTTTGATTGATTTCCTCCATGTGAAAGAGATTGAAAATAATGAAGCCAAGGCCAAGAAAATAGAACAAGAATCAATCGATAAGGAGGTGAGTGAACAAGGAATTGAGGGTGAAAATGAAGAGAAAGAAGGCACATCCTTAGAAAATTAACAGCCTTACCTGCTGAGAAATTGAAATAAACGGAGACACCAATCCTTTTCATCTCCCACATTTCGTTATGGATGAGAATATTTCAAACTATTAGTAGGTATGTTTTGGCGTATTTGTGTGTTTACGTTGTTTGTGTATTAACGTCTGTATTTATTTTTGAGTGTGTTAGTTTGTGATTATTTTACAGCTTAATAGGATTAACTCAAGTCACTATGATCCAATTCATTATAATATATATAATAAAATATAAAGATTGAAGACATAAAAAATAATTTTTGCTTTTCACAATTGAGATCATTTTAGATTTTATTTTGAAGTTAATATGACTGTTAATATTCACTCACCAAATTCAATAGGAAAAATAGGTCCATTTATCTTATTTTTATATTTATTACCACTATCAATATCATCCCACCATCATCACCACCGTTACCCACTACCATTTGTCATCGCTCACCACTGCTCACAGCCACCATTACCATCGTCGCCGCTCACCACTGTTGCCACCATCGTCATCGTCTTACCACCACCACTACTAACCACAATTATCGTCACTCCCACCCACCATCAGAGTTATCGTCACTGCCACCACCTTCGATTGTCACTACAACTATCATCACCTTTAACCCACCACCACCATCACAGTCACCACCCACGGCTGTTATTACTGTCATGGTCGACGCCGCCCACCACAACCATTGTTGTCGCCCACCACCACTACCACCGTTCATTTCCACTATAATCGATGTTTAAATTCATTTTTTTCTCTTTTATGTTTCTAATTTAATTTTACGTGTAAACACAAATATGTTTATAATTGACAATTTTTTTTTTACTTCATGTCTTAAGCACAAGCAATAATTAATTCTTTTATACAACGAATTGAAAACAAATTATACTTATATTGCACCCAACTAAACAAACCGTTATGAACCCTCCCACAATCCGTCTAACCTGCCTTTGGCCACCTCTGCACACAACATAGAACATTGACATGCCATTTAGATCTTATTACATAATTGCATACACAACATATCGGAGAAACTGTCCCTCATGGCTTTGGTTACACCTAACATTCCTCCTCGTATAAATAAAGCTAGCAGTAACTGTGTTACTTTGCAATATATAATAACCATATAGATAATAGATTAATAGATCCACCAATAAAAAAAATGTGGAACATGCGGGGTCCACCTCCTTTTGCCTTTTCTTCTTCTAACCAACAACAAATGTCATAATTGCATCTTTCTCCCTTATTAATTACACTTCATCCATATTGATTACGATTTCATTCTTTTAAGATGTAAATATTCAAGTTAACTCCCAATGATTTATTTTTAGTAGTAATCAACCTTCTCAATTAGGTAGAGACAATAGTAGTAATTAGTCATTCCAGTTGACTAAAAACTCGTGCTGGTAATGTGTTATATATGTTGTATATGAGTGTAACTTGGGCGGATTAAAAAATCAACCCTAACCTAATTTTAGGTATAAAATCTTTAACCCTAATTTTAACTCTAATTCGACTTTAACCCGAGATACTCAATCTGAGTATTATTCGAAATGATCTCAGACAAGTTCAGGTTAAAATCGGATTACCCAATTCAAGCCCAATTTGGATTCACAATATCAATCACAGTCGCAAGCGATTCACATGTTTTTCATTCGTCTCCCCCACACTTGAAATCTACTTAGTGTGTCAAATGAGCAAACCAGTAAACTCAGTTATCAAACTAATGTTCAAAATCAATACCAAATTCATTGACTTGCGATGATTTTTGAAGTAATCAAACCAATTCATTGTAACTCGTCACACAAATGAATCAATCTGAAAATTTTCTATAAGGAACTATAGACTACCGGGGAGAGGATGATTCTAGCTAAACAATAAAACAGTGCAGATGGAGATTGAGGTCTAGGCTACGAGATCCAAAACTCTGCAGATCGAGGTCTACAAGATGGAGAGGATAGTCTTACCTATGGGTCGAATAGATTGAGAAGCAAGAAAGACAAATGGAGAGATGAAAGAGCCGGAGAGTAGCAGATGCACGATGGAGGGAGACAGAGATCAACAGAGTAATACTACATGGATTTAAAAATTAGATTTTATAATTACAATCATTGAAAATCCATATATCATTGCTCTACTTATATTTATACATATATATTATTTGTTTTTTAAATTGATGAGTTAAACCTGAGCCTTATACTCGGGTTAAACTCAGTAACCCAAGGTTTTAATCTGGGTACTCCCTGAATTCAATTCGGTTTGAAATTTTTTTACTTAAGTCCAACATAAATATTAAAAACTCAATTCAAGCTCTATTTTTTTTTTAAAGTTAGATTCAGGTTGAAATCGGGTTGCTTGTCCAAATTGCATCTCTAGTATAAAATTAATAAAATATTAACAAAATATAAAAAAAGTAATGCACAAAATATATAAAAAATAAGTTCTACGAGAACTTAATCTATCAAAGTATCGATATTGAAGATCACACTCTTTTCTTACTTTTTTTTCGTTTGCATTTCTTCGGTTCACTTTATATGCCTTTTATAGGCAAATGTACATGATTGGTTTAAGGTAGGCTTGACAATTGTCTCGACTGGAACAGTTTTGTATCCAAAAACTCTTTCTTTATACTTTCATTCGTTTATATAAACAGGTCTAACTATCACATCCGTACACAAGTCATTTATTAAACAGGTTACCCAAACACAATCTGTGTATCACCCGCTACATAAGAGAAACAATTAGGGTTAAGGCTAATAGTTGAACGAGCTCAAACGAGTTCGAGCTGAGCCTAAAAACCTTCTTTTTTTTAATTGAGTCTAAATTTTTTTTAAAGTTCGGCTCGTTTAAAAAACGATCCGAACTCGAATATTTACACATAAACGAATTAAGCCATTCGATCAAGCCGAGCCTATCAGGCTTGTTTTTCAAACAAGTTTAAAAAATTGTTCAAGTTCGATTTGTATAAAAAACGAGTCGAACCCAAGCCAAGCTAGCGTAACTCGGTTTGATTAACAACCTTAATTAAAATATTTCGAATCTACACGAAAAATCATCACCTCGCTACACATTACACTTGTTTATTATAACAATAAATCATGGTAATAAAGACAAAAAGTAAACATTAAATTGCTACAAAATTCGAATGAGTTTGAGAAATGAGAGGCGTGAGATGAGGATGAGGCTGAGAGATCTAAATTTTTTTTTTTTTGAATTTATTGTGTCACTATTAATGTGTTGAAATGAGTTTATGGGTTAAAAATGAAATCGGTTAATTTATTTCACTGGTCTGTTGAGTTAACTCGTTAACCACTCGAATCTATTAAAACTATATCTAAACCCGCCAAATCTATGTTGATTTCGTGTCAATTTTACAAGTTGTGTCTAAGATTCCCAAATCTAGTTCAAAACAACCGAGAGAGAAAGGGAAAATGAGATTAATGATAATAATGGATTTGGGTCATGAGATAAATTTACACATGCAATCCTTTTCATGTTACAGAAAACATATATCAAGTGTAGACTTCATGACACTACTAACAGTGTGAACATATTAGATTACAATTCACATCCACGAAACTCATGTCAAAAATCGAGAGACATCTATGATACTACTCCAAAGTAAATCTTACATGGCTAACCACTAATTCATTGGTTATCGATCGAACTTTTTACTCTAAGGTTGGAGGTTCAAGTTTTAAAGTCCACATTAGAGCTTGGTGATTAACCGCTATACAAGTCTAGCTAGATTCGTTCCGGAGATGAGCAACGGGCGCGGTTAGGAGCCGCATTATCCCACCAGTCAAGATCTATAGGGATGATCTCCAGACGCTCTCTTTTACCCCCACCTCTTTTTCCACCAAAAAAAAAAAAACACGGCTGCACACTCCATGTTGGAAAAATGAAATCTGAAAGATAAATTAAAAAGCAAAGTGAGAAGCGTATTCGGTCTCCTTCTTAAAACGATTCGCACCCATTTATCAAAAAAATACAAGGCAAAAGGTAACAATGCATCGTTCCCAAGATACAACAACTCAGCCTATTAACTGTTATTTCACTCAGATCTGGACAACCTTTCAATATTGCCTGGAAATTTATGCACTAAAGATAATGTAGTAGATATTTATATTGAAATGTGTGTGTGTGTGTATATATATATATAGAGAGAGAGAGAATATAAGTGTTTAATATTTCGTAATTACTCTCATATTTAAACAGATAATAACTAATAAAAAATAATTGTTGAAAAACTAGCCGTTATAACTTTCGGTATTCAAAAATTGAATTTAAATAATTAAATAAAATATTAAAAAGTAGGTTTAATACTGGTTAATATTTTATTTCATTTAGGCGAGTCAAGGGGTGTGGACTAGGCTGATCAGTGTTTCATAAATTCTGTATCTCTTCTACTTGTCCCACCCTTGTACACATGAGAGTTTTAAGATCTCATTTTAACTCAAAAGTTAGATAACACTCGTATGTATATATATATATATATACATACATACTCAAATATTTTTTAAAATTTAATCGATGTGAAATTAAATTCCCACCTAAAAATTATTATTTTATTTAAAATACTCTAACACTCCAAATATTGACTAGCGTAAGAATATGAATTATAATGGGAACTTTCACATTCTGCTAGTTTCACAATCTGTAATGAGACAAGTAATATAGATCATTTGGCATATTGAACCAATAGTGCATGACGTTTATTCTTTATTGGAATTTGGTTCTTAAAGTTTTAAATTCGTTAATTTAATCTTCTAAGTTCAAACATTGAATTAATGTTGTCTATCGCACTAGCTATTGTTTAAAGATACATTACATTCTCAATGTATTAAAAGTATTATAATGTAGCTCTTTCATTAGCTTCCATTTCTTATTCCGTAAAAAATTTAATTTATTGATGTTGACGGAATGAGCAACAAAAATTGACGAAAAGATCACATCACATTATTTTTAATACATTAAAAATAAAATATAAAAAAATTTAAAAAATTCAGTCACACCCCATATAGTTTATCATATCTTTGAGAATATTCTCTCTAATTTTTGAATCTTCACTAACACCCCTAATCGGATTAATGACGTTTACTATAATTTAATTTTACTAAATTATCCATTATATATTTTAAGAAAAACTTAATGTCCACCCCTCTAGATAAACATATCTTCAATAAGACCCTCTTTTTTACGTATAAAAATTTGAGTTGAGCTAATTAATTATTATTTTTTACATATTAAAATTCGAGTCAATTAAAATTTATTTATTTTTATGTATTAAAATTTGAGCCTATTAAAATTCAATTCAAACTGATTAAAATTTATTTTTAATTAGATCGAATCAAATTTTAATCAACTAGCATTGAATTTTAATTGACCCAAATTTGATACATAAAAAAATATAAATTTTAATCGACTCAAAATTTAATACATAAAAAATAATTTTTAATCAATTTAAATCGAATTTTAATGAGCAAGAATTTAACAAGTAAAAAAATATAATTTTTAATCAACTTGAATTGAATTTTAATCGACGTTATCTGCTTAGGTTGAGCTGAAATCGATTTTAATTTTAATAAGTAAGAAAAAATTTCATAGGCTTGAATTTTAATACATAAAAAAATCAAATTTAATAATTTCAAATCAAATTTTAATCTGCTCAAATTTTAATATTTTAAAAAATAAATTTTAATCAATTCGAATTTTAATATGTAAACAAAAATTAATTGGTTCGAATTTTAATCAAATTTTATATAAAAAGATTATTTTGGAGTTATGTAGTTGTAATTTTTGTATTTTAGATAAATTTTTTTATTAGAAATAATAGTTTAACTGTACGGAGTGTCATTGATGTTTAAATTCAAACTAGAAAAAGTGTTAGTGATATTTTAGATGATAAAATAAGTGTTCTCGGAGATATGATAAATTCGAAGAGTTGTGGCTAATTTTTTTTTGAAAAAATTAAATTTTTGAGGGTATAGAATAAATATTCTTAAATCTTTTGAGGCACATAATATAATTCTTCCTATTTAATGCCCAGTTCAAAACTTAATTTTATGGATTAATTAATTGTTTTTGAATTGATGCACAAGTCCTCCAATGGGCAAGACTTTCCGAAAAAGGTGGAATAAAACGTGTGTCAAAATTGCCAAAAGCGTGGTTCCCAAGCTTGTTTCCTTGCAGGTGACGTTTCGAATCTCTCTCTCTCTCTCTCTCTCTCTCTCTCTCTCTCTCTCTCTCCTCTTGTGTGGTTATTTAAGTTCAGGTTTCTCACACTCCAATCTTAAGTCACACACACACTCGAGCAAATTACCGAGTTCTGATTTCCATTTTCCGATTCCAATCTCAAATAATTTGAAAATGTTTGGCTTCTCAGAAATGCAATCATCGGCGTCGACTCTGTTCTCGGCATACGCCTCTCTGGCCGCGTCGATGATGTTAGTCCGATCAATGGCTAACGAGATCATCCCCAATCCAGTCCGATCCTACATCCAATCGGCGATTCACTACCTCTTCACTCCTCTCTCCACTCAGCTCACCATTATCGTCGACGAGTACTGCGGAATCACTCGTAATCAAGTCTTCGAAGCCGCAGAGATATACCTCCGCACCAAAATCAGCCCCAACGCCGAGCGATTCAAAGTTCACAAAACTCCGAGACAGAAAAACCTCAACATCAGCATCGAGAAAAACGAAGAGGTCGACGATACCTACCAGAACGTTCAGCTGAAATGGAGATTCGTCTCCGTTGAGCCCCAGGATCGGCATGCTGGAGAAAAAAGATTCTTCGAGCTCACGTTTCACAAGAAATTCAAAGAAAAAGTGTTGAACGAGTACTTACCCTTTGTTCTGGCTAAGTGCAAGGAGATAAAGGATAATGACAAGGAGGTGAAGCTCTATGCCATGAATTGTCTATACGATTATGATGAGGGTGAGGGCGGTGGTGGAAGGGTTTGGGGGTCTGTCAATTTGGAGCATCCGTCGACGTTTGAGACTCTTGCGATGGATAAAGAGATGAAGAAGGCGATAATCGATGATTTAGAGAGATTTGTGAGGAGAAAAGAGTTTTACAAGAAGGTTGGGAGGGCTTGGAAGAGGGGGTACTTGTTGTATGGGCCTCCTGGGACTGGGAAATCCAGCTTGATTGCGGCGATGGCGAATTATTTGAAGTTTGATATATATGATTTAGAGCTTACGAGTTTGTACTCGAACTCGGAATTGAGGAGGATTTTGGTGTCCACTACGAATCGGTCCATCATTGTGATCGAGGACATCGATTGCAGTGCCGAGATGCAAGAGCGGCTGTTGGGGAATGACTCTTCCAACACCAAGGTTCGTTTTTAAGGTTTTTGTTTTTTCAGAATAATTTTGTGCCGTTTCCAAATTATGTCATGCCCAAAATTATTTCCTTTTCTAATTTCTAATTGTTTACGGACCACTGGTTCTGTCTTGTCAACTATGTTTTGTACGATCAGAGTTATTTAAAAATATTTATGAAGTGTAAGGGGTTTAGTATCCAAAACGATTAATTCTACACATCGAATCTAGAATGTCAGACCTAAATTCTTCTTAATGCAGTTGACACTGTCGGGGCTATTGAACTTCATAGATGGATTGTGGTCGAGCTGTGGAGATGAAAGGATCATTGTTTTCACAACCAACCATAAGGACCGCCTTGATCCTGCTCTGCTTCGACCTGGTCGAATGGACATGCACATTCACATGTCGTACTGTACAACTCAAGGATTTAGGCTCTTGGCTACGAATTACCTTGGCCTGGGCGATCACCACAGGCTCTTTGGTGAGATTGAAAGCTTAATTGAGAATGTACAGGCGACCCCTGCAGAAATTGCTGAGGAGCTAATGAAGAGTGACGATGCTGACATAGCTCTTGGTGAAGTAGTTAACTTCCTAAAGAGAAAAAAAAGTGATGCCAATAACATCGAGGAGGAAAAAAATCTGGCGCTTGAAGCCCATGATAACAAGGAAGAAAAAACTAGTGGAGCTGAAAAGGAGGCCAAAAGGATGAAAACTGAGAAAATTGCTAATAGAACTGTAAGGAACGGTATGAAAAGATCCACTAGAGGAAGAAGACATCGGCTGCTGTGAACAAGAAAATGTAAGCGCTGTATATTTATTGATGAGTTGTAGAACAATTTTTAAGGCAGAGTTGTTAAAAAAATGGTTATACCAGCTACGTTGAAGATCTTTGCGCAGGTGTTGGTTGGTGTATTTCTTAATTTATGAGAATAAGTTTGCCTTCAAATGTTGAACCTGCATTTTCATCTTACTGGGCTGGACCTAGACTTGTAGTCAAGGCATCAAGACTGATAATTCAATCACTCAGATCCTCCCATTTTGCTCGCATAAACTGTATAAATTGCTTTTGCTTAGTAACCTCTTTCTACGCCTAACATCATATAATTTAATTTAGACATTGTGGCATGGGCTAAACCTTTCTTAATGTTGATTCGAGCTAGAGCTAAAACAAAATTATTACCCCTATCAAAGCGATTGAGTATATAGACTCAAATGTTACCATATCTCCCTCGTATTCTGCTTTCATAATCTGAGCATAGAGGAGAAAGGGATAAGAAAATCCCGTGAGAAATCCACCGGATTTCCCAAATCTGAGCACAAGTTTTCTAGTTTCCATCAAATTCAAACTCTACAGGATTCAAGTTTTCGATTTGTTTTGGGTTTACATAATCATTAATTGTAATTTGGATGTATTTAATGGTTTTATTTGATGATATGTTTCCGTCTCTTTAGTCATTGAATTTTTGAAATTTAACTATCTTCCTAAAGTCTTATTGGTTTCTGCTAATTTTTAACCGTAATATACACAGAAATGGATCTGAATTCTTTTAAATTGACTCTGTCCAAGTTAGCATTTGGAAATGTAATGGCAGCTGCAGCTTGTGATTATGAAAAAGGTGTGTTCTTTATTTGCATATTGTCATGTCTACTGTCTGAAAGTTCAAGTTTGTTGTGTACTTACTGATTTACAACAATGGAAAATTTGTTTGGTACATTTACTGGTCGATTATTATTGTATGTTCATGTGATTCTTTATGTGGTTCTATATTGCATGCATGGTTCAAGATCGCAATATTGACCGTTAACTTGAAGGACTCTAAGACACATTGGTCAATGCGTCGCGCTAGAGTTGCATTCAATACGACCTAAAAGAAGAAGTTGAACTTGACAATAAATTTCAAGTTATATCACGGCGTTGGGGAACCGTATTTTTCAATTCGGTGACGATAGTTCAACGACTCAAAATTGACTCGGAAACAACTTGACGACTCGGCCGAGTCGTGTGAGACTCGGTGTTTATATGTAATGTATAACGGTATCGACTAGAATGGTACTAAGTCAGATACGACTCAACCGACTTTTATCAGTATCGATTGATACTTTTGAACCTTAATTGTATGATTTTGTTGGATATTGTGTCATCCTAGATTGTTAGATAGGCTTTGAGATGCTTGCCTGATAGATTGTGAAGGATTTATCCTGTTGAAAAAATACAATGAGAGAACACAATCCACTTAGCAGTACTATGAAACGTTTGAAGTAGGCTTACGAACTGTTTGAGAGCAAGAGGAGAAGTATATGGCTCTGCCTGTCTCTTTTACTTGATTCCTCCTGTCGCGATACTCTCTATATCTCAACTCACCTGTTCAAATTTTACATTTTTCTAGACTTGAATTTTGAAAGTAGGACCTCTCAAAGTGTAGAAGAACTTACTCTGGGTATGTTCATGAACCCTATCAGTGCAATTAAGTACATAGACTCAGATGTTACTATATCTTCCTTTTATTATCCTGTAATCTAATAATCTGAGCATAGAAAAGGAAGAGGGAAGAGAATCCCATGAAAAATATGGTGAGAAATCCCTGGGGTCCTAAATTGAATCATTGTAGGCCATCCTCCATTTTTGTACTGTCACATTTCAATTGTCACCACCAATGTATGTGTCTAAGAGAAGTTAAGAAGTCAAATGCACTCAGTTGCAATTTTAAAAAATCTTTTGCTCTAAATTCAGTTTGAATCCCAATTTAATTTGAATCTTTCAACTCGTGTATTGATTATGTTAACATTATTAAACTCCAATTGGACTTAAGTCCTAAATTTGGGATGAAACTTGAGTTCAATGGATGAAAATAGAGATTAGAATGGGATTAAATTCGGGTTCAATGTGGGTTCTTCGTAAGCTGGGCTTGGGTTTGGGAAATCTCCATCCTGGCTTCCTTTACCACAGGAAAGGGAAATAAAATAAAAAACAGTGTAGTTATGTGAAACCAAGCATAAATCCGTCAGAACTTCAATCGGCGTGTGACCAGGTTAAACTTCCTAGCCTTTTTGTGCACCAACTGCTTAGGGAAAAGACATTTCACTCAGCAGCGTTGGTTCTGAAGGCTGCTTTTCAATTTGAGATCTCGAAGTAAGGCCTGTGCAAATTTTCCTAGTTTCTATCTGATTTGAACACCTCAGGATTTAAGTTGTCGATTTGTTTTGAGTTTAAATGATCATCATTGTGCATTTACTCGTGATTTTGGTGTAGTTAATGGTTTTATTTGATTATATTTCTGGCTCTTTAGTCATTGAGCTATCAAAATTTAACCATATTCCTTGTCTCGTTGGTGTGTGTTAATTTTTCACAGTGGTATACACTGAAATGGATCTGAATTCAGTCAAATTGACTATATCCAAGTCCAACTTAGCTTTTGGAAATGGAATGGCAGCTGCAGCTCGTGATTATCAAAAGGTGTGTTCTTTATTTGCATATTCTCATGTCTACTTTCTTCAATTTTGAAATTTTGCTATATACTTCTTGATTTACCACAATGGAATATATTTGGTACATTTACTGATTAATTACTCTGTTATGGTCATGTTTGTTCACAATGCAGTTCTGTCTTTCATGGTTTTTGTTGATAATTGCCTCTTCCCAATGTTTTACATATGCTTTGGATACTCACAATAGAGTGTGAAGGATTATCCTGTTGAAAACATGAAATGGACATAACACAATCCGCTTAGGTACTATGAAATGTGTGAGAGATTGGAAGACTTAAAACTGTTTGAGACCTAATAGGAGAAGCAAATAGCTCTATCTTTTTCTTATCTGTCTTTCTTGATTCCTCCTCTTGTGATATCTTTCTAACTTGTCTCTGTATCTCAGCTCACCTGCTTAAAATTGTACACATTTCTAGACCTGAAATTTTTATTATCTGTCATCTGAATTTCTCAAACCAGTTATGATCATAGTTGTGCAGAGAAACTAAGATACTCTACAAGAACTTGGTCTGGAGTGGGTCACGATAGTTTATTGATTTGATCCGCCACTGTGATTGCTTCTTTTGTAATGAGCAACATGTATTTTAATATAAATTTTACGTCAAGAAGATGGATCTTAGATCTTATTCAACGCATGAATACTTGAATATTCAGTCATTATCCGTTTGTTTCCTCAAAAGTTGATACAAGCAACAGAATTGTCTAAATGGTAGAAAAAGTTGTGTGACTGGGGAAAATTAACTAATTATGAAATGGAATGAATGGAAAAAAGAGCATGTCATACCATTGGAGAGTTCTAAGACTATTTCACTCTTACTGGATAGGAACAAAACCTTGTTTGAATTCTTGGGTGATTTTAATTATTCTGGTAGTTGGCGGTATATTCTTCTATGCATATGTTTTGGTAGCACTTGAGT
Source organism: Ilex asprella (assembly GCA_023539305.1). Taxonomy (NCBI): domain Eukaryota; kingdom Viridiplantae; phylum Streptophyta; class Magnoliopsida; order Aquifoliales; family Aquifoliaceae; genus Ilex; species Ilex asprella. The sequence goes on from CM042202.1 coordinate 19,865,935, forward strand.
TTTTAAGAATTACTGGCTCATAATGGCTCAAGAGAAGGGACAGGCATATATATCTGATAATCAGGAGGTTGATCTTGATGGGTTGGTGGATGTAAGTAAGTTGGAGAAATCCGAATGCAACTTTATTGCATCCTGCTTGATTTTTAGTTATGTCTTTCATACTAGTTTAATTTCTTTAGATGATTTTAGGATCCAGATCTTGGAAATTTGCATTCAGATAGGATCGAGGCCTTTAAGGTTTGTAATCCTGGGCTCCTGTCTTTTTAAGTGCCGCCTCATGCAATTATATTGATTTGGTGTAGGCTTTCTGATAATTGAAATGATGTTATGCTTTGTATTTGTTTAGGAGAAAGAAGCTGAGAAGCAAGAAGCATTAAAGAAGGAAGGGCACAGGGAGTGTAAGGACATAACTGAAGGGGATTTTTTTGGGCGATGCCGCTGGTAGTGATAAAGTGATTTGTCACTTCTACAAGCAGAAGTTCTACCGTTGCAAGTAAAGATGCTTACTCCATACTCTCTTTCTCTTTCTCTCTCTCTCACTCTCTCTCCCCCCTCTCTCTCTCTCTCTACTAGCATCCAGTAGTGCTAATAGAAGAAGGTAGGGTACAAAGGAAGAGAGGATTTACGTCAGAATCTCAGTGAAGTCATCTGGAAGTTTCACCTAGGAAAGACTAATTGGGTTGATCACTAAAAGAAGGCAAAAATTTGTGAAGAATTCCTGCTGATCAAAATTTCAAATTGCCTTCACAAGTCTTTGCGTATATAGAAGCATAGCTAAAATGATGTTTCTACTAAACATAAATATTTCAATTTAGTACTTGTTACATATAATTCTCTTAATTAGGTGTTAGATAAAATTGAAAACTAAATAGTCTGAATGATAAATTTTAAGTATTGAATCTGAATTTTTAATTCGCAAACTGTTTGGTATAAACTAAAATTTAAGTACTGAATTGAACCAAACTGTTTAATAAGTATACATAGAGCTGAAGTTCCACTCTTTATTTTGAAATTATTTATTAAATATGCATTTATCTAGATAAAAAACCCCGAGTTCCGCTTGGTCTGCTTTGAGCTCTGTAACTTCTGAGAATTTCTCCCATATCAGTAATTGAAATTATTATGGAATATATCACTTAAGAGACAGAATTATGAGGAAAAAAGGGGGGGGGGGTTGGAAAAATTTCATATTAGAGTTTCCTTATGCTGCTCCCATTTCATAATTTGTGTTCTTTTACCAAACTAAAAATGTGGTGTCTACTTATCCCTCCTCCAGTCATCCCCCACATAGCTTCAATGTTGGTTCTTGTACGCATAGGAACAAATCGGCTGCCATTTGCACTGATCATTTGTAATTATCCATTTCAATTCCTTATCCTATGTGCCTGCATGCTTTATATAGCAGTCAAATGTGCATACCATTGCCCAACCAAAGTCTTGCCCAACTGTTATCTCTAAGTCTCTCTGGGAAATCCTTTATCATAAAACTCTCATTGGAAACACATTCAAAGAGACCCACAAACATGATTCCACTCCCTTGTCATATTTAAACTAGTTTCTTAGCAAAAAGTATAAGTAGACTTTAAAACAGTGGTTCTGTTATTCAAGCTAAAGACATACTCAGAAAAAAGATTTTTTTCTTGGATGACGAGGAATTTTGACTCCGTGAGTTGTAATTGAACCGAGTAAACCCTAGATTGCATAATTGCACCCTCACATATGCACCAGGCTAGGCCAGGAAAATTCTTGTTGCATTAACAGGCCCCAAGGTGGGGATTAGAACTATTCCAATGAATTAATTTTTGTGTTTGAGAGGCATCATGCATGCAAATAGTTCTTCTTTCCTTCTTTTTTTAAATGTTTATACATTATCAAGAAACAACAATCAGTAGGTGCTTATTTGTCACCAATCCCACATCGCTTAGGTAGAGGGTGTCATATGGACTAACAAGATTTTGGGCGGTTCTCCACCTAACACCTTAAGCTTTTGGGTTGTGAGGCCATGATACTATGATCTAATAAATGACTACTGCAAATCCAGTGATTCTTTGAATTTAGAAAATTCTAATGTGGAACGGCAATGTCTCTAGTAAAGCAGGTTTGACTAAAGAATAGTAATTGCAGAGATGGAATATGGCATTTTCTTTGAAGTGGAAATGCCTCCTTTTGATAAAGGTGGACCTTTATCGGATGCACGTCAACTCAAGTGTCTTTGTGAAAACCATCTTTGTCACCAATGGATATTTTCCTTTCTTCCTCTACCAGCAATTCAACCATTTGTTTTTTCATTGTAATCTTTAAATTGTTGTCTTGCCTCGATTATTAAAACGCAACAATAGCAGACTTCAGATTCCCTCATGAGCCAGGGGGAATGATGAATTATGTTCCTTAAAGTGTGTGGTTGAACTAAAATAGTACACTTAAGGAATGAAAAGGAAATAGAGAGGAGAAAGATTGCACATCGAAGATAGAAGAAAAACATGGACAAAATTTGGGCCAGAATATCAACAGTGAAGTTAAGTCTGATTTTCAATGGTTTTAAATGCTTAGTACAGAGTGTTTGGGAGGAGGACAAACGATGAGAAAGGAAGGGAAAAGTTATAATTTCTCTTTCCTTTTCTATTGATTGGCACTTGATTAGAGAAAATTAAAAGGGAATAACTACAAATTTGCTCTTTGTTTCTTCTCCTCTTTCCTCTTTTTAATTTCTCTTCCTTTTTCTTGTCTTCTTTCTCAATGGTGCTTGCTGTAAATCAAGGAAGACCTCCGGGGAGACTACTGGCTTCCCCCTACGCAATGAGAGCGGTTGATCACCAAAGTAGTACACAAGTGTGTCCCCATATGCCGATGCACGTCTAAGGTTGACGTCACTACTTGATTGTGCATCATTGTCTTCCTGATCGTCGTACACAAGACGGACTCCCACCTCTTTTACCTTTACATTACCCATTGAAATTGAAACGCTCAGTTTATCGCCAGGTTTGAACTGAAACCTAAGCTTCCAATGACTTATCCACATCATATGTTCATCTGGTTCTGGAATTCCGCAAAATGTTGGCATATAGATCACCTTGTTCTTGGTCTCGTTACTGATTTCGGTTTTAATTACTACTTTCTCCGAAAAAATTTCTTCATCGATGGCATAAACGCAACACATGTTCAGCTTGTGAATCGTGAGATTAAAAGCTGAAGGGACAATAAAAGATATTGAGGATCCCGCTTTTCTATTGTCGAAACAGTCTGGAACTTCACTTGCAGGAAGAAATATGCTGAATATTCCATCTTCGGACAGCACCTATGCCATGAAAATTATAATTTCAATTTTCAACTTTCACAGTTGCACCCAAGTAGTTGGGGGGGGGGGGGAGAGAGAGAGAGAGAGCACCTGGATGGGGAGTTTGCTTGTCGTTGATGTTAACTGGTTGAACAATTCCACCTTAGTGCTTCTGAGGGATTCTATGTTGAACAATTGCAAATTATTGATAACTTCTGCACTAATGTTTGATACAGGTTCTAACCTGAAATGCCCTTGCATCTCCACTAGATTCTTGCATTTATTTAAGTCGAACCATGGCTCAGAGGCCAAAGATGATGCATATTCTATTTTTTCCAATGATGGGCAATCGCTCGTAAATAAGTTGTATTTTATATGGGGTAGCCCTGTGAGTGTTTGCAGCTTTGAACATGAATCTACATGGAGCGCATCGAGACTATTAAGACTTCTGACACAATCTGGTAGGCTGTGGATTGGATTTTCGGTTAGATGTAGCACCTTCAACAAGGGTAGGCTCCGAAAATCCTCAGGAAAATCACCATCAGATAGGTTGCATCCTTGAAGACTTAACGTCACTAAAGAATGTGGCAAAATTGCTTTTGCTAATTCTGGATGCCTTCTTGGTTTAGATCTCCCAAACCACATGAATGAAAGCCAAGAAGTATTTTGTCTGGTAATAGTAGAGGGTAATAGGCTTAGGTTGACTCCGTCGGCATAGAGCACTTTAAGTTCTTTCATCTCTCTTAGCTCTGATGGCAACTCTTCAAGATTTGAGCAACCAGAAATATTTAATATTTTGAGTGATTGTAGCATGCCTATGTTTCTTGGAAGCTTCTTTAAATTTCTGCAATCTTTCAGATTGAGGAAAACAAGTCTTCCAAGATATCCAATTGATCCATCAACCTCAACCAATTTTACACAATCTTTTAGGATCAATCTCTCAAGATTAGGGAGCCATGAGAAATTAGGGGTGTTTGTAAGGGCATGGCAGTGTCTGAGGTCAAGGATCTTTAATAACCTAAGAACCTGTGAAAGAAGGGAAAACAAGTGGGGAAGCTTATGTTAGAGACATGAAAACCTAGAAACCCTAAAAATAGAAGGTAAAAAGAGGAGGGCAAAGGTAGACCAGTACCATACCTTGGATTCCTTCCATACCTGTTCTAAGCTGCCATTGCGCATATCAATGGCTACCAGGTTCTCCAATGGAAAGTCACTTGGCACAAATTTCAAAGGAAACCCGTGCCAACACAACCATCTCAAGTTCTTTGGAAACTCTTTGTAGCCTCCAATAAGTCGTACATAATTAATTTGTAGGAGTCTTAATTTGTGCATCATCGTGAATGCATCGGTTTCCAAGTTGGCCTCATATGAATTGTTAATGTTGAAGATTCTCATGCAGTGCTTATCTTCCTCAAGCATATTCATATTGAGAGCAAGGCCTTCGATTATATCCGTGCCCTAATAGAAAAAAATAGGAGGGATAATAACATGATAACAGATAAAAATAGTCACGTATATACACATAAAAAGATAATTTCCTTACAGATTTTTCTTTCAACACTTTAAAGGAATCTTTATAATGCCACAATCTTCGACGCTTGCCAAGATCCTTAGTTGACTGCCGAATAATTTCTCTTCCCATCTGTTGAATCAATTTATGCATCATCAACTTGTTATGCTCGTCTGTTGTTAGGAGACATCTATCCATAAGATTTTGAACCCCTACAGTTGTAAAGAAACCACATTCATCTAGTATAGTAACTACATAAGCCTTGTCCATTCCAACAAAGAAACAGGCAATCTCAAGGAACAAATCTCTGTCGTGGTCATCTTCTAAACACCCGTAGCTTATTTCAAGTTTATCTTGCATTTTGCTGTCATGAATTGCTTCGAATTTCTTTAATGCACTTCTCCATATGTCCACACTTCTATCACGTAGAGCAGAACCTAAAACTTGAAGAGCCAAAGGAAGCCCTTTGCAATGCTGTACAACCTGTTTTGAGTACTCCAAGTAACCTTCAATGGGATGGCCTTGCCCAAAAGCATGCCAACTAAAGAGCCTAAGGGAGTCATAATCATCCATTGCCTCAACATTATATATCTTAACTTCGTATGGCTTCAGCAACAGCATGTTCGTGGTTGTTATTATGATTCTACTTCCCGGAAAAAACCAATTTCGTATTCTAAGAAATGTGTATAGTTGATCTTTTTCATGAACATCATCTAAAACAAGAAGAACTCTATGGGATAATACGACATCTCTTATCTCAATGATCCCCTCATGAACACTGTTTATTTTTTTCTTTTTGCCTTTTCGAATATCTGAAAGAAGTTTTCTTTGTAATCGAATCAAACCATTAGGCTGTTTGGAGATTTCTCCAATATTCGCAAGAAAACTGTGACCTTCAAATCTATTAACATTCAAATCAAAAACGTGTCGGGCGATGGTTGTTTTCCCTATCCCGTTCATCCCACATATTACAAGAATGCCAACATCAGTTAACCCATTTTGTAACCACAAATTAATGTCTTCAACTTGAGAATCTATTCCAATTAGGTGTGGTGCGACAATTGGGACTTTGCGATTCACTTTATCCTCGATAACTTTCACAATTTGCTTGATGAACTTTGACTCATACCTACATTTTGGGATGAATTGAACAATTGATCAAAACATGATTGTCAAAAAATAGAAATAAATGAAACTATCTTGTACTGCAAACAAGTAACTAAGATTTCATTTATTGAAGAATGTGTTGATATAAGTTGAAAGAATTCGATGTTTATGAACTTGACACTAAATGTATAAGAAAGACAACAATTCAAAAGAGAAACTTTCAACTTGTAGTTTCATACCATTTATCTTGCTTTTGTCTCATATTCTTTGTGTGGCTTATAAAGATGCATTCTTGCGCATTCCTCAGATTCCTACTTAGTTCGGCTATTTTTGCATTTTTAGTCTAGCTTTATTTGGGGTAAGAATTTTAGGGGTGTCTTTTCTAAAAAGTGGTCAATGTCAAATGAGACACCTTGAAAAGTGATCTACTTCATTAATGACACAACTCTAATCTATCATATTGTCGATCTAAATCAAATTGAAAGGTTTGCAGCCACTTTGTTTAGTTTGACAAGATTACTAAACAATTGCAAATATATTATTAGATGGAATTTTTTCTTTCCTATATGTTTGACTTGGGAAATGATAATTGTGTGCTAAAGATGCTATATTCTAAAAATTTCTTGATAGGTTTCCATATAATTCAAAATGATTGGCACACACAACACAACACTGGATAATATGAGATATATACTTGGTTTAATATGAGTCATTCCTTCTCATGTGAGTTCTTTCTATGAATATAAAGAAATATAAAAAATTGTTATCCCCAAGCTCACAAAAATAACTGTCCAGTCAACAAATCCCAAAAATGAGTATTCCACAAGCATTTACCTGTTAATCCTCAGATGCCATTTTTATCTGCTTATTTTGGGATATAATTCAAGTACTAATAAATTGCTGGGATATTATTGGTGCTTGTTGCATACCTTATATTTGCTTCTTGATAATGTAAATTTGGTAGCAATAATATCCCAGCATGCCTTATATTTGCATACCTTATATTTCATGATGCAGCTGGTCTATTGGAAACTAAAAAGGCAATAGTAGCAACGAAGAGTCACAGACACAGAATCTTGAAAATTTTCATCAAGTTGATTGGAAACGCTGACATCTTCAAGATCCATCGTTTTACCAATGTTATTTAGTTTTTAGCCAAATTCCTCCAGGTAGGCTTTCAAATTTGTAATCTTTGTTTTTGAATTAAAGTCGGAGTTGATCACCATTGCTTATTCCTTGCTTCTATGCTTTAGGATTATTCTTTCTGGTCTCATTTGATTTTGCTATTTTTAGTATGTTTTATTTTCTCTAGATGTCATGTTCTAAAAGATTTTATGTTCAGTCCATTATAAATAGAAAGTTGTAAGCTACAGGGCAAGACATCTTATTGTTAGTAATATTATCAGAGTTTTTCTCTTGAATTAGTTTTCCTAGTGGTTTCTAGGTTGATAAGTGTTGTCTAATCACTTCTGCTCATTACTTCTTTTTTTATGTGGGCACCTGGTTGTTTGAATATGCCTCTTCTTGTTTTGCACATACAATTCTGTTTGTTCTCTCTTTGTGAATTCCAAAATTTTCAAAACAAAGGCAAATGATGTGTAAGAAAAGAATTTGCAGG
>CM042202.1:19882297-19899388 GCA_023539305.1 Ilex asprella
TCCATGGCTGAACAAGCCTCCTCTTCTACGTCTGATTACTCTGATCCATGTACTTATGATGTATTCTTGAGTTTCAGAGGCGAAGACACCCGAAAGAACTTTACTGACCACCTATACAAAGCTTTGGTGGATGAAGGTTTTCGCACGTTTAGAGATAAAGACGACGCACAGAGTGGAAAAAGTCTTAGTTTGGAATTGAAAAAAGCAATCCGACAGTCAAGGAATTCAATAATTGTCTTCTCCGAGGACTTTGCTTCTTCCACATGGTGCCTCGATGAAGTAATCCTGATACTCGATCGTATGAAGACCTCGAGACATTTTGTTCTACCCATCTTCTACGATGTGGATCCGGGTGAGGTTAGGAAACAAACAAAAAGTTTTGCAAAATCATTTGGTAAATACCAGAAGAAAATCAAGAAGGAAAGGGATCCCAGAAAGAAAGAGGAGTTGAGAGACAAGGTCAAAGAGTGGAGAAAAGCGCTGGAAGAAGTTGCAGGTCTCGTATCGATGGTCTTAGAAAATGAAGCTGATGGGTAACTAACTGCCTACAAAATCTTTTCTTACACATCATTTTGCCTGTGTTTTGTATTTTGAAAATTTTGGAAATGATTGGAAAGGCAAAAACATACAGTTATATTCTATGACCTCTACAAGTTAAAATTTTATATTTTGGATAGTTGTTCTCTCTTTTACTAGGTGAAATCTTAGTTATTTTTTTGCTGCTTGTACAAATTACTGTAATTTATTTCTAGTTTTTGTCATGCAGATTTTTATTAGTTATTCACTTCATTACAACCATGTGCAGGTATGAATCGAAATTCATTGAGAATATTATTGAGGTTATGAGGAATAATGTGATTCGCAAAGCCTTCAACGTTGAACCCTCCCTAATTGGAATAAATTCTAGAGTTGTAGAAATTAATTCGTGGTTACAAAATGGGTCAATGGATGTGGGCATTATGGCAATCTGTGGGATGAGTGGAATAGGAAAAACAACCATTGCCGAATATATTTTTGAATTGAATTGTCATAGATTTAGACTTCACAGCTTTATTCCAAATATAAGAGAAATCTACAAAGAACCTGATGGTTTGATTCAATTACAAAGCAAAATTATTTCAGATATCGGGAAGGGAAAGGAGAGAAAAATAAAAACTGTTCGTGAAGGGATCAGTGAGATAGGAAAGATCTTATCTGGTCTTACAGCTTTCATTGTTTTAGATGATGTGGTCAACAAAGATCAACTTGATGCAATTCTTACTATGAAAGAGTGCTTTCATCGGGGAACTAAAATTATCATAGTAACCACGAACATGCAATTGTTGAGACATTATAAAGTCGAGATTTATAAAGTTGAGGCAATGAATGATGATGAAGCACGTGTACTCTTTAGTAGGCATGCTTTTGGGCAAGACCATCCCAGTGAAGGTTATATGGAGTACTCCAAAACGTTTGTAAAGCATTGCGAAGGGCTCCCCTTGGCTCTTAAAGTCTTAGGTTCTTCTCTGCGTGGCCAAACTGTGGATGTATGGATAAGTGCGCTAAAGGATTTTGAAGCAATTCCTAAGGGCGAAATTCAAAAAAAGCTTAAAGTAGGTTATGATTGTTTAGAAGATGACTATGACCGAGATTTGTTCCTTGATATTGCATGTTTCTTTGTTGGAATGGACAAAGATAAGGCAGTTGCAATACTTGATGAATGCAATTTCCGCACAACATTTCGAATTCAAAATCTTGTGGATAGATGTCTCTTAACAATAAACAAATGGAACAAGTTGAACATGCATAAGTTGCTTCAGCAGATGGGAAGAGAAATTACTCACCAGCAGTCACCTGATGATCTTGGCAAGCGTAGTAGGTTGTGGCATTATGAGAATTCCTTTAGAGTATTGAAAGAAAAATTAGTAAGTAACATACCTCATGTGAGTGTGTGTGTGTGTGAGTGTGTGTGTGTTTGTGTGCTGGCATGCTTGTTAGTTGTTACCTATTTTTTGTTTTATCTTATTAGGGAACCAAAAGAGTCAAAGGTCTTTCTCTCAATATGAAGATGCTTGAGAAAGATGAGCATGCCATGAAATCCTTGAATATTAAAAATTCAAATGAGGCCACCTTGGAAACTGGTGGATTCACAAGTATGCGCCAGTTAAGACTACTACAGATCAACTATGTACGGCTTATTGGAGGCTACAAAGAGTTTCCTAAGAACATAAGATGGTTGTGTTGGCATGGATTTCCCTTGAAATGTTTGCCAAGTGATTTTCCTTTGGAGAACTTGGTTGCTATTGACATGCATAATAGCAACTTAGAACAAGTGTGGAAGGGAGCCAAGGTATGATTCTGATCCACGACTGTCCTTTTCTTATTTATTTTTTTTGGGTTTTTATTTTTTTCATGTATCTAACGTTAACTTCCCTATTTCTTTCTTTTTGACAGTCTCTTTGGTTTTTGAAATTCCTCGACCTCAGAGACTGCCATGCCCTTACGAAAACGCCTGACTTCTCTGGTGTTCCTAATCTTTTGAGCTTGATACTAGAAGGTTGTGGAAATTTGGTTGATTTTCATTACACATTTGAAAATCTTGGGAGCCTTGTTTTCTTGAATCTGAAAGACTGCAAAAGTTTGAAGAAACTTCCGAGAAACATTGGTATGCTTGGATCTCTTAAAAAATTAAATATTTCTGGTTGCTCAAATCTTGAAGAGTTTCCGTTGGAGTTAAGAGAGAAGAAATCACTTACAGTGTTATATGCTGACAACATAGACCTAAGCCTGTCAACCTCTATTACCCCAGAGATTGAGCAATGGTATTCATTCTTGTGGTTTGGGAGATCAAAACCAAGACGTTCCCTCCAATTGTCAGAGGCTATTTTGCCACCTTCTTTAGAAATTTTAACACTTGTGAGCTGCAATCTATCTGATTGTGATTTTCCTATGAATTTTAGTAGCCTACCCTTCTTGAAATTTCTGTCTATAGCTGGAAATCCAATATGTAGCCTACCAGATTGTGTCGAAGGTCTTGACAATCTCTTGTTCTTGGATGTAAGTTGTTGTAAAGAGTTGCAAACACTTACAGGGCTACCTCCTATAAAAGACATATCTGTTAGGAATTGCACATTGTTGAAAAAAATAACATATAGGTCTTCTTTGACCTCTAGATCACCCCGTCTCGATATAGATAATTGTAAGAATCTATTAGAGGTCGAGGGTTATTTTAAGCTAGAACCATTGGCCAACTTTGATGCAAAAATGATCAACAATTTGGGGTTGCTCGATGTGGAATCCCTTGAAAGCACTGAGGTGGAATTGTTTTATCCTTTAGCGTTAAAGAAAAAGAAGCGCCCCACCCAGGTTCTCTCTCTCTCTCTATTTTGGCACTTATGTAAGGGAAAATTATGCTTTGGTGCCCTCAACAATGACCTTATTTTTATATTGTCCCCTGACTGTGTAATTAGTTTCACATCGGCTCAATTATTAATGTCCGTTACTAATTTAAAAAAATATTATTTCCTTTTACCCCCGAACTTTGTGATTTTTTTCACTTTTTTACTTTGTCGACACGTGGGCAATTTCCATCTAAAAAGATAGTGGACATTTGTGTTTGAGTCAATGTGAAAAAAATTAAATTAGTTGATAGAATCATGTGAAAAACTTTAATAGTTCAAGAGGTAAGATGAAATCGAGCTCCTAGTTAAGGGAGTGAGAGAGTAATTTTTCCCAACATAATTTGTAAGTTTGATTGCGCAGGTACTATTCGAAGACGATGTAATAAGTATCTTTATGCCTGGGAGAAACAGCCGGTTCACGTTCAGCTACCAGAATGCAGGGTCCTCAATATCCGTCATTGTCCCAACAGTTCATAATCTCAGGGGTCACAAGTTGAATATATGGTGTGTCTACTCCAACATTTTTGACGGAAATGTGGATATATCTCGTTTTGAAAGAAATGTGGATATATCTCGTCAAAACGTGGATATATCTCGTTTTGAATTTACTACGGATGTATCTCGTTTTAAAAAAAGTAGGGATATATTTCTTTCTGAAAGAAATTGGTGTGAAATTCGGATCTGGAACGAGACAAAAAATGAATGGGTGGTCTATGTGCCAAGATTTTTTGGAATTCCGGAACCAGGCAAGTGTATGACATGGTCAAGCCATTTTAATCTTAAGCTTCTGTTCGAACCTGGCAATCAACTGTGGGTTTCAATTGTAATGGATGATTTTGAGGTAGAGGAGGTCGGAGTCCATCTTGTGTACGATGAGCAAGAAGAGAGTGATTCACAACCACGTCGTTACTCAGCGTTTCCCTTTTTTAAGCGGTTGGGCAGAACATTAGGTGAGCCCTTGCTATTCGATGAGAGATTCAGATGAGCCCTTCCTGTTCCATGCATTGTGTATTAAACTTCTAAATGCTTCATGAAACTTAGGATTATTTTCATTAGTTGATCTTCTGGCAAATAATTTATCTCTCTCTCTCTCTCTCTCTCTCAGAAAAGAGAGAGAACAAAAACCCTTAAAAAAGGAGACCAGCAAAAAACTATTAATCTTAAGGAAAAACACATACTAGCCCACAATCAATATAGACCAGTACAATATAACCGCCTTAAATTTTTATTTTGCTGGGTAAAAAAGTGGTCGGGAGCGACCAGGCATAACAACTCGCTCAGGACGTTATTTACTTTAAAATTCTCATCTTTTATAAAATGTGAGGTTTGTTATAGCTACCAATTTAGGATTATCGAGCCCGTCACTAAATGTCTTAAATTTAATATTTTAGTTGAACTAAAAAAATGTGAGGCTATACTGGGAATCAGTATAGATCAGTGGTCTATTCCTGCTTCACTAGGGGATTTGAATTCTGCTGCTCATTTCATTTCTACTGTTAGGCCAAGGCACCACTTTAAAAAGTTCAAATTTTGTAAGTGAAACTTCTGCTACAATATTAAGGAAGTTTTTCGACTATTGAAATGAAAATTCACAAAGATGAGCTATCCCTAGAAAAAAAAAAAGAAGAATTGGGTGAATTACTGGTGGAAGAAGAAAGAAAAATACTCATTAATTCAATGTTTAAATGAAATCTAAACTCAAGAAACAATTTAGGTAAAAAGATGGTGAGGAAAAAAAGGCTTTTGTCTCCTTTATCAATGGAGGTAGTCCCATTGCCAAGAAAATGTCATATCATTTTTAAAACATCTCAAAACATTTTTATTTTGATTTTGAATGATTTCATTGTCAGAATCAATATCTAAAACTTCCAAAAATAAAAAATTCAATCCATATATCTATCACAATCTAGATAATTTGATAAAATCTCAATTTTAGCAAATTATATCTAAAAGGAATCATATAATAAACGCATAATAATTTGATTCTTCATACCAAGATCTATTCATGATTAATACAAGGAAAATGCTATTTGAACATAATTTTATAACCAAATCTATGGACTTAATGATGTACAATCATTGAGTTGATTGTAGGTTCCATCTAACATTGAAACTTACAATTAATCAACTGATTGCATTGTAACCACATCATTAAGTTCTCAAATAAGTTCCCTATAACCTTGCTCTTAATACAAATCTAGAAATCTTAGATCTATAGAAAAGATTAAGGATTACCTCTTGAAGCGTGTCTTTAACGATTTTCAAGCATTTTAAAAAACTTTAAATATTCAAATCTAAATTTGACCAATATCTCAAGTCTCGCAAATGTTTGATCTATATCAGTATTCCATAAATTGATAAACTTGAAGGATCTACCTCAACCATTGATAAACTAGTAGAAATAAAGAATGAGGGGTAGTTCTTTCTTGTACTAGCAAGAGAGTTTTTATATTTTTTTCACCTCCCACATAAAAGTATTTATAAAGCCTTAAAAGACTCTAATCCTAGTTTGGGTCAAGTTGCAATTATCTCATAATTATATATAACCCCTTAATTAATCATTAATTATAATAAAAAATCTCTAATTAACTCTAAATTAGGTTTTCACTCCAATTAACTCTTAATTGATTTTCTCTCTTTCATCCTCTAGTTTTTAATTAAGTCTGTTGTGTGTGACCTTATAGATTCAAGCATATTCAATTATAGGCATTCAATACTAACTACAAGTAGTATCTCAAATTAAAACTCTTTTTAATTTAGCTTGAATTATAACTCTTTTAATTCTCTGTTTATGAATAACAATTAATATATTTATATTAATTTCATTATTGAACTTCTTCTAATCATGAGTGACACCCAACAATATATAATTATTAAACTCCAAATAGCACGAAGTAGGTAAAGAACATATTCAGTCTACAATTACCATGCAAGTCAATCATTCTGTCATACAATGCTTCAATTAAAATACTAGGGTATGGAATTACTTTCAAACCTTTAACTCAATCTTATGTGTTCGATTTTAGGACTATGACTTTTCTAATTATCATTCTACCTTGGTCAATGACTCCTTGAGTCATATCCCAGAAGATCATATAGGACATTCTCTTTTTATTTACTATGGGTGATAGATCTCATATTGTTCACTCATAAGTCTTCATGCATGTCTAACTATGTCCAACAATACATATCTAAATTACATAGTTAGTATATGAATATATTGTATAGTTAAAATATAGAAGTTCATGCACAAGGCAACCATAGTGTTTCAAATCTAATGATCAATTACACAACAATGTTTTACAATACAAAAATATTGGGTAACTAAGAAATAGCACACTTAAAAAACAAAGTGTAGTAGACATTCAAATTTGGTTTTGCTATGGCAAAATAATGTGTGGAAATGTTTTAAATGGTCTGTTGTGGAAACTGTTCGTAAGTAATGGTCAATATGCATACAAAATCACAGTCATATTGCAACAGAAAAAAAATATACTTTACCCAAACTCTACACATATAAGGGCCAAATCCATATAGAAGATGAATCCATGCATTTTGTATCTTGTGTTGTTTGACTCTCCATACTTTTCAAAGGCGTAATAAAATTTAGTTGTTTTCAAGCGATTATATAACAGAATAAAGCTTCAATTATCAATTGCTAGATGATTTATCGAATTCTTTTATTTCCAACATTGAAATAAAGTGACAAGTTTGTATTAATTTTAGGGTTAATTGTATCGGAAGTCCCCAAAGTATGGAGATTGTCTCATTTTGGTCTCAAATATTTTAGTTGCATAATTTTAGTCCTTGAAGTATTGAATATGTTTCTATATAGTTTCTCAAGCAGACAACGTTCAGATTACTAACGGTTTTTTATCATAAACTTGTTACGTAATATCTAAATATGGACAAAAAATAATTTTGATAGCTCTTAAACAAAATTTGGGTAGCTCTTGACAAAAAATGTGTAATATGAGTAGATTTTGACCAAAATTGAAATAGCTCATAATCAAAACTGTGCAATTTGGGTAGCTATTTAACCAAAATTTGAGTAGAAATTTGGTCAAGAACTATCCAAATTATTTTTTTTGTCCATATTTAAGTATCACGTGATAAGTTTAAAATAAAAAATTATTAGTAATCTGGATATTGTCTGTTTGAGGGATTATATATAAACATATTCAATATTTTAGGGACCAAATGATGCAATTAAAATATTGGGGACCGAAATGAGGTAAACCCCATCCTTTGGGGATCTCCTGTACAATTAACCCTTAATTTTATAGGTTATATTGAAAATAATATAAGAATGCATCATGTAAAAAGTTGATTTTGATAGGAAATATATAGATTAAAATTTTATATTGTGGATGACTCATTGGATGATCCTGTCCCATGGGAAAAAATGCCTTTGTAGTTGGTGGCAAATATGAGGATGCTAACATGAATATGTACTTAAACTCGGAAAGATATATCCAAGAATGATGTGTTCATATAATGGTAGAAATGGTACCAACATTTAGTAAATTGTGTGAAAATTGATTTAATTGATTTGGACACTTTTACAGAAGACTAGTTGATGTATACGTGCATTGCACGTAAATGTTTTTCCATTGTAATTGAATTATAATTGATGTATATAAGTAGCATAAGTTTATATATAGGTAATGAATTTAGCATCAAATGTAAAATTGAACCCAACAAAAATGTAAGAATAAATTATTAAACAACAAAACCTTTATGATATCAAGAAAGTTCAAAAACATCAAATTGAACCTAGTTACAAAATCAATATCTCATATCTCTTTTTAAAATTTGATTCATGTAAGTTTGAATCAATTCAATATACAATACGTACAATCGAAAAATATAATTTGTCATTCTTTAAGAAGAAAAAAGGTCAAAATCACAAAAGATAGAAAGTCGATGCTAATAATATAAAAGATGCATCGAAACAAAATATGAAACATAACTCCCAACCCAAAGGCTTATATGATCATTAGACTACCAAACACTATTCATTATTGTAAACTCAGTTGTAAATCTCACTTTGTTTGACCTAATTTCTTTCTTCTCTTTGAATGGTCATAGGAAATGTAGAGAAAATTAAAAAGTTCAATACCCTTTATACATTGACATAATATTTTATTGTGCTAGTTTTGCTCTCCTTTTTTTTTATTTTTCACTTTCAACTTCCATTTTTGTTTTTACTGGGTGGTGGTCCCTTTTTGGGTAGGGAAATCGTCATAATTCAGTCAAAACATAGACAATTCAAATATTTAGGAGCTGATGGTCTTATGACTATTCCATTTATGGATGTCTTTTTATCTTTCATTTGGAGGTATTTGGACAAAAAAATATCAACTGATGATGCACAAATTGGTCTTCGTGCAAGATCAACAGTTACGAGTGTGATTAATGAGTAGTAATGAGCAATCAATGACAATCAAGTATGAAAAATAATAAATAAATGGTAAACACATGATTTATAGTGGTTCGGTCGTGGCCTACGTCTACTTTTTTGAATGGCAACGATGGCCGACGATCTTTATTAATGTATCAAGATACTCCGCAGATTGTATAGTACAGAGAGAGAGAGAGATGAGTGTGTGTAGGGAGGTGTAGTGTGTGTAGGAGCTTCAAGGTGTAGAGGTCTGAATGTGGTGCCCAAGTCCTCCTTTTATGAGGAGAGGGTTTACATTTATATAGGTGTAATGAGGCGGTGACGTGAGGAATGAGTCTCCACTATTTTGGTAAGCACACTTTTAGTAGGAGTAGACCTCTTTGGTAAGCACACTTAATGTAGGAATAGATCTCCGTATCTCGATGTTTTCTCCCTCGTGCTCCTATTCAGTCGGAGGCGGACTATCTGGCTTTAGACTCGAACGTCGTCTTGAGGTCGAACTCGCATTGGAGTGGGCTTGGTCATCTTGAATTTGAGTGAGAAGGCCGAATGAAGGGAGAGGAGGAGACGTCCGAAGGGGAGCCGGCGCCCAAGGGGCCTGGGCTCTTGGGTGTTGTCCTCTTAATGCCCTCCTCTTGATGCCTTCCATACCCATGGGTCGAACCAACCTCGATTTGGACTTTTTCCTGCTTGGTGGACTTTGATTAGGCTTTCTCTTTTGGACTTCTCGGTTTACTTACATTGGGCTTGGCCCAGTCAAACTCGGGCTCATCATTTGCCCCTCATGCCCCGAGCCTCTGATTTTTTTTTTTTTGAGATACAGGGATCGAGGGAATGTGCTTCGTCTTCATTTAGGCGAGTCAGAATTTTTCTTGCTTCCCACGGTATCTTTTTATCCTCAAAAACTCACTGAACTTTTTTGATATCGAATATATATACATATATATATATAATTTATTTATATTATATCTATAGCCCACCATTGTTGACTTGGCCTTTTCTTTTTTTTCTTTTTTTTTTCTTTCTTTCTTTTGGCTTGCTGGACTTCTTTGAAATTTTTTTTTCTTCCTTTACTTGATCTGGCAGTTGGGCGCCGCCCTCTCCTTCTCTGTCTCTCTTTTTTTTTCTTCATCTCTTTGGCAACACCTGGGCACCGCCCTCCCTTCACTCTTTCTCTCTTTTTTTTTTCTTTGGCAATACTTTGGCGTCGCCCTCTCCTTTACTCTTTCTTTCTTTTTTCCTTCTTGGCTTGGGCACCGCCCTCCCCCTTGTCTTTTTTTTTTCTTTTGGTCTTCACTTGGGCGTTGGCGCCTCCTCCTTTTTTTTTTTGGCGCCACCTCCTTGTTCGTTGGGTATTCGACTAGGCAACGTCCTTATGCTAAAAGGTGGTGGCAACCTTGGGCAAGAGTAGGCAGCGCCCTCTTGGGTATGGAGTGGGCGATGTTGGAGATCTCTGTGCTTTTGAGTGGTGTCTTCCCCTCTTTTCTAGAGGACGAGTTCTGGTGCCCCCAGTTCTTCAAAGTTCAATGGTCAGGTTGCTTCCCAGGAAATGAGTCCTAGTGGTGCTCACACTCCTTTTGTGACTCATGTGTGCATCAGAGCTAGATGTAGGAGTTGGGACTCCAGTGCAAACAGCTTGAGTTTTAAAAGTGTACCTGGCAGAAATAGTGTTATTCCAACATTAAAATATCTTAACATGATTACCTATAGGTTGTTTGCATGGGAGCAAAGGCAGAGTTGTGGGCCTCTCGAGCCACACGAACTGAGACCAAACAACGTATAATGTCGGTAAATGACTGTCGTAGCAGAGGTGACTACTTGCACGAGAACAAAGTCATAGAGACCGAGCTACGTATAGTCTCAGGAGATAGTTTCCATAGCAAAGGCTTACTAGATGACTACCTGCGTGAGAGCAGAGTCATAGGCCGAGCAACGTATAATCTCAGGGTGATGGCTGTCGTAGCAGAGGCTTACTAGATGACTACGTGCACGAGAACAGAGTCATAGGCTGAACTACGTATAGTCTCGAGTCATGGCTACCGTAGCAGAGGCTTACTAGATGACTACGTGCGCGAAAGCAGAGTCATAGGCCAAACTACGTATAGTCTCGGGTGATGGCTGCCGTAGCAGAGGCTTAATAGATGACTACGTGCGCGAGAGCAGAGTCATAGGCCGAACTACGTATAGTCTCGGGTGATGGCTGCCGTAGCAGAGGTGACTACTTGCGCCAGGACAAAGTCATATAGGCCGAACTACGTATAGTCTCGGGAGTAGACTGTCATAGCAGAGGCTTACTAGGTATGTCCCGCACTTCTTTTTGGATTTGTACTAGGCTTTCTTTCTTTACATTCTTTGGATTTGAATGTTTGTTGGTGACTGCTACTTTGTCTTGCTTGTATACAAATAGACTGAAGATCAGGGAGGCAGTCAATGGTCAGGCAGGGGAGTGACGGGCACATGAGTCTGTTGAAGAGCAGATAAGGCTCGGGCGACAGGCACGAGAGGATGTCGCGAAGCAAGTAAGGCTCGGGTGGTAGACACGAAAGAATTCCACGGAGCAGTAAGGCTCGGGCGGCGGACACGAGAGAATGTCGCGGAGCAGTAGGGCTCTGGCGACAAGCACGAGAAGATGCTGCAGAGCAGTAGGCAGAGCTATGTATAGTTCAAAAGCAGGTTGTCATGGCAGAGACTTATTCCATTGAAATGGAAATGAGGAGGACTCTCTCATCCCATGGAGATGAGGAGGGCTCTGAGGAGTTGGACAACTGAGGCTTATTCCATAGAATAGAGATGAGGAGGGTGATGACGAGCTGGATGTCTGAGACTCTCTCCATTGACTCCTTCTAGTGAGATAAAGATGAGGAGAGCTCTCTCATTCCATTAATATGGAGACGAGGAGGGCTTCGAGCAGGAACTGGGCGTCTGGTGCCTAGGCTCCATATAAGTGGATGAGGGCATTGAGGAGCCGGCCGCCTGGTGATGGGCTCCATAAAGATTGAGGATGGTGCTGAAGAGCCGCGTGCCTAAGGCTAAGTGCCTGATGATGGGTGCCTGGGCACTTGGTGATGGGCGACTGAGGCTCGGTGTCTGAGGCTGGGCGCCTACTGTTGCACACTTGGTGAGAGGGGTTGAGACCCATCGTCTGGGACGTCTGGTGAGAGGGGGTGAGACTCATCGTCTGGGGCGCCTGGTGAGAGAGGGTGAGACCCATCATCTGGGGCACCTGGTGTGAGGGGTGAGACCCATTGTCTAGGTGGCATCAGGAAGAGTGCCCAAGGTGGAGAGGGTGAGACCATCATGGGGGCGCCCAAGGTGAGAGGGCGAGACCATCGTGGGGCGCCCAAGGTGGAGAGGGCAAGGCCGTCATGAGGGCACCCGAGGTGGAGAGGGCGAGACCTCTTCTTTGGGCGACATTATTGGTGATGGGCGCTTGAGGCTAGGTGCTTGATGATGGGCGCCTAATGCCGGACGCCTAGTGTAGGGCGCATGGACGCCAAGGGGTGCTGGGCGTCTTTGGACGCGGATGCCGAGGGGCTCGGGGCGCTGGGGTATGCCTGCTTGGGCGCTTGCTACTAGATGTTTGCTACTGAGCGCATGAAGCTAGACGCTTGATGAGAGGGCCACTACTAATTTTTCTAGCTTCGTCCCCTATGAGGCACCAGTAATAATTGGTGACGGGAAGAGCCTTGATTATAGTGGTTGTGGCTCAGGGAGCAGTGACTGATCGTCGGGAGTATGATGATTGTTTTCCTTTTGTCTACACTTATTGTTAAGCCATGTTCTGACTTTTATAACCTGTTTGTAAATTTCAGGAAAGCAAGACAATTCGGACACAATAAAATTCACATAATCTCATAAAATAATAAATAACAACATAAATAAATTAAAACAATAAAAGGATAGATGAGAGTCACTGGTTTCCATGATTGCCATATTGGTTCTCTCATTCGGCTTAGTCCTCCTACATAGGTATGCGTAGAGGGGGAACATGTGAGCTCTCCATGCGCTGAGGAGGGACTCTTGGGAGAGGGATGCCCGGGCGTGGCCCTGGGGCGTTCTGGCGAGGGGCCCCATGGTAGGGGCTGCTTGATACCCAGAAGGGATGTGTTGTTGCTCCTTTACCGTTGGAGGGAGTGGGACTTCTCCCATGGGGTGAGGGACGATTCCCCCTTGGGTAAGCATCAGTTGAATGAGTTGCTGGTTCTGCTTTACCAACTACTGCATGGTTTGTAAGAGATGTTGTCCAACGACGGGGGTCGCCATAGCAAATGGTTCCATCGGTGTAAAGGGAGGCGAAGCCTCCTCCCGGTGAGCTGGGTCATTGTCTCCCGGCTGTTGGCTCATTGACCTGGTCGTGATTGCCATGGAATAAGAGAGTAGAAAAATTAGTCGTTCCCACAGACGACGCCAAACTGAAGATGCACAAATCGGTCTTCATGCGAGATCAACAGTCACGAGTGTGATTAATGAGTAGTAATGAGCAATCAATGACAATCAAGTATGAAAAACAGTAAATAAATGGTAAACACAGGATTTATTGTGGTTCGGTCGTGGCCTACGTCCACTTTCTTGAATGGCAACAGTGGCCGGCGATCTTTATTAATGTATCAAGGTACTCCGCAGAGTGTACAGTGTAGAGAGAGAGAGATGAATGTGTGTAGAGAAGTGTAGTGTGTGTAGGAGCTTCAAGGTGTAGAGGTCTGAATGTGATGCCTAAGTCCTCCTTTTATGAGGAGAGGATTTACATTTATATAGGTGTGATGAGGCGGTGAGGCGGTGATGTGAGGAATGAGTCTTCCACTATTTTGGTAAGCAAACTTTTAGTAGGAGTAGACCTCTTTGGTAAGCACACTTAATGTAGGAATAGATCTCCGTATCCCGATGTTTTCTCCCTCGTGCTCCTATTCAGTCGGAGGCGGACTCTCTGGTTTTAGACTCGAACGTCGTCTTGAGGTCGGCTCGCATTGGAGTGGGCTTGGTCGTCTTGGATTTGAGTGAGGAGGCCGAAAGAAGGGAGAGGAGGAGACGTCCAAAGGGGAGCCAACCCAAGCCAGCACACAAGGGGCCTGGGCTCTTGGGTGTTGTCCTCTTGATGCCTTCCATACCCATGGGTCGAACCAGCCTCGATTTGGACTTTCTCTTGCTTGGTGAACTTTGATTGGACTTTCTCTTTTAGACTTCTCGGTTTACTTACATTGGGCTTGGCCCAATCAAACTCGGGCTCATTATCATGATCTAATAAGTATAATCTGATGGAAAAAATAGTTATGAACAAATTAATTATTTTTGAGTAATTTTGAGTTTAAATAAATATGAGACCTACATTTTAAATTTGGTGGGACTAAGTTTAAACGTGTTCTCCCCGCGAGAAGAATAACGTGGTATATTTATTGTTCAAAACTATTAAGTACTGAATGAGAAATTATGTCTTAAAGTGACCTACTTGAATAGATGAAAGAAACTAAGAATGATATAGTGTAGTGTAAAAGGCTTATTCCACATTGGAAGGAAACCAAAAATTTGAGAGTTAATATACTCCTAGCTAACTTCATGGGTTGGGCCCAAGCGATATCACATATTTTTGTGAGCAGAATGAACACCTATACAACCTTAGTTACCACACACGAGCACCGCCCGCCACGATCCGACTGAGCTTGGATCGAAAATATATTATTTTTTTTGCTAAAAAATTATTTAGTGCAGTGCAAGTTGCGGGTCAAACCAAACGGACCTGAAATTCAAAAGTCGTGTCTGTTAATTAACTAAATTTGGCACTAATTTTGCTATGTGCTTGTTCACACTCCAGAGGTGCATTTCATTTTCGTTATTGTTCAAATTAACAATTTGTCTATTCAATTTGAACAGGGACGATGAACAATGGAATCTCGTGTCTCTTAAGACAATCTGAATAGACACTAAGAGTCTATAAAAGGACTGCATCATAGCCATTTTCAAATACAAAAAAAAATAATAAGAAAAGTTCTTTAATACTACTGCATTCATTCTCTCTCTTTCTATATTACACAACAGTTTGATTCAAGTACAAAGCACAAAGTCGTGTTCGTTGAAATTTTTGAGTTTGAAGTGCTACTTCTTAAAAAACGAAATTCATTCTAACTTGTGAGGCATTTGCTTATCAATTTTAAGCATTGAGAGGGAGTAAATATATCTTAAGAACACTCTTTGGTAATATGATCACCAATGGCAACCGATCATGGTCACTTAAGACATATAATGCATACAAATGTGTATCACCAAGTTAAAGGAATATACATAATTTTTTCACAAATCTTGCCAATTGTAGGATCCATTGGCTAATTAAGGGCATATCTACAACCAATCCGACTACCCAACTTGTCATATAAGAGTATTAGTTAGGAAAAATACTTATTACATTGCCCGAGAACGGGAGGGAGTTTTTGGCGCCAACTTTACAAAACACCTGAAATACTGAAAATGCCCCTCCTCCAACTTCCATCTGCAGTTCATGTTAGGGTTTCATCTTCACCTAACGCCAAAACCTAACATAAGGTACTAATTAAAATAAATTAGATAATTCAGGGGGTAAAATAAAAAAAAAAGTTCAAGGGACAATTTGTGTGGTTTATTCAACTATAATCGATCTATCCTTTAACAAGCGTCTCTCCCAAATTTTGGATCCAATAGTGATTTATTTTGGTAGAAAGAGAGAATTTAGTTGAGTTGAATTGCATTGTGCTGAATATACATACATACATACATATATATATATATATTTGTCTCTATCTATATTATACCATAACAATTATTTTCTTTTAGAGGAGGTTTGAAAAGTATTCCCTCCTATTTTTTAAAAACTATATAATTTGAATTATTAAATACAAATTTGACTATTCCTCAAATTAACTCAATACGTGACAGAACTAGTCATATTAAACTTCACATTAGTTTAATTGATTCAGACATTATCTTTAATTGTAACTCTCCACTTTTAAATCAACTACGTCTAAAAACTCCTGCTCTCAATATAATTCATATTTTATCTACAATTGCTCATTTACGCATAACAATATTTAATGTAGAGTTAGAGAATAATATTTTTTGTGAAATATTTTACCACAAGGGTGTGGGTTAAGGAGTGAGGCAAGTAAATAATCACTATTATTATTTTTTTTTTTTTGGCTCATGAGTAAATAATCACTCTGTTCTACTGAGTTCGTACCTTTACATTGGGTGTTAAGTTAAACAACCTTATGTGATATATTGTTATTAGGCATAATTTCGCGCATAAAGACACTATTTAATACTAAAAATTAAACATTAATTTTATAATATTTATATTTTAAATAATTATTTAGTTTTTTTTATTTTATAATTTTAAATTAAAATAAATAAATAAGATATGTATGAATTGATGAGATTACTTGATATTAGATAGTGTGTTAATTGGGTTGTATAACATTAAAGATCGTATAGGAAATATTTTAATAATAGAGGAAATATTTTCCCGAGACTCCCAGATAAAAGGAGAAATTGTATATAATGGCACCGATTGTTCCGACCCCAATCGCCAATTTCGATAGATCACCGAGAAAGAAACAGAGCAAACACAGAAAAAACTCAACAGATTCATGGACATTTAGATCTCCATTCTCAAGATCAAGAAAAATTGCGAGTACAAGGTGACGTTGCTCCATTTTTTCAAACCTGTGATTTTGTTGGTAAAAAAGTGTTCAAGAGGCGTTGCTTCACTTACGTCGTGCTTTGCTGTTGTTGATGAACATGGTGTAATCTATGTTGTGTGTGCTGGCGAACATATGCAAGGGAAATGTTTTTTCCATTGAGAGATCAATACAACCTGATGGTGCTGCTTGTCGCGGATGAGCAGGGGGTTGTGTAAACCTGTGATGATCGAGGTGGATCTGAGCTGTATGGCTCTTTGTGATTTACGATAGAATATTCAGGGGGTCAAAGGGGAGTATGAACAATAAGAAATATAGTGGTTCACCGGCTATGGAGCTCGGCTAGTCCACTCTTCAATGGAGGCTCGTGCTCCTTTTTCTTTATAGATCACTCGGGCGCTTCTTCAATACAATATGAAAGAAATTAGGGTTTTGTCATGGCTTTGTAGCCTCTAGGGTTGCCTCTCGGGTATCTCCTTCTCTCTCTTGCAATGAAGGTATAATACAGTATTTATAGTGCAATTCCTATCTTCTAAGGGATCTACACCGAGATCTTTTCCTTCATCCGTGGGATCCTCCATGATTTTAGGAGAAAATCATGGTCGGTTGATATTCTGTGCCTTGATTATAGCTTCCTACCGCTTCT
>CM042202.1:19910998-19923639 GCA_023539305.1 Ilex asprella
CATTACTTGATTGTAGCCAAAATTTTTGGTAAAAATTCAAATGGTTTCCACTATCTGCACTTAACTGAATGGCAATAGTGTCATTTTTTAAAAATATGCACTTTATCCCAAATGAGTTTTTGAGTTGTATTTTTGCCTAAATAAGTCTAAAAAATTGTACCGGCTTCTAAATTTCCCTAATTTTTTTGGGTTGGACTTGGGTTAAAATCAGGTTGTCCAACTCAAGTTGCACCCTACCTACCACCTCTAACTCACATGACCTAGTTTTATACGGAAAAGTGGATAGCTATTAGTTTTAGGTGCACAATGATATAAATTTATATCTTTGAGAGTGTAAATTTATATTTTTAAACTTTGAGGGTATAATTTGAGATTCGAGAGATCATTCGGGGTGCAATTTCAGATTAACCCTAAACAATTTTAAATACCTACTATCCTTCTATAGTTAAATATTTAAATTACATTTATATCCTTATGTGTTTAAATTTCAAAATAAGTCATAACATCTCTTCCAATTCTTTATTTTCTATGTATAAATATCAGTAATTACTCATGGCTGAAGGTACTACGTTACTCCTAAAAAATTATAAATATTTTTTTCATAAATAAAGACAATGTATAATACAATTTCAACAATACAACGATCAAATTAATTTTGTTCAACCTGCATACAGAACATATATAATCAAACTTTTATATAATGAAAGTCACGTTACAACTACTGCAACATATTAATTCAAAAATCTGAGAAAATATAATTTTTATTGATTAAACAATCACAATTTTGACATTTTTAATAAATTTTATCACAAATTTTAAAAAAAATATATAACTATTTATTTTTCTGCAAGTTTTTACCTAAAGTTCTTAACATTATCTCTGCACCATTTTTCTCAATGTGAGTTAGGTAAAGGAAAACATCCAAAAATTTCACGTGAATTCTCGTAAATGTAAAAAAATTGTTGAAAAATTAAAATCAATTCCCATTTGATTTCAACTTAAATATTCGTAAAATTAAATCAAATTTAAGTTTGAGTAAAACTATTCTCACCCCATAAATCTCAATTTCTACCTCATTTAATTTATCATTACCAAATTACTAAGTCCGTCCATTCTATACCCATTCCATTAGTAACTATTTCAACTCCATGCTATATACACCTCGTTTAATAAGTAAACTCACTTTATATTTTGTCATAATTAAGATTTCATTCTCTATTTCATCTCATGCACTCACAAAAATACTTTTTTAATATGAATTTTTTCAGTGAGATACATGTTAGTATTACTTCTCAATTTAATTATATGTGTTAATTTCCTGTTTGTTGTACGAATTTTCATTGTTTTCTGTATGTTTTGATATCTCTGTCAAATTTAATAAATTTTTATTTAGAATTTATATGTGTGTGTATATATGTATGTTTTTAGATTTTTTTTATCTTGTTTAGGTTTTGCATCTATGCTTGTTTTTTTTTTCTTGTTCGATTTTGTCTTTATGCTTGATACTTTTTTTTTCATGTCCGGTTTTGTGTCTTGTGGTTTTGTGTCTTGTAGTTTTATTTGTTCTTTTAATCTTTGTTTGTTTTTTATTTCCTCTCGGTTTGCTTCTTTCTTTCTTATTTTTTCTTATTTTGTTCTTTTCTTTTTAAGAGAGGTGTATGTAGCATATGGTGGGTATAGAAATGGTAGACTTAGTAGTTTAATATTGAGTAATTAAATGGGGGTGAGAATAGAGATTTAGGGGTGGAAATAACCCCATCATTTAAGTTTAAGAAAAAATTTATATTTTATATTCGACAGTCAAATTTAGCTCAATTCAAGTTTTAATCACAATTACATAAAACTAAGAACTGAATTTAAGTTCGATTCAATTTACACTTCTGTCTTAAACCTACAAACTAATTCTTATTTATTCTCGTTCACTGTGATGCCATAACTTTTTTTTTTAAATTTGGTTATTCTTTATTAATTTTACGATCAATTTCAATTTGACTTCAACATGAATACTCGTAAAATTCAAGCAAAGTTAAATTTAAGTAAAACTTTATATTTTATATTCGACAATTAAATTCAGCTGAATTTGAATCCTAATCATAATCACTTTGAACCGATAATCGAATAAAATAAAATTTGGAGGAGGAATTTCAATCGTTTGATTAATAATTGTAAATTAATCTGAGCTCCGAAAAGCACAAGACAAATATTGTTCACCTATATTATCTAAGCTCCCTTAGTGTATAGATATACCACATATATTATCTGAGCTCCCTTAGTATATAGACATTACACATATATTATTCGCCTATTATACCATTCGAATATTATAGTATTTTAATTTCAATACAAAATATGACCCATATTATAGTCATTCGACTTGTTTTGACACAAATAATTTGTATTTATAGTCCATTTGTTTATTCAAAAATTTTAAAATAATTTTTAATTAGAATCATAATTAACGACTTAATTAATGTGTAATATGAAAGAAAAATAGAGAGTTATAAGAGAGATAAAGTCTTAGAATTGTGGAAGGAATAAAAGTTTTGCTCAAAAAATTGAGGGAGAAGAAATTTCGTATTAGGACCGTCGGATCAAATATTTAAACGATCTGAGCCGCAAAAAGCTAAAGACAAAGAAGTCTAGTTACTTTATTATATAAATGAATATCCATAATACTTTTCAATTGATTATGTTACCCTTAAAAATAAGTATTGATTATAATATTGACAATTATTATTATTTTATTCAATGAATTATAAGTTGAAACCTAATTAAATATATTTAAAATGAATTATTTTTTATTTTTATTTTGTATGGCTAGAACAACAAGTCGTTGAGAACAGACAAAATTTTCTAAATTCTATAATATAATATGAGTGATAAAAATATTATTTTTATAAACTTGAAATAATATTTAATTTAAGTACACATATATGTAAAAAAAATTATTAATATTTGTATAGAAAAATTATTCAAAATTTATTTCTAGCGCTCAAATGGATCTCACTGCATTAAATAACAAATTTTTTTCTTTTATTTCTTTGATTGCATAATTTAAAATTTATTTTTACTCATTATTTTCTTAAAATATCGACAAAATTTTTCTAAAATACGTAATCCGACAAATGTTTTTTAACATGTGTATACTATCGTGTATAGATAGTGTCTGAAATAAAAATTATGTTAAATTATAAATTAATTAAATATTAAATGATTGAGCATATGATAGAAATAGGTGATATGATTTTTTGAGGGAAAAAATATGTAAGAAATAAAAATTCAAATTATTAGGTGTTCTATTTTCTCTCTGTGTGTGTGTATATATATATATAGAGAGAGAGAGAGAGAGTATAAGACTATAGTTCCAAAAAAAAAATTTTGAATAAATTTTAATAATAGGTTTTGCTTTGATTTATTTGTGTGAATAGATCGTAAAAGTAATAAAAGAAAGTAAAATAACAAAATAAGACAAGCTTACACGTCTCTTGTCCACATTCCGAAGGAAGTTATTAAAAAAAAAAAAAAGGAAAGGAAGTAAAAAAGAAGGATAACGATGGCTTAAAGATAATGGAAGCTCAGTGCGTAAAGTGTATGGTTTTTACTGATTACGGGCCCTTATTGATAAGTATAGGGAAGACTTTTCCATAATGTTTATAACTCCTTTGGGGTAGGTGATTGTTCATCATCTGGATTTTCGTGCAGGAAAATGCAAATCAAAGTTAAGTATTTATGGCGTATTTGGAATTACGTTTGGTCGCATCCGTGCATAAATAATTTAATTTAATATAATTTTAGAAAGATTGATTCCTGACTCAACCCCTCAAGTACTTATGGCTTGGACAGACGTAGTAGGTAGCACTTGTTCGTGTTGGCTGAGATATATGGTAGGTAAGGTTACTTTCATTTTAGAGAGATTGATTCTCCGACTCGATCTCGCGATGTATTACTTGGACACACGTGTAGTAGGTAACAACTATTCGTGTTAACTGAGATACATAGTGGATAAATTTATTCTTATTTTAGAGAGACTAATTCCTCGACTAAACCCCGTGATTTATTGCTTGAACACATATGAAGTAGGTAATAGTTATTCGTGTTAATTATTTGTGTTATTTTCGGGTTCGTATTGTATAGTGTTTGCTTCACCACCTCTACATTAACTCATTGAATCCCACTACTAACTATAGGGGTCCGTTTGGTTAGGAAAAAAAAAAAAGAATGATGGAAAGTAAAAATGATTGAAAGTGAAGTAAAAGAAAAAAAATAAAAAAATATATTTTCATGCATTTATTTAATTAGTATGAAAATTTTGTGAGAAAGTTTAAAAAAAAAATTCATTTTATTGTATGGAAGAAAAGAAAGTTACAAGAAAATTTTTCTAATTGGCTAAATTACCCTTAACTATATTAAATCGGTCTAAAGAAGAAAAAAATATGTATTATAACTGAAAGATAATTTTTTTAAAAAAAAGTGGCTCGTAATCTAATTTTATGACAAACGCTAGTACAAATGTTTTTAGGCCAAATTATATAGTTAACAAAATCCATATCAAGATTTTTTAAATTAATAACAAATAAAATATTTTAAGAAAAATAAGGGTAAAATGGAAAGTTAGTCATAGATCACAATTTTCTTGTATTTTTTTTCAAGCGTGAAAAAAAATTATTTTTTTCATTATTTTTTATTATTATCTTTTTTAAACAAACAAACTCTAGGTGATTCAAATTGCGTAAAATTGGGAGTTCTTCAAAGTGAGAGGATCTAGATGCTTTAATTTTCACATACCTACACATTTGAGATGAGAAAATATTCGATGTAATGGTGATACCACGTCATTAATGTTATCATCCAATTAAAATATTACAAGTAGACAAAATAAATCTCACTAATCCTATGTGTTGATGATTGGATGTGATGATTATTAATAAATTTTAATAAATAATTTTTTGATAGTAGAAAGAAAAATAAATTTTAACAATAGATTTTACTTTGATTTATTTGTGACAGTTAATCATTAAAATAATAAAATAAGACAACCTTACACGTGTCTTATTATCCACATTCCGTAGCAAGTGATTAAAAATGGAAGGTTTGCAAGTAAAGAGTAAGGTTTTTACCGATTACAGGTCTTGTTGGTAAGTATAGGATTCATTACATATTTGGAATTACGCTTGGCCGCATCTAATGCAAAAAATTTCGTGTCTTATACGTTACAAAGAGGGGAGAGTCTATGGTACCGCCTAGTCAAATAGCGGTATCGTACCAAAAAAAAAGTGACGGTTAATTTTTGTTGTATTAAATATTACTCAAATGTGTGGCTGTAAATTTTTTGTTATTAAATATTACTCACTAAATATGATAATTTTGCCTGTAAATGCAATAACATTATCTTAAAGCAGAAGTGACTCAACAACATTTGAGGCTAAAAACAATGATGGTCAATAATACTTTTATATTTTTTTAATAATAATTTAATTTTTCAATTTAAAATTTATTATTTTTACTTTTTGATGAGATTCGAAACTGCTAACTTTTTATTTAAATTTTGCTAATATATATTTTTAATTAATAATAAGACTTTTGATCATAAATATTTATAGGAATAAAATTAATTTCTTCATTAATATTTTTATATTTTTTTTATATGTTCTTTATCGAAATCGTGGAATTAAATGATTTACTTTATTATAAATAAATTTTTTGTTATCTTTTTTTTTGGATTATTTTACTATATTTGAATTTTATTTATTTATCTATGCAACTTTCACTTAAATTTTTATTATATTTTATTTGTTATGAATAAGATCTTTATCAAAACATTTTTTTAATGAGAATAAATGGTTTAATTTGTGCTTTGCGTTCAAATGAGAAAAAAAAACAAGTTTAAAGGAAGTAAAGAATGTGTTTGGTTTATTTATTTATTTTTACTAAAGAGAGATGTTTATTACATTTCTTTCGATCGGAGAAAGAAATAAATTTTGTCAGCATTTTTTTTATTAATCTTTTTTTTTTGAATGGTTTGTGTGAGGAGGTCTCAACTTTTGGGCCCAAAATTTTAATTTTTTTGTTAGTTTACTCTTTCGAAAATTAATTTTTTAGCCAATATTGTATTAAATTTTATTTTTTAATTTACATTATATTATTGATCTTTAAATTTGAGACCTTTTTCATATGTGAGGCCTAAAGCCCCCACTTTTATTTTTATATGATAGGGTCGGCTCTACCTTAAAAAGTTGTAAACTCACCTCAAGAGATTGTAATATCACCTCAGGTGATAACTTTGTCTATAAATGTAATAACCTTACTTTAAAAGGTTGTAAAATCACCGCAAAATATTGTAAGTTCACTTCACATTTAGAGGTGATACTTTTACCTTTAGTGCTTATAACCTAACCTTAAATAGTTATAACTTTATATCCAAATGTAGTAATTTTATCATAAATAGTTATAACCTCACTTTCAAAAATACTAATTTTATTTTCAATTGTTGTAAACTTACTTAAACAGTTTGTATCTCATCTTTAAATGTGATAACTTTATTTCAAGAGTAATAACTTTGTCTTTACAAGTAGTAACATTACATTTAATAGTCATGATCGATCATGATTAATTAAGATCGATCCCATTGCCAATTTTTTTTCTTTTATTTGCGATTCCAATTGGGACCAAATTAAATTTCTGGTTGTTCGAATTAAATAAGATCAATAACAACTAGCCGAACTTTTTTTTTCCTGAATTGGTCCCGATCCTATATTTAGTTACATTAAATTGACATGCAATTTCATAAAATTAATTAACATTTTATGAATTAATTTTATGAATTTTAAATTTATAATTTTGAATGTTAATTTAATACAATTGAAGGTCAATTTAACGTTATTTTTTATGAATTGAGTGTTAGTTGGATAAAATTTAAAATTAATTTCATAAAATTACATGTTAAATTAATGTAACTAAATATAGGATCGGGACCAGTTCAGAAAAAAAAAAAAAAGTTCGGCTAGTCGTGATCGATCTTATTTAATTGGAACCACCAGAAATTTAATTTGATCCCAATTTTTGGACCATCAAATGCATTAAGATCGATCTCATACAGTCATGATCGATCCTAATTGAGTGGAATCGTAAAAAAAAAAAAAATGGCATTGGGATCGATCGTAATTAATCATGATCGATCATGATTATTAAATGTGATGTTACTACTTGCAAAGATAAAAATATTACCCTTGAGATAAAGTTATTACCTTTAAAGGTGAGGTACAAACTCTTTAGGTAAGGTTACAATAATTGAAAATAAAATTACTATCTGTGAAAGTGAGGTTATAACTATTTATGATAAAATTACTACTTTTGGATATGAAGTTATAACTATTTAATGTTAAGTTACAAGCACTAAAGGTAAAAGTACCACCTCTAGGTGAGCTTACAATCTTTTGAGGTGAATTTACAACCCTTTAAAGTAATGTTATTACATTTATTGGCAAAATTATTACATTTAGAGGTGATATTACAATCTTTTGAGGTGAGTTTACAACCTTTTAAGGTCATGTTATTATATTTATAAGCAAAGTTATCACCTTTAGTGAGTAATATTTAATGACAAAAAATTTACAACCACACATTTATAGGCAAAGTTATTACCTTTAGAGGTGATATTACAATCTTTTGAGGTGAGTTTACAACCTTTTAAGGTAATGTTATTATATTT
Source organism: Ilex asprella (assembly GCA_023539305.1). Lineage (NCBI taxonomy): Eukaryota > Viridiplantae > Streptophyta > Magnoliopsida > Aquifoliales > Aquifoliaceae > Ilex > Ilex asprella. The sequence continues at coordinate 19,918,707 of CM042202.1, forward strand.
ATAAACAAAGTTATCACTTTTAGTGAGTAATATTTAATGACAAAAAATTTACAACCACACATTTGAGTAATATTTAATGCCAAAAAATTTACAGCCACACTTTTTTTTGGTACGATACCGCTATTTGACCAGGCGGTACCGTAAACTCTCACTGGAAGGAGATATGTAGTACATAAGTTTATCCTTATTTTAGAGAAATTGATTCGATCCTGCAACTTATTACTTGGACATATGCAGTAGGTAATAATTATTCATGTTAACTGAAATATGTATTAAGTTATAACTCTAGTCTTATTTTTGAGAAATTGATTCTCCGACTCAACCCTGTGACTTATTACTTGGACACATGTAGTAGGTAACTATACCTGTTATTCGTGTTGCTTTTAGGTTCATATTATGTAGTGTTTGCTTTACCAACTCTGGACTACCTCATTGAATCCCATTCAGCAGTCCCATCACTAACTATAGGTGATTTTTTTTTTTTAATATTAACTATAGGTGATTCAAATTGGGTAAAATTGGAAGTAGTTCAAATTGAGAGAATCTAGATGCTTGAAGTTTCACATACCTACACCTTTATGGATAGAGATTGGTGAAAGATCCCAAAAAACAGCTAGTTATTATTACTAACACTAAATGATCTTTCCCTTTCTAGTTGATTAAGAGACAAAGCAATTTATGAAGTTGGAGGATGGTTATGTGTTGGGTCACATAGATACATAAAACTGTGAATGAGATCTGATATTTTTCACAAACCACCAAAATTCATAAGGAATATATCGACAAATGTGTATTGGTTCATAGAGGAACAGTACATGAAACTCGAGTTTAACCAATACATGTTGCGGTTGACACGACTCTGAGTTATCCAAAAAAAAAAAGTGAATTGCACTTTGTCCCCTGATTCAACAATTAATTTTTTTACGTTATATCTTTAATGTATCAAAAGTGTTGTAATATGATCATTTTATTAATTTTTCGTTAATTTTTTCGTCAATGTCAATGGATTAACTTTTCACGAAAAAAATAACGGAAACTAACAGAAGGGCCATATTGTAACACTTTTGATAGATTTAGGGTATAATATGAAAATTTTAATTTTTGAACATACAAATTAAAATTTTAAAAATCTTTCTAGGTGTAAAGTGGGAAAAGCACCCCCCCCCAAAAAAAAAAAAAAAAAAAAGAAGAAGAAGAAGAGCAGGGTATCACAATATATATGTAGTGCATGCATACTTTTCAGACATTCACAACTCAAATGGCACACTTGGGCTATTTGGAAATCATCCTAGCAGCCATATGCTTTCTGGTTCTATGGACTTCAAAGCCAGCTTATAACGGGCTCCCGTGGAGCTGGCCGGTCGTCCGAATGCTGCCGGCTCTCCTGAGTAGAGTAGGGCGGATTCACGAAACTTGTACGGAGGTTCTCAGCCTAACTGATGGTACTTTTCTATTCAAAGGTGTTTGGTTTGCTAATATGGACATGTTGGCCACGGTTGATCCTGAAAATGTCCACCATATACTGAGTGCAAACTTTTCAAATTTTCCAAAAGGCCCCAAATTCAGGAACATCTTTGATGTTCTTGGAGATGGAATTTTCAATTCTGACATGGATTCATGGAAAAACCAGAGGAAAATCGCCAGAGCTTTGATCAATCATCAACAATTTCATCGGTTCTTGGTGAAAACTAGCCGGGACAAGGTGGAGAAAGGGCTGATCCCTATTCTAGACCATTTCTCCAAACAAGAACAAGTGATGGACATTCAAGATTTATTCCAGAGGCTTACATTTGATAGTAGCTGTATATTATTTACAGGCTACGACCCGGGTTGTCTCTCTCTCGATTTCCCTGATGTTCCATTTATGAAGGCCATTGATGCTGCTGAAGAAGCCATATTCATGCGCCATGTAGTTCCCGAAAGCCTTTGGAAGTTACAAAGGTGGCTGAATGTTGGAGAGGAGAAAAAAATGCACCAAGCTTGGGTCACCCTAGACCATGTTATATCTAAGTACATATCAATGAAACGAGCTGAGCTGAGCCTGAACAAAACGAGAGAAGATCAGGAAGAGGGTTTTGATTTGTTAACGTCGTACATCAATGAAGAAGATGAGATAAAAAAAAATAGTCCAGTGCACGATCAGAGTCAGACTCCTTTTAATATGGGTTTTAGAGAGAGAACGGAGTTAAAACCAGAGGATAAATTCTTAAGGGATAATATACTGAATCTGATGATTGCAGGGAGAGACACTACAAGTTCAGGTCTTACTTGGTTTCTATGGCTTGTTTCTACTCATCCACAGGTAAAAGTGAAGATCAGGGAAGAACTCAAATCAGCTGTTCCATCAAAAAAACCCCAAAATCGGAGGCTCTTCACCGCAGAAGAGCTAAGCAAGATGGTTTATCTGCATGGTGCACTGTGTGAATCACTTAGGCTCTATCCCCCAGTTCCTTTCCAGCACAAAGAGCCTCTTCAACCAGATACTCTTCCAAGTGGCCACCATGTTCATCCAAAGATGAAGGTGATGTTAGAATTTGAGTACAAATCTGTATTTTGTTTCTCAAATTCTTAATAAATGTTTAATATTCTACATTATTTTGGATTTAGTTTCAGGTTTAAATATTTCATGAATTTTGTTTGATCTTAAGGATCACTCAAGCCTCTGCATCATCTTTATATGCTATCATTTTCTATGTTTTTGACCTGCGCCATAGTTTTGAGTTTTTGGACAACTTCGATTTGAATCAAGTTACCCTTTACCTTCTAGTGGCCAGGACATTGAGGATGAGTTATTGCATGTGAGCATCTAGGTCCGATCTTAAAGTCACTATCGTCCATTACCACGTTTACATGGAAATGCACAACTCCTTTAGAATTACAATAGTGTTTATACTTTGTACTGCATATATTACTTTATATTATTCTAAATTTACTACTCTACTACAATTTTTGCTAGTTTATATTTGCCAGTTAGAATTCTTGTATTATAATTTAGTTATTCAAAATACGTGAGATTAATGAAATTATTACAAAATTGTGCAAATTTTCCAAACAGGTGATGTTTTCTCTGTATGCAATGGGGAGAATGGCATCAATCTGGGGAGATGACTGTTTAGATTTCAAGCCTGAGAGATGGATCTCCGAGCGTGGAACGATCAAGCACGAACCTTCATATAAATTCTTGGCGTTCAATGCTGGACCAAGGACTTGTTTGGGGAAGGAAGTGGCTTTCACTCAGATGAAGGTTGCTGCTGCTGCTGTAATCCATAACTATGATGTTGAAGTGGTGGAAGGGCACCTTGTGGAGCCTAATGTTTCTATTATTCTTTATATGAAGTATGGGTTAAAGGTTAGGGTTACTAAGAGATAGTCTTAAGAAGTAGTTTGAAGCAAAGTTTATACCTTATACCTATGTGTGGTAGTTTCTTTTTTTTTTTTATCAAAAAAAAAGAGAGGAGGGACGACGAGTAGGTAGTAACCCCCTCTGGACATGATCATGAGGGTCCTTTCACTGTAAAATGTCTAATTTGAGTCGTGTGATAGTTTCTTTATTATCCTCCTTGTGCAAGAACAAAAAGTTCATTGTATAACTGTTTTCTATGTTTGAAAATAATATGCGAGTTTCATGTCATTTTGTTTTAGTAGATTTTGTTATTAATTTGAATATGCACAAAGGCCTTTTTGAGTTATACTCTCAAGAGAGTTACCTAATAAAATAGTATGAAAAAAAAATTATTTCTTGATTTGCTTATAGTACTCTATACTAAACAACAAGGGATTATTATGGCCTCTTTGGTATGGGTGAAAATGGGATAGATGGAAAATGGTGAATGAAAAGTAGGATGAAAAATATAATTTTTTTCTGTTTGGTTAGAAAAGAAAGAAGGAGGGAAAGGAAAATGTGGTGGAAAAAGAATCCTTCCCACCTACCAAATTGGATCACTCCAAATATGGGACGACAATGGAAAAAAGTGGACTGTCAAACGAGGTCCATACCTTTAGTAGTACCTATTGACAATTTAGTTTTTTGAGGCCATGTCTGGCAGTATAATATTCATAAATACTTTTTTTTCCCTTCAAGGACGAAAGATTTTTTTGTTATATTTTTCTGTCCTTCCATTTTTTCATTTCTCAAACCAAATGAATCATTAATTAGTCGAACAAGAAGTGATGAGTAAGCATGTACATCTTTAGTTCAAGTTCTCTCGGTCACATAAAACTCGAATTTGCTCCATCTGCTTTGTTTGTAAGAGATTATGTTGCGTTTTTTAGTTTGTGAACGTGTGACAGATTTACGAGTTGGTAAAGGGAATGAATCAAATTTGCGTGGTATGATAAGATACTTTGAGGGATAAAGATAAAACTAAACTAATACTAATCTATTCGTAACTTTTCGGGATAATAACAAATATGTTCCTAATTACTAGGGATAACACACCTATCCCTTAGTATTCAATTCAAGATAACCCTACATAAAGATAATAGAAATCTTACTGATCCTTACCATATGACAGTAATCTTAATAGGATTAAATAATCATTATAATATCATTGGGCACTATTAGTGGATCGACTTCGGTATCAATCTGAGGCCAACAGTAACTTATATTCACAAATTAGATTAAAGTAATATTATTGAATTGCAAATGGACCTTAACCTAACGAAAAGTGGGAACAAAAGAAAAAGGAATAATGATACACTATTTTGATTTGCTAAATCAGTAATGCTACGCTAACTAAATTTTAAGATCAAAGTAAGAGTCTAAATGACATAACAGCATATTATTTTGAGTTTTTATTAGAGCCCAAATGACATAGAAATGATACCCTTCTAATGTTAACCCAAACTCAGACTCAAATTTGAGTTAAAAAAAATAAGTAAAAAATTTGATTTGATACAAGACACTCCAACAGATAAACTCAAATTTTAAAAA
>CM042202.1:19926895-19980263 GCA_023539305.1 Ilex asprella
GATGTGAAGCACTGACTTTTGCTTACTCACTTGTAGGGCCTACATGGATTTTACCTCAACAAGTGAGGGTCGTACTATACTGCAGTTGCAGAAATGGGGACCATCTGAGTTCCAATTCAATCTATCTGAATTCCGTGAAGCTTTTATTTCTCCAACACGGGAGCTTCTGTTATTGCTATCATATCAGTGTGAAGCTTTACTGGTTCCTCTAGCTAAAGGTTAAAATTTCTATAGCATCTTTGCCCTTTTTTGTATGTGTGTGTGTCTTTGATAAGTGTGTGTCAAGCTTTGCTGCTTCCTGTTGTGAAAGGTTAAAATTTTCATTGCAGCTTCATCCCTCTTTTATGTGTGCGCATTTTGTCTCTTTGGTAAGGGGGTGTGATTCTTCCTTAAGGACTGGCAATATCTGATTTCATTTTCCTCTGCAGGGGAAGATTTAAATGTCAAGGAATCTGAGAATTGTATTTATGAAAATATTCAGGATCCAAATTCCTTAGCTTCCTGTTCAACGGAGTTTGCAGCCCATAGGAGGTCAGATTTAGGGGAGAATGTTTCAAGAAGTTCTGAATCTGTAAAGATGGTTTCTGATAATGATTTTTCTCTTGAAATAAATTCTGCAAGGACTAATAATTACCCTTTTGTCTGTGATGTAAACTCGCTGGCTTGGGGTATATGTGGGGACATCTATAATCAGCACGAGGAAACTTCATTTAAAGAACTTCTTTTCGTGTCTGGCGAACAAGGGGTGACTGTCCATGCGTTTTGTCAACCTAGTAAGGCCCGCAAAGTGACTGAATCCACAATGGATAATGGGATTGGAGAGGGGATATGGGTGGAATGGGGGCCATCTGCTGCCTTTCATGATATGGAGGCACTAGAGCACTCTCGTTTGCATTCTGAAGCCTCTAGACATTATGTAAACAACAATACTGAAACTGGAGAAACTTTGAATACCCTTTTTGTGGAAGCTGGGGAGGATGAGTTGGCAATAACTGTTGCTCGAAAGCAATGGTTACGGACTTTTTTTACCAAAGTTGAAACATCGAAATCTGAAGGTAACATGTGGACCAGGTTTCCGAAGAAGTCATCGTTTCCTTCCACTGCGAGGGTTGTTTCGTTTAGCATTTTTGGTAGTGATTTTCCACTCTTGGGCTTCCTGTCTGATGGCAGGTCCCTATCACCTGAGAAAGAGTGCCACAATGATTTATTTCTAGATCAGGTGAACAATACCTATATAAACCCAGGTACTGGTTCATCTGGAAGAGTTATTGAGTTTGATGCTGCATCCAATAGTTCGACTGCTACGAGGAGCACTTCATACAAGTGTTCAAGAGTGTTTTCTAGCAATTCACATCGACTAATTGGTTTTGTTTTAATTTTGGTGGATTCTGAACCTGTCAACATTTGTGATGGACCTGAAAGAAACAAGAGCAAAATTCTTCTCATTGTTGCTAGGTTGTTTAGCAGGGGAATACAATGGGTTTCCTCCGTGAAGCTTGATGAATGTTTTGATGGTGGTTCTGTGTATGAGTGGACTGACTTTGGATTTTCTGATAATTTTCTTATTTGCCTTAATGCTGCTGGATTAATCTATTTTTATGGTGCGATGAGTGGTGAGTATGTAGCACATTTAGATCTCTTACAGATTCATGGACTTCAACTACATTCTCAAGATCAAGAAAAATTGCGAGTACAAGATGACGTGGCTCCATTTTTTCAAACCTGTGATTTTGTTGGTAAAAAAGTGTTCAAGAGGCTGCTTGTTGCTTCGCTTACCTCGTCCTTTGCTGTTGTTGACGAACATGGTGTAATCTATGTTGTATGTGCTGGCGAACATATGCAAAGGAAATGTTTTTCCATTGAGAGATCAGTACAACCTATTCAGCATATAGGGCTTGGAAAATTTATCAGTTGGGAGGTTGGTGGTGCTGATATTAGCCACCAAAGAGTATTATCTAATATTTCAGGCTGTAATAATTCAAATAATTCTGAGAGAGGTAAACCTTCCTCCATGGATACTGTCGGGAGTAGGGAGCTTTGTAAAATCCAGGACAGAAAGGATCAGCTGGGTCAGTATGACCTACATATTAGGGGCTTCACTTCTGCATTACAGATAATGGAGCAGAAGTTTCACTGTTCTAAGTTACCATCGCACCGTATGAGGGAAATTTTTGTTCCTAGATATAGATTTAAGGGAGATGATGTTATTTGTTTTTCTTCTCTTGGGATCACACGGCTCAACAAAAAACATAATAGCATGAGCAAAAGGTGTTCTCAACTTGTTCATTCCTATTTGCATGTAGACTCAGCTATGAATGATGACAAATGTTTTGATCTCCAAGGCTGGGAAGCTTCCGTTGGAGAAGCTGTCGGTTGCACTTTCCAGGGATGTTTTTATTTGGTGACAAAAAGTGGTCTTTCAGTAGTTCTTCCCTCTGTTTCAGTTTCTTCGAATTTCTGTCCAATTGAAGCCATTGGCTATCGGCAAACAAGTATCAGTGCTGATACTGTGCATCAAGCTGGTGACCTTTCGGATATGAAAGGATTGAAACAGCCTTGGTCGCCTTCGAAAGCAGAAGTACTGGATAGGATTCTTTTGTACGACGGCCCCAAAGAGGCAGATCATTTGTGCATTGAAAATGGTAATATTCTCTATAATAGAAAATGTCATGTTATTGCAAGCATGGTTGTTTTCCTGTCATTAGATTGTAACCACTTTATACATTGAGAATAATGTGTTTTGTCTTCTTGATCACATACTCTGTTGATACTTTATTTCCCGGACTTATCGTGTTATGCATTTCTTAATTTGCTCCATGTCCTGCAGTTATTTATGTATGTTCTCTTCATACCATTTCTTTAGAAAAGCTAATGGATTTGACAATGGCAATGTATTTTGGCTTTATATGAATCCTTATATGTTTACTTGTGAATTGCAAAGTGAAAAATTCCAGTTCATAGCATATATCCAATCCTGTGGATTTTCCAAAAACTGGGAGGGTTCAGTGTAGGCTAATAGTAACGGTAAGGACATTGCATAAGTCAATCATTGGAAGACTAATACGAAGCAGGGAAATTGCAAAACAAAAGCCATAAACCAGTGATTTGTGAATGGGCATTCAGGGTTGAGTACTCCTTACCTCTGTTATAGGGATTCACTTATTCACCACATGGTACCCCTGTTTTTTTTATCATCAATAAAAAACTTTTCATTGAACATGAAACAATATTACAAAATGGACGAGAAATCTCAATAATAAAACTACATAAAAGAAAACAAAAGAAAAAGTAAACAAAGAATTACAAGTCACAAACAACTTTCCAACTAGCCCTCATAAAAAACAGAGGAATTCCCACAAAATGGGAGGCTCAAAAGCAAGCCAAAAACAAACTGTTTCCCATAAACCATCTGCTACCTCACTCTTTTCTTCAAAACAAATTTCATTCCTCTCACGCGAGTTAACCCATAAGATAGCCAACATCACACATCTCCAAAGTGATCTGGCTTTTTTACTTCTTAAAAAACCCCACAAATCAATTTTTAACATCGTGATGCATAAAGCTGGAGCGACTCAATACATTTATGTTCTTCAAACAATCTACTCTATATAGAAAAGCAATAAGACAATGGGGAAAAGATGATCAACCCTCTTCTCACTCTTTTTACACATATTGCACCTCTGAGAATGCAAAAAGATATAAGGTCATTTCTTTTTTTTTTTGGGAAAGTAATACAAGTTCGATTCATTTGAAGAAAATAATTGATATTAGTTCTCTTTTGCACAACAGTCCTAGAGAAGACTTGAATTTTAATAGTCACTTTTGCTTTCCAGATCATCTTTGAAGGTTCAAACTATTATAATGAAAGATCATAGAATCTTTGTAGATGAAAGAATTGGCCACCCTTTTCCCTTCCTCACTACCATCCCTACAAAAATTTTCTTATCATGCTATCAATCCTTTTTGCCATTTTCGAAGGGATATTAAACTAACATAAAGTGAGTGGGTATACTGGAAAACACCAATTTTACTAAAGTTAATCAACCACATTTAGTCAATCGCTTCCATCCAACCATTCAGCCTCTTACCAAATTTCCCCACTACCGGATCCCGAAAGCGTTTGGACCTAGAATTCCCATGTAAATGCAAACCACACTGCAAAGCATCACTCAACCTATCGAGCTTATTATGCAAAGGGTTTATGCCAACTAAAGAACTCTTGCCCAAGTTAACCCTTAACCCTAAAATAATCTCAAAGATTTGCACAGGAGTACAAATTAATAAATTTCTGCCAATCTCATGAAAGAATAAAACATAGTCCCATCAACAAACTGAAGATGATAAATAGAAACCCTGCCACTACCTAGTACCCAGGCCGGCCCAACAGTATGAAAAAAAAAGCATGGGCTTTAGGCTCCAAATTTTTAGGTACATCACTAGCCCACAAAAAAAAAAATCCATTAAATTTTAAGACCCTACAAAAAAGCCCAAAAAAAATAAATTCAATCAAAATTTTTATTGTAATAAGTTGGGCTATAATCCAATTCATAACATTAAAAACTTAGAAATTAAAAAAATACTCAAAAGTCAATTCATATTTACTCCCACCCTCTCTCTCCGGTAAAAAAAAGAAAAAAGAAAAACAAAAAATAAAAGTTGAAATCTCTTTCTTGACAACATTAACTCATCTTTTTTTTTTTTGTCTCCCTCTCAATATTAAAAAAACTTTCATTTAATGTTTCTGCTTTAAGCCTTAAATTGGCCTTAGTCGCCCTTGCCCCCCCTTCAAAAAAAAAAAAAAACCCACCACAAGCACTTGAAATTGAAAAACATTTCCCCGGCTTTCCATTCAATAAGATTGAAAATTAAAAAACGACGAGCAACCACAAACTTGTGTTCTTCATTTACTCCCAAAGCCTTTCTTATCTGAAACCAAATCCAAAGAACCCCAATCAACATGATATCAATGTTGATGCGCTGGAAAGCCTGGAATGGGTAAGACAACCATGTGGAAGACATGAACACATGCTTGTTTCTATATTGTGATGGAAGAAGAAAGTGAAGCTCTTGTAGTTTTGTTCTTGCCAAAAATCTAATTCTATTAAAGCTCATAGTAGCAAAAATATTTGGTGAAGAAATGATGTTTGTTAGGGTTTGATATTGTTGAAAGTCCAATTTCCCAAAGCCTTTTGATTTCCATAATTATGTACATATGTGAAGAGAGTTGAACTAAAAACATTTAAGTTGTATTAATCAACTTCCGAGCATGGAAACCTCTCCTAGGCTTCATATCAGTATTGGACACATCATGGACATCGCTTGCTCTAGAATCCTAGAAACATTCAAAACACTTGAGAATGTACATAGATTTTTTTTTTTTGAATTTCAGGCACATTCATGACTCACTAGGGACATGCTCATGAAATGCATGATTGGGGACCAAAATTGAATGGAAAAACACTTGTATTGTTAGATGGAAATTAAAATAGACACTAGGAAAAAAAAGATAAGTAGAAGAAGTTTCCACCTTAAAACCACTAAGGTAAAAAAAAAAGCTGCAAGATTTAGAAGAGAAAGGAAAGTAGAACTTTATCTCCTCCTACATGACATCTGTGCTAAATATTCTTTACTTCATGAAGAGTTACCTTTTTAGAAATATTTTGGTCCACATTCTAGAACGCGATAGAGAGAGAGAGAGAGAGAGTTCTTAAAGGCAATGCCATTTCGTGGCATGGGTTACTTTTTACTTCTATGGGCTAATGGAGAATCATCTTTGAGTTAGCTTCTTTCAAACCGAGGCTGATGGTAGTTTAACATTTAATTTATATTGAATGACAGTGTTTATTATGTGGTACTTATGGCCCCAAACTATTTTGTGGATACAGACTATGCCTTTGTTCCTAGACAAAGTCTGTATTATGAAATACTATCCCTTTCTATTCAAGAAATCATTTGCATTTTCACTGTGTAATGGGTGCCCCAACATAGTTTTTCCATTACAACTAGTCTAGGTATTGAAAAAAAAAATGCATTAATTTTTTGACATACGTCTTGATTTTATTTCAGGGTGGGACTTGAAAATTTCCCGTATGCGTCGCTTGCAATTGGCTTTGGACTATTTGAAATTTGAGGAAATTGAGATGTAAGATAATACACGTTTTCCTTTTATTGTACCTTTTATTTGATTTCCTTGAATAACAACAAATGAAAAGTCAAAGGGATGTGTCCCCTATCAGCGTAGGATTTCGTTACATCTTGTGTTTTTTCTTTCCAATTGAATTTTATTTAAGGATTGACCATCTCTTACCATCGTTATTGCTTTATATTAGAGAAAGATAAGATAAAGAAGTTAAAAAGAATGTGTTAGACAAATATTCTTAAGGATGCAAGTGTACTAAACAGATCATCAGTAGTGTTTCTCTTTAAGTAGGGCATTTAGAGTCAGTTAGGTGAACAAAGTCTTGAAATGCTTTCAATCTTGGGGAAGGTGCCTTTCTGGAGACCATTTACTTTTTTCACAAATTTGGTGCTTTGGTATTGGTTCAAATCTTTATGGGATGTGGTTGCTTGTTAACTCATTATTTGTTTTGGCTTGGGTGATGGTCGAATCAATTGTGGACTTGGTTTGTCATTGGAGGAGAAGTTATGGCAAGAGTCGCGACTTGGAGGTTGGATTGTGGCTAAAGTAATTGGTTGAGAGTCACCAGAGGCATTCTGAAGGAGTGGTGGTTTTAGTAGTGGGTTTTAAGAGAAGTTTTCTTGGACGTTGGTTCTTTGGTTATGCGGGAAACATTGTTTTCTCTAGATGATTTTGTCGATCTCTTAGGAAACTAGGGGTGTCATTATGTGTAGTAATGTGCATGGTTGGAGGTTTTGTTATTCCTAGGACTGGTTGTCTTTAACTTTTCTCTGTCTTGTATGTCTTTTTAATTTCTGTATTTGCTCCCATTTGGCGCTTAGTGTTATTATATATGTTCCCTCCTCCTTCCCAATCATGAAAAAAAGGTTTAAAAACTTAATATTGCGTAACATTTTGGTACTTCTAAAATTTTGAGGTGGGAATGTCATTATTGTGTCATCAATATCTTATCCCTACGTATCAATGCTTGTTCTATAATTGTACTAAATAATTGATCCAAAGGATCATCATGTTGCGGAGGATAGAACACAAAAGTTTCCACCCTAGGATGAAATATTCCGAGTATGGAGCAAGGATCATAATGTCTTTTCGGTGCATTGGGTTGGTTAACTCGGAAACGGAAATACTTCGGAAATGTTCTGAAAACATAATGGAAATAGAGAAAAAAAATTAAAATTTGATTTTGAAACAGTGACCGAAACATTCTGGGTCATCTCTAAACATCATGAAACAGTGGAAATTTGATTTTCGAAAGATTTCGGTCGTTTTTGTAGAAAAGAACGATATTTTGATCCTTGGTTTGGAGTTCGAAGAGGCTTGCAGTTTTGATGTTGTGCTATGCTGACTATTCTTGGTGAGTAATCAGTTGAAGCAATGCTATATTCTCTAAAGGATAATCGGTTGTGTGAATACTTTTAACTTTATGGAACAAAATTCTTTTCCAACAATTCAGGGTATTTGTGATTAAAGGCTTTGAGGAGGTGCCTTTTGTGGCTTATCATGTATCACTGGGATGCTTTAAAGAACAACCTAAGAGAAAACTTATATATATTGTTGTCTACCTGGAAATCCAAGCTATGGGGCATTGAGGAGGTTGGAAGAGACGGTGAATAAGCCATTATTTTTTCTTATTTTAAACTTTTCTGGTTTTGTTTTGCAAATATTTGAAGGCTTTTTGAAGAGTCTTTTTTTGTGTTTGCTCAAATAGTTAATTGAACCCCTAGTTCTTATACATTGATTGGAGGCCGATGTTGGAAAAAAAACACCATTCTTTAGACACTTAAAAAGTCTTCTACAAAATGCCTTGAACTTGATTTGATTGTTTGATTTCTCTGTTTTTAGAATTTCATTTTTCTTTGGGCTTGTGCAATCTGCATCAATTTTCTTTGTTTTCTTCCTTGTCTCTCCTCTCGCTCTACTTTTTGTTCTATATTGTCAAAGCTTCTATATGTATATGCAATGGGAATTGAAGAAGCTTACTTTTGTTGCAAAACATCCTATGCAGTAGAATAAGCATTAACGAAATGTAGGGTCAGCGTGCTCAAACCTGCTTATTGAGGACATGCCACTAGAGATTATCTCTCTTTTGGATGATTTTTGATGTGGCTACAACAAACACTTTTTCTTTGAGAACTCAAATTTACCTCAATGTGAGTGTTCTCTTAGATTAGAGCATCAACAATTTTGTAAAGACCCGGTGTCATAATTGACAGTTATTTTAGCAAGTTGATAAGTGTCAATGATTTTGTTGGTGCTAGATATTCCTGATGATACTATTGTACCAGTGAGAAAGAGTGATGTAGTAGCTGATGACGACTATTGAAGGAGTAGAAAAAGACCATAATTAACTTTAAATGAAATAGTTCAAACGCTTATGATAGCTTATGGTTTAACAGAAATTATCATCCTTAATAGAGATGGTGCAACGTGATTCGTTTAGCTCACCTAAAAATGTTGGGACAAGACTTAGTAGAGTTGAGTTTCCGATGACACTAGCGACATATCGGCATATTGTGTGGTATGTTGGTAGTTAATGGGATATATAGCTTGTTGTGGCCTTCTCAAACACATCAAGAATTGGACTGCCGATTAATATTTTTTCCATGCCTTACTGTTTATTAAGCCTTTCAGCAATCAGTTGGAAGTTTAGAAAATTTCACATGATTACATCTATATATCTGTCTATATATATATATATATTCTACTTTTGGCCACATAATTACTTTAATGATCATTGAATGCCTAACATATCAATTAGAGGTTTGTTGCCTACCACAATATGTTAGTTTGGGCAAGAAGTATGATTTTTTTTTTTTTTTGTGCTTTTGAATGAGCAGTTCTTTAGAAATGCTTGAGGGTGTCAACTTGGCTGAAGAAGGCATCTTGAAATTGCTCTTTGCTGTTGTTTTTTTGATGTATCACAAAGTCGGTAATGATAGCGAGGTGGCTGCTGCATCAAGGTATTATTATTTATTATCATCGAAGTCCTTTTGGATTGTTTTGAAGATTATTGCCATTTTTTAGAAGTTATTGTGCAATGCACTTACTACTTCAATGAACATGTGAACGAGTTATTGGATAGAGATCTCTATAAAATTATCTTTATTGATTTTGCCTGTCTTTGGCGGCTTCCATTTTATGTTCATTAGTCTAAAACAAATAGACAGCGCTCTTGGCTCTATTTCTATGCCGCCAACACTGGATATCAGCCCTTTAGATCTTCCTTTTTTTCAAGTTAACGAGATAACTTATGCATTTTGATAAGCTGGTTTTGTGCAAACCATAATCAAAGGACATTTGTCTCACGGATCATTTGTTTATTTTTTGAATGGCATAGTGCTCATTGGTCATGAGTCTAGAATTGGGGGAAGTTGCAGATTGTCTTATGAATAATGTTACCCCCTGCATGTGGGTTGGGGTGTAGTGGGATCTTCTGGCTTCCCCGACCAAATTACAGCTGGGCCACAATGAATGAAATAGTTACTAGTGCCTTATGGTTTTGGGGACTCCTAAGGGTCAATCTCTATTTTAAAATGTCAATGTTGATTCTTCCAACCAACCAAACTAAGCCTTATGTCCCAATCATTTGGGGTTAGGTCAGGGTTGACTCTATTTCTCTTCTAATAGTTTATTACTAGCGGCTGCCCTATGCAATTCACAGGATTTATATTTTGATCCCGTTTTATTGTCTCTACTCTCCACCATCTTGATATTTTAGAGAAGTTAGAAAAGTTAAAAGAGGATAGATAGGTAGGAATTATAGACGATGTGATAAGTTGGATGAGTGGTTACTATGACGTGTGGAAGATTTTGGTTAAGAGAAAATCTTATTTTTTTGGTTTAATAAAATCAAAATTACGTAAAAAATAAAACATGGAGGTAATGTGTGCGAAAGCTCAACCTAACTAATTAGTTTACAAATAAAAAGGTTTGCCTTTGTCTTTGGTTGAGTTTTGTTTTAAAAAAAAAAAACATAATTTACTGTCTATTGTCACAGGTGGCGTGAGACAATATAAGGCCTAAAGCGGTTACTCTAAATGAGGCCTTTTTACTATCTAATATGAATAAAAAATTTATTTAAAATTTATTATTCTCGCTTTTTGAGATGTAAAAGTAGTAATTAAATTTTTATAATCAGGTTTTGCTAACATATTTTTTTTTAATTGATTGTATCACTACATAGTCGATCTTAAGTAAAATTTTATTGCTCTTAATAATTTTTTTTTTTACAGAAGCAATTGCTACAGAAATTTTCAGTAATATTTAGTAAGCAATGAATAAATTTGAAAAAGAATTTATCCTTTTTAAATAAATTTAGCATCTCACTTGGGAGTATTCTTGTCCTGTTTGTAAAAACTTTTTAGAAACATTTAATGCTAAAAGCAAATATGAACTATTAAAATTTGATAATTTCCGCCGCTGTAAAAGCTTATTTATGTTCTGGGAGGTTTTGTGCTTTCCGAAAGTGAGAGATTTTTTTAGGTGGTGTGTTTGTTGCAATGACTGTGTTATTGCATAGAGAGAGAGAGAGAGTAAAGGGGGTTGAGAATGAGTGGTTAAGAATTATGATGTTGACAATTTTTTTTACATGGGCTGGATCCATGACCCAAACTTCTCAATTTAAAAGTTGTGGACTTAATTTCATGGCTTTTTTGAAGGGCTTATGTTCTTAAGAATTGGATTTTTTATTAGGCCTAACTACACATCTAAATATTGTGGGTCCTTCCATGTGGATGAGGTCTAAAGCACAGGCTTTGTTGGCTTTGCTATTGGGCTGGTCCTGTTGTCATAAATTGTTAATTAACGGTGTAGGTGAAAGTGCTCTGGTTTATGTTTGGGTTTTTTTTAGAATCTACATCTGTGCTATACTTCTTATGTTTAGATTGTGATGCAGGCTTCTCGCATTGGCCACCTCATTTGCAACCAAAATGATTCGTAAATATGGGTTCTGGCAATATAAAAAAGATGCATTCATGGCACAGGGTGTTAAGAGTATCCAAAGTTACGCAGTTGCTTCTGTGTTACCACCCAAAGATAATAATGACAAAGGAAATTCAAGAAAGCTTCGGGAGATGGCTCACTTTCTGGAGATTATCCGAAATCTGCAATGCCGACTTAGTACCAAATTTAAGCGGCCAGTTCAAGGATTGGTATGTTGTTTGTTGTCATGAAAATTTGAATAGGATTAACTGCTCGCTATCTGTCACTAGAATAAAGAATCCCCTTTGCTTTATGTTACAGGTGGATGATGTGGGGGCATTAAGTTCATTAAATACAGATTTTCCAGAGGATGACCATGAGCTTTCAATTCTTCCTGCAGATGCATTATTGTTGGAGACATCAAAGCAACACAAACTATCAATTCTTGCATCTGATATGGACTCTGACAATGCTGAAAAACTTGCTTTGGTGCCCATGGATTCCTTGGACTCCAAAGCCCATCTGGACTTGGAGAACTTCAGTGGAGCATCCATCCTTGTTTCGGAAGGAAGTATTTTTGCAAGGAAAGTTTTCCCCTTGGAAAATCCTAAGGATATGATTGCACGTTGGGAAATTGATAATTTGGACCAAATAAATGTTGTCAAAGACGCTTTACTTTCTGGTCGTCTTCCATTAGCAGTTCTTAAATTGCATCTTTGTCGTTTAAGAGATTTGGCCTCTGAGAAACAGCCTCATGATACATTCACTGAAGTTCGTGACATTGGAAGAGCTATTGCTTATGATCTATTTTTAAAGGTAGCTTGTTATTTGTTGTTAATGTTACATAAGGTCTTTCCCCTTTTCATTCTACTAATCGACTGTCAATAGGGTGAAACTGGACTTGCTGTTACTACGTTGCAAAAGCTTGGTGAGGACATTGAAAGTTGTCTCAAGCAGTTGGTTTTTGGCACTATTAGAAGATCTCTCCGAATGCAAATAGCCGAGGAGATGAACAGATATAGATACCTCGGCCCGTATGATTGGAAGATTTTGGAGAGGATATTACTCATTGAGGTATGTGTGATTTATCTAGTAATTCATTATATATTACTCGCATGCATAGATGTTATTGGTTCTGCGGCCATACTAGTGATTGCTTTTGTGCTGAATCTTGGGTTTTCTTGTGGAAAAGAGACTCTACCCTTCTGGTAGTTTTTGGAGAACATTTTGTGCCCGTCAGAAAGAGTTCATGAGAGTTCCGAGTATAAATTCACCTGAGGAAGTCAATCTGCGCCTATTGCATTCACAATTCATAAGTCTTGTCATTGAATGTGGTGATATTGATGGAGTTGTGTTAGGCTCATGGACAAATGTCAATGAACATTCTGGTGATCCTGTGGTTGATGAAGATAGCGCTCATGCTGGTTACTGGGCTGCTGCTGCGGTCTGGTCTGATGCTTGGGATCAAAGAACCATTGATCGTGTAAGTCACTCTTGAACTGTTTTCCTCTTAAAACTATGGTATCATCTTTTTTGTTTCTTCTATGGCCTAGATTGGATGGTAATTGGCAGGAATGAGAGATCATGGACGAAGTTCCATTACCAGGATGAGATTTTCCATATATCCTTTCCTTTCATTTTTTTTTTTTTTGACTAAAATCATTATTAGTGTTCTGGCAGAAATGTGAGAGTAGCGCCGTCCAGGTGGGAATGAAATACCCACTCTCTGGAGGGGTCTCATTCCTAGAGGAATGAGATTCCTGCTAGCAATAGTGTGTACAAAATGTAGGAATGATGCATAACAGGAATGAGGTTCACATTCCTGTTTCTTGATTCCTACCATCCAAAATAGCCATTCATGTGTAACTTGGGCTGGAACTAGGTTGGGAGGAAAATGATGACACTATGTTAGTATTTGGAGGTTGCCACTCCTGCCTTTTCTAACTCTGATTGATATTTTGCAACCAAGCTTAAATTTCACAGGATTATAGTTTTTAGTCTTTTTCCGATTAAGTTTTCAAGGAAACTATACAGAAGTTTGCAGGTGAGATCTTTGATTAGCCGTGGTTGTAGAGCAGTGAGAGGACGATTAATTTTGACTTGTATGGACAGAATAGTACCAGGTGGTTCATTCTTTAGGAAGCAATTGAGGCTGTTTTTACTTACTGAAAAAAAAATTGAGGTTGTCTTTTCCTTTACCTGGGATGTAGTATCAGCACTTGTTCCATATCTCACCGCTGGAATGCATCTTTATAGCTTGATGATTTTATCGTATTGTTGTCCTTATTCCTTTTCTTCCTCTTTCACCAGCATAATGAAAAGGCCTAAAGGGTACACGTTATTCAGTTAACACCAATTGGCAACCTTATCAATGTATTTGATTTTGTCCAACTCTGTTCTGAGCATATTCTTATGTGTTGTTTTTAGGAATGTATATAATTAATTGAGTATGGAGAAGAAGATATATGTGACATAGCACAAATGGAAAACTAGAGGGGAAGTGGAACACTCAAAAACAGAAGGCATCTTCAATTGTTTCAATTTCTTTGATTGCGAAAAGATTTCATCTGTGATCACACTAGTTGCACTCCTTTTTAGGACAGCAATGAGATAATTTTCCAACTCTCAGTAGGATCTTTGACCCCATTTTTTCATTGAGTGAAGTGTATGAAATAAGTCAGATTGATTTTTCAAAATGTGGTCTCTTGAACCATCTTCATATGTTTTGATTGAAGCAAGCATTTAAAAAAGCACCTTAATTCACACCATTTATAATAATTATGAGAGGGGGGCCTCTGGATGGGTTGATTCGGCATCTAAATTATGTCTTTCGTTTTCTTTATTTTTTCGGTTAAGTGTGATATCATTCATGCATGTTGTATCTTGTTGTTTGAGTAGCAAATTTAAATTTGTTTTTTTGTCTGGTGAAAAATGATGCTTAATTTGAGTACATAACTTTCTTGCTGCACAGATAGTGCTGGATCAGCCTTTTCTTATGGGAGTAAATGTATTGTGGGAATCACAACTTGAGTATCATATGTGCCACAATGATTGGGTGGAAGTTTCCAAACTCTTAGATGTAATTCCATCATATTCATTATCCAGTGGAAGCCTTCAAATCAGTTTGGATGATTTGCATTCTGCTTTAGCTGTTGGATGCGATGGGGGACTCACCGACTCTGGCAACTATACATATTCTGTTGAAGAGTTGGATGATGTGTGGAAGAATGTCCCAGGCGTCAGAATATTCAGATTTTCAGCCAACAATATGTGCTCCACATGGTTAAGAACATTTATGGAGCAGCAGCTCGCTAGGAAATTCATTTTCATAAAGGAATACTGGGAAGGCACATCAGAGATAGTATCTCTTCTGGCACGCTCGGGCTTCATCACTAGCGTGGATAGAATTTCATTCCTGGCTGAGTCGTTTGAGAGTTCATCAGATGGAGATTTGTCAATTACTAGTGGAGCAATTCACCCTGAAGTTGTCCAAGCTTTACATAAACTTGTCATACATCACTGTGTGCAATATAATTTGCCTAACCTTCTGGACCTCTACCTTGACCACCACAAGTTGGCTCTAGATGATGGTTCTCTTTCTGTTTTGCTGGATGCTGCTGTAAGTTCACTTTTATTCCGTGAGCATTTCTCTTATGTCATCGTTGTTGGTGTTTTAGTGGCTAGAAACATTTTCTATATCTCCTTAGGCCGGCTATATCTATTTGGGTGACTTGTACGCCTCAGTGTTCATGTTCTCTTTTTTGTTAAGGAACCTGCAGATATTGGCAAAACTACAATTAATGTTAACCAAGGAAAATAATTTGTGGTAAAGACAGCTGTACTTATCATTTGTATGCCTGTTTGATTCGGAATCTACATATCAAGCATAGCAGTTGTATATTAATTGCACACGTTGACAATTTTTCGCTCTCTATTTCACATTAACATGCCTATCACAAACAAGTGGATGGCCTAATTTACTTGATAAACTGAGCTGGGGAAATATTAGATGCTCTATGATATTCATCTAGCAAGCTTTGTTATTCTATTACAAGATGTTAGAGAGACATTGTTTGAAGGTTTACTGCTTGAATCTTACAGAGAAAAGACATGCTGGATAGAGATTAACATGCTGTCATGGTTTCAAATGCATGGATTGCCGTGACAATAGACTTCTCGAGTGGAAGTGAGACCATGTTACAATGGACTTTGTGTCGGGGTTACCAAGGACCACCAAAGGACATAAAGTGATTTGGGTGATTGTGGATAGACTTACTAAGACGGCTCATTTATTACCCATAAAGACAATGGATACATTGGGGACTTTGAGTCAATTGTATAATCGTGAGATAGTTAGGCTTCACGGAGTGCCTCTATCCACTGTTTCGGATCGTGATAGTAGGTTTGTGGCCTGATTTTGACAGAGTGTACATTGATATTTGAGAACGGACAACACTGCCTTTCATTCTCAAATAGATGTGCAATCCGAGAGAGTGATCTAGATTGTGGAAGAGATGTGGAGGGTGTGTGCCTTAGATTCCAAAGGGAGTTGGAGTGAGCCTCTACTGTTAGTGAAATTTTCTTACAACAATAGCTATTAGGCTAGTATTGAGATGGCACCTTATGAGACATTGTATGAGAGACCATGTAGATCACCGACATGTTGGGCAAAAGCCGGGGAGAGTGATATACTTGGGCCTGAAATAGAACGGGAAACCACTGAATCAAAAAAAATCAATTGATGCAATAATGGACTATTTTTTAGCAATGTTAGGGTGGGGTTGGGGGTGGACTGTGGATTGGTAAGATGTTGCAAACTCCACATCACATGGGGCTGTCGTTACTAACGTTATAACTATCTCTGACTACCATTGGCACGACTAACTATCACATTCTTATACCACCTTGTAAAAATTTCATTTTTTAATTTGTGTTTCTATGTGTGCATGTATATATGGTGGGTTTCTGTGTGTTATGTGTGTAGAGAGAGAGGGGTAGAGGAGGAGGATGTTGTTTGGTTACTTTGTTTAACTAACAAATGAGGGTTAACTTTGTCCAAATAAGAAATAAGAGGTCTTTGAATCATGGTTCTAATACCATTAAAATATGAATAAACAAAATTGAAGAATACAAACAAAGAGAATTTACTTGGTTCTATCATCTACATTCACATCCAAAACCTCGGCTACATCTTATTATTTCTTGTTACTTGGTATCTCACATTGACAGGGAATTGAGGTAACCAACAATTTAAATTGATTTCATCAATATGAAGATAAGATCTTCTTCTTCCATAGTTATTTTCAAAACTTCAAGGTCGCGGTCTCATCAGCATGAAGAGCACGCATTAGTTGTGGCGCCGTGGAACGACATCCGGAAATACGCACGAAATTCCAAATAAATGAAGAAGTTAAATATGATAAGAGATTTAGGTCATATCGCGATGTCACAGAATAATATTGGCCGATTTTGTAACAATGACTCGGGCAACTTGGGTTGACTCAAATGACTTCTCTTACGAATTGACTGAGTTACGTGAGACTCGTGTTTACACGAACCGTGTCATGGTGTCGTAGATATCATATAAGAAGTTACCAAATTAGATACAACTCAGCCGAGTCGTATTGATATTGATCGATATTTTGAACCATGGTTTGGATTGGGGTACATACATTTTGTGCAAATTGATAAGATTGTTACCGTGTAAGGTTTTGATTTTGATCCAATATCAGTAGGGGGTTCTTCACCTATTTTTGAATGGTAGGGATAATGTAGTTTGGGGCCTTACCACGAGGTGGCATAACGTAATTATTCCTGTAGTCATTGTGTTGCTAATAGAAGATTGTCTCTTTTCAAATTTGGATTGTACATTTATATGTTGTGTACTTAGGGCACTTCACAATGCACTCCAAACCTTTGAACTTTGAGAGTATGTGCTCTACTGTTTTCCCTTATCTGCTTCTTAGCATAGGGTGTGACATTGGATTTGAGCTGAGCTTCCATTTACTGGTGCATGCCGTTTAGCTATTTGAAAACTTGGACAAATGTAAGAATAATCCCTATACTCCCGCGGTGGTTTTTCGAGTTGACTCTTGTGCTTAAGTGGTAACTTAATCCTTTATGTTGACAACTGATGCAATGATTTTGATGATTGGATCAATGAATCTGTATGATGGGTGTCTGTGTGCCTCAGAATGCTTATCTGCATAGGGATGGAAAATTGGGTTAATGAGACTTTGTAGTTTTTGCAAATGGAACGTCTGGTTTATGCTGAATCGATGGACCTACATGGCAGAAAGGTGAAACAGTCTCTATGCTGCCAACTCCCAGTAACGGGCCTTTGTTCCAATGGTACTCCTTACCTTGTGAAGACTTTGCCTTCTTGAGGTCAAGGGTTCAAGTCTCCCTCTCTCTCTCCCTTGCCCCCCCCAAAAAAAAAATTACAAAAAAAAGATAAAAAAGGATATACTATAATTTTGCTGTGTGCAGCATTTTAGCGGCATGCTCAGTTAAATGCTCATTGAAGCTTTGTGTGATTACTAAACATGAATTTAAACTTGGAAATATCTAAATTTTTCGAAGCAGATGTGTTGTTTCCGACTATAGTAGGTGAAAACAGCTGCATAATTGCGTTGGGCCTCAGCTTTATAACAGAACATATTCTTCTTTCCTATTGTTTTTTTTGACAAATTCCGCTGAAGATTTTTCCCTGCACTATGATCCTATTACCTTATATAAAAGAAGAAGATAGTTGAGCTAGTCTTCTTGGGATCAGAAGAAAGTTGTTCTGCTATTGTTACTCTTTAACAAAAGATGGAAACAATGCAATGGATTCTTGATTAGGTAATTGTAGCATGAATTGATCCTCCTTGTTAGATCCAAGCAAGTTATATTATTTTTCATTTCTGGAATTATTGTTCAATGGATTACATTTACTAAATGCTATTCTTACCCTTTCATGACCATGCATCACACCAGGTCTTTTGTTGAGGATAATACTTGTTTTGCCACCGATTAGTGATTGCCTCATATATAATTATTAATAGAGACTTCATTTAAGTTTGAAATAACCCGTACCTTTAGGCACGATGCAACATAAAAACTGAGCGCCCAAATAATCGATCTCACTATATAAAATAGTAAATTTTCTTTCCTACCCATTTTTTTTTTAAAAGTGACAATTTTCTCAAAATGCAACATGTGTATACTATCGTATTTGAACAATGTCAAAAATAAAAATTATATTGAGCGACAAATTAATCAAAAATTAAATGATTCAACTTGTAATAAAAATGGTTGGTGCCCAAAAAAAAAGCCTGCAATAGAAATGGGTGGGAAAAATACGCAGGGAAAAAATTCAAATGCCTAGCTCCGTTATTATATAGATTAATAGAGACTCCATTTAAGTCTGAAATCTCATAAGCATGATATCCTACGTGTAGCAAGAAGGCAAGCAGGAGGGAAGTGCTACATCAAGCTAAAATCAACTTTTCACAAATAAATATATTATTCTAGATTTATGGTTTCTGGGAATATAAAATGGTAACCATTCTCCGTGGGAAACTATGTGCTGTCAGCCTGTCAGGGACTTCAAAATTTAACCCCCCCATCTTTTTTATTAGACACTCCATTACCACCATAATGAAGATAGGGAAGGCATGAAATGCTATTTTTTCACCATACAATTTTGTACAATGAAAAGCCATGGTCTTATTCTATTTCATAGCGATGCCTTGTCACAAGTATCAAAGTCTTTTCTTATTTTGATGCATTTCATGATCCTTCTTACCATTACTCCATTTTTTATTTATGTTATTCTGTTCCGCAACTTGTTGAATGTAAAGAATAATTTTCATATGCTTCAAAGTAAATTTGTTAATGCATGGTATCTTTTCAGGGAAATTGCGAATGGGCAAAATGGTTGGTCTTTTTAAGGGTTAAGGGACATGAATATGATGCATCATTCTCTAATGCCCGTGCGATTGCATTACATAATTTAGTTCCCGATAATAAACTCGGTGTCACTGAGATTGATGATATTATTCGTACTGTTGATGACATTGCCGAAGGAGCAGGGGAAATGGCAGCTTTAGCCACCTTAATATACGCCCCTTTCCCAATTCAAGATTGCCTGAGCAGTGGTAGCGTAAGCAGGCATTGTAGCACCTCAGCCCAATGCACATTGGAGAACCTTAGGCCAGTTTTCCAACGCTTCCCAACACTCTGGCGCACACTTGTGTCGGCATGTCTTGGACAAGATCCAACTTGCAACTTTCTGGGCCCGAAAACCAAAGGTTAGTTTTTGCCACCTTATGTTCTTTTGCTTCCCTCTTATTATTATGGATGCGATGATTGCTTTTTATTTCATAATATCTTTTGTGCTGGACTATATGCAGTGTTTAGTAATTCTGATTTGTCAGACTATCTGAATTGGCGTGACAAAATATTCTTCTCTGCTGGGCGTGATACCTCACTTCTTCAAATGCTGCCATGCTGGTTCTCTAAGTCTATTCGGAGATTAGTTCAGCTTTATGTCCAGGTTACTTGTGAGACTTAACATGTCACTAAACTTTGCTCATCTTGTACTTTGATTGAAATCCATCTTGTTTGCTGTATATGTAGACAATCTTTGGCAGAGTTACCAGCTGAACTTTGTGCCAGAGTTGATTTTTTTTATTGAATTTCCTTGTCCTAATGCACTCCCAAATATAGTGTTCATCAATTCTCACTGCTGATGCCTCTTAGCTTTAAATCTTTATGATTTTCATATTCTTAATCTGTCAATGCAGGGTCCTCTTGGTTGGCAATCTCTAGCGGGCCTGCATACTGGAGAATCTTTCTTACTTGGGGACATCAATTATTTGGTTAATGCTGATGTACATGCTGAGATCAGTCCCATGTCCTGGGAAACTGCAATCCAAAAGCACGTTGAAGAGGAACTTTATGCTTCTTCTCTAGAGGTGTCTGATAATCTTTATCTCAGATGCTCAATTTTTTGTGTCGATGACATTTCAACTTTGGGATTTCCAGATGAGCAGTTAAGGAGAGTACTTGACAAATTGTTTGATTGTCTGAACCTAAGTAGATTGTGGTTATACTGTATTGTGGAGATGCTATTTGCTCCCTTCCTCTTTCTGTTCTCTTTGGGTTGAACTTTGGGTCCTGAATCTTGATCTTGTTGTAATGTAGTCGCAATTGAATGAATTTCTAAACAGCATTTTGACAATCTAACGTGGTGTGCATGGTTTAGAGGGAGCAAATGTGTACTTTAGAGGACACGGTGTTTATGCTTCACTACCTTTGGAAAGTAGAGGACATTTTCTTATTTATGCTATTGGACTTTTTGTAAATCTTACTATCGCCCCAACCAACCACATTATAGATTGTGTAAGGGATTATTAAAAAATGAGAACCTTACTGGCAGGTCTTGAACTCCCTTGCGTGACAATAAAAGCAGGAAAACTAGAACTGCTTGACTTTTGTGTTTTATTTTAAATATGTTTTTTGGGTTTTGAAAGTTTTCCTTGGCTTTCATAGAAATTCACTTTCAACATAAGCATCCTTCTGTGTAATATCATGTCTTCTAGTTCTTATGCAATGTAATCGGCTAATATTGTGTGATCTGTGCATGTTGCTTGCATTTTCTAGGTGCTCATATAGCTACGTGTCTTGACTTCAGTCATCTGTCTTTTCTGGTTTGAAGATATCCTCTTCTAATTTATGTTGGAATCAGGAAATTGGACTTGGACTTGAGCACTACTTGCATCGTGGTCGTGCATT
Source organism: Ilex asprella (assembly GCA_023539305.1). Taxonomy (NCBI): domain Eukaryota; kingdom Viridiplantae; phylum Streptophyta; class Magnoliopsida; order Aquifoliales; family Aquifoliaceae; genus Ilex; species Ilex asprella. Next base: position 19,947,735 of record CM042202.1, read on the forward strand.
GGCGGCTTTTAACCATTTACTTGCTGCTAGAGTTCAAAAGTTGAAATTGGAAAGCAACCATGAAGGGCACTCTGGCGCTTCAGGACATGGGCAAACGAACATCCAATCTGATGTGCATACACTTCTTGTGCCTATAACAGAAAGCGAAGAGTCTCTTCTTTCCTCTGTATGGACAACTTTTCCTTAAATACATATACCTTGAGTGATTAGTATGTGCTTGTTAATTTTGCAGTTTTGTGGGCTGTTCATTGTGTTTTCTCTATACAGTAATTACTTGGTGCTCTGCCTACTTTTATTGAAGAGAGTAGTGACATTTTCATAAATTTTTGAAACAAATCTTGTTCAGCAACTGCAGTTTTTTTTAGTTACAAATTCCCATTTTTAAGTTGTGGGCTGGGGTGGGGGGCAGGGAATAGGATGTGCTCTGGAATTTGGTTGCAGTGGTATGTTGGATGTGGGGATTAACATGGATCAAACTTGATCAAAGCCCAGTGACTTTGAATAATTTTATATTATGTCCGATTTGGATCATTGTGTTCGGAGTATAATGAGTGTGACTCGTACCATCTGCATTGGGAAGTGTACTGTGAATTAGGCTTATAGCCTTATACTGGACAACGAGTTGAGAGCTAAAATGTGATAGGCTGGTATGAGATTTATGACTGGTTTACAAATTTAATGAGTAGAGGGGCCAGAAAAAATGAGGAAGGAAAAATTATAATGCACTTATTTTTGTGGAGCTTTTTAAACACCTTTTATGCATGGTTTGAGCTTACAATGGCTTATGAAATAGCATTATATGATGAATAATTCAAAAATCGAGATTTTGATACATGTTCATGGTTTACAGAGAGCACAGCTCATGATCTTGTCTTTTATGTGTGCATGAAGCTCTTATGAACAAAAAAAAAATAATATACCAGTCATGTTGCTTTTATATTAGTCATTCTCTGAAAATTTGTCTCACTTTAATACGTAGGTCATGCCACTTGCTATTCTGCATTTCGAGGATTCTGTGTTGGTGGCTTCATGTGCTTTTCTTTTGGAGCTGTGTGGTTTATCTGCCAGCTTGCTTCGAATCAACATTGCTGCTTTGAGACGGATATCTTCTTTCTACAAGTCTAGTCATTCTTCTGATCACTTTAGGCAAATTTCAATAGGGGGCTCAGCATTTCATTCAATATCCCTTGAGGGAGATGTTACAGATTCTCTAGCTCGGGCATTGGCAGATGATTATCTACATGATGATGGTGCTGGCATCATTAAACCAAAAGAAAGAACAAGTACATTTACTAACAGACAACCATCCCGAGCTCTCATGCTTGTCCTCCAGCATCTGGAGAAGGCGAGTCTTTCACTTTTGGCTGATGGCACCACCTGTGGGTCTTGGCTATTGAATGGCAATGATGATGGAGCTGAGCTAAGGTTTCAGCAAAAAGCTGCAAGCCAGCACTGGAATTTAGTTACAGTTTTTTGTCAAATGCACCAAATTCCCTTGAGCACCAAGTATCTTGCTTTGTTAGCAAGAGACAATGACTGGGTATTTCTTCATACTTATCCAGTTTTTTGGATGAGTGATATAATGTACCTTGAATTAAAGGTTTAAAGTTGCAATTTTGTTTTTCTGTTAGGTTGGGTTTTTGTCAGAAGCTCAGGTTGGAGGATATCCTTTTGAAACAGTTACACAAGTGGTAAGCTTCATGTTCCTTTTAACATTGTCTTTTCCTCCTTATCTGATCCTTTACAAATTATTGCCAACTATATGCTACTGCTTCCCTTATCAACAGAAAGATGAACCAGTCATTTTCCTTTTATATTTTTTTACTTGTCATGTTTCAGGCATCAAAGGAATTTAGTGATCCGCGTCTAAAAGTTCACTTATTAACAGTTTTAAAAGGTATGCAATCTAGGAAAAAGATTGCCTCTTCCTCAAACTCAGATATTACAGAAAGTAGGTGTGAAACATCCTTGTCAGATGAAAAGACTTATATCCCTGTTGAGCTTTTCGGAATTATAGCTGAATGTGAGAAACAGAAAAATCCTGGCGAGGCCCTTCTGGTAAAAGCAAAGGATTTATGCTGGTCAATCTTGGCAATGATTGCATCATGTTTTCCAGATGCGTCTGCATTGTCCTGCCTAACAGTTTGGCTGGAAATCACTGCAGCAAGGTGGGATCAGCTCATCTAGATAAGACAATGGTCCATCTGTTTCTTTTTTTATTTTCCATGCTTCCAAATTTCCATTTTTCAGCCTACATACTGAAGTCAATTTATTTGGGGTTTTGTTCTTGGATCCACTTTATACATATTGTCTGTATGTTATTTCTTTCTAGGGAGACTTCATCCATCAAGGTGAATGACCTTGCTTCCCAGATTGCAAATAATGTTGAAGCAGCAGTGCGGGCTACTAATTCCCTGCCATTGAGTGGTAGAGCTCTAGCATTTCACTACAACCGTAGGAATCCAAAACGCCGAAGGCTTATGGAGCCTATGTCGGTTGATCCGGTACGAACCACAGTGTCGGATATATCTGCTACTTTAAGTAGCGCAAAAATATTTGCTGCCCAAGACATTGCTGCTGAAGAAGAAACAAAAGAACAAGCTGGTGAACATTCTAAAGTTTCAAGTGATTGTAACGAAGTTCCTGTTTCTTTATCAAAAATGGTTGCAGTGCTTTGTGAACAACACCTCTTTCTTCCTTTGCTGAGGGCTTTCGAATTGTTCCTTCCATCATGTTCTCTCTTACCTTTCATCCGTGCTCTTCAGGTTTGTTTACGTATGGTGCACTTTGACAGCTAAGCATAATATTTTTGTTTTGTTTGACTAGTGCATTATAACTCATTAACCAAACTTAATTAGGCGTTTGGTGCATCTCCATTACTCTTGAAATTACAAGAGACCTTCTTCTCTCCTATATGATTTGAGTTTCTTGGATGCAAAATTAACGCTCCCATCTTTCTCTGACTTATTCCTGCCCAATTGACTGCTCATATATCTCTCAATTTTTCTGGAGGAAGGCTGCAGGTTCCAGTGCTACAAACTGCCCATCAGCCATTTAGCTAAACCATTCGTCCTGCCATTGGTCTAATTGGAAAATACAACTCTACATAGCTCAACTCAACAAACTTTTGTCCTAACTATAGGGGGTCGGCCTTGAATTCTGTTTTTCCATTGTTGTTCTATCAAGTACCATGTTTTCTTAGATTCTCAGCTAATTTCGATCTACCTCCGCGCCTCATATGACCATCAATATGTATCACATCACTCTTCCTATGTGCAGTAATGGATCTTCTACAAGCATGTCCAAATTGCTAACTCAATTATCTCTTAATTTGTCTCCTATAACTGCTACTTCTATCATTTCACAAATATGATCTTTCTTAGTTCTATCATTTATTCATCATTTCTGCCACATTTGGTTTTTGAGCATGTAATTTCTTAGTTGCTCAACATCCAGATGTATTTCTCCGCATAGTATATCATGCTTTGGTTCTATGGTGACATTGTTTCCAATCTAATCCTCCCTATGAATAATAAACCCCAAATATCAAATGAGTTCACTCTTTGATATCTGCTATTTACTAAAATTGAAATTGAGAAAAGTAAAATTACTATTTGTTGCATAATACTGGAAAGTTTGATCCATAAGATCACTTAGAGGGTATGACTTCTTCCTCATTGTAATTCCATGTTGAATTTTCTGCTTTTAGTATCTTTATGAGCTAAGATATGTCTTCAGTTTCCAAGCTTCACCATTTTCAGAATGTGTACCAAATCATTCCAAAAGGATTTGCAGATTAATACCTCAGTCTAGGTTGGTCAATTTTCTTGAATATAAGCAATCAGTTACACTCTTCTACTTTTTGGGTAATTATAACCACCATTTGGAATCCAAGCTAGTTTTCCCATGTTAGTAAGGCTTAAGAGATGACCTTTTTGACTCTCTCAATGATTTGTTTGTGACTACTACATAAAGGCTTAAAAATGCCTACTCATTTTTATTTGCATGTTTTGTTGGCCGTGTTTGGAAAAAATAAGTTCATGTAACATACTTTATCAAGTACTTTTGCTTACGTAATATTGACTTGGGTTCTCAGCTGAATTGTTTCAAGTCGATTCTGTAAATCTGAGTTGATGTGGTTGAGTTAATAAGCTGTCTTAATTTTTTACTGGCTTGATTCTGGATAAGCAATAGGAAAAGGAATAATTGATGGATTCTATTAAGTGTGAATTTCAATTCATCTTTTAAACTCTTCCATTTCCAGGCCTTTTCACAAATGCGTCTATCTGAAGCTTCTGCTCATCTAGGATCATTTTCTGCTCGAATTAAGGAAGAGTCTTTCCATGTACAAACAAACATGGGAAGAGAAGGGCAGATTGGGACATCATGGATAACCTCCACTGCTGTGAAAGCTGCTGATGCAATGCTTTCAACATGTCCATCACCTTATGAGAAAAGATGCTTATTACAGCTACTTGCTTCAACCGATTTTGGTGATGGAGGATCTGCTGCAACTTATTATCGACGACTTTATTGGAAAATCAATTTAGCAGAGCCTTCATTACGCAAAGATGATAATCTACATCTAGGAAATGAGTCTCTAGATGACTCTTCACTTCTAACTGCGCTAGAAAAGAATGGGCACTGGGAACAGGCACGCAATTGGGCCAGGCAGTTGGAGGCTAGTGGTGGACCTTGGAAGTCTGTTGTACATCGTGTTACTGAAACACAGGTATATTTACTCATTATAACTCCACCTATATTGCAGCATGTTGTTAAATTTTTCATAAAGTCTCTCCCCAATCTCTTCCCCATTTTCCACCGTTGTCTCAGTTCTTTTCCCCTGGTTTTCTGTTAGTGTCTGTAAAGGCTGCTTTTGAAGTAATGCTTAAGTTTTCACATTCCTCATTACCGCACTGATCCTTGCTAAACTGTTTCAATAAGTTTGCATGATTGCACACTATGGCATCGTGGTACATCCTTGCTCCATGGTATGGGGCTGTTGGAAATTTTGGCTGTTTTGTGGAGAGGAGAGATCTGGGGCATTGCTATGTGAGCCCCAAAAATTCCGCGACCTAAGTATCTGAAAATTTGCATTTGGATGTGCTGTTTACAGGAAGGGGCTTTCTTGTTATTAATAACATGGTCCTCTATGATTTTTCCCAAGTTCATGATAAGTTTTTGTGCTATAAGACTGGAATGTCTTACATTTTTATCAGTAGATGGTTTTTTCTAACTAACTAGTAAGCTTCTGTAAAATCTTCAATTAAAAACTGAACATTATACTTGGAAAGAAGATATTTATATTAAGTGGTAAGGGTCCTTTCCAAAATAAAGAAACTGAAGTAGCTGAGTTCCTCAAGTTAGAAGCTTCCAACCTATCTCATTCTGCTGCTTTGGTCTCGCTGTCAGTTGTTTTTTTGGGTACATTTATTACTTTGTCCTTGTTTTATAGATATGAATGCCTGAATAGATTTATGGCATATAGCTGAATTCAGTAAATTTATTCAAATGTTAATTTATAGGATTGGTTGTGCTAGTCTCTTTTCAGGAAAAAAATATTGAAGGATAGATTGAGTTGAATATGTAGGCGTAGGTGATGGTAAACTCCTCTTCTGGTAGTAGAAGGGAAGCTCGTTAGGTTAGCTCATCCGGTAAGAAAAAGTGCAAGTGACTTCTGAGAGCGAGTGTAGCCTTTCATGTAGCACTCTATTCTACCAATAAAAACGCTTAAAGCCTTTTGTTGAGAGGTTTTCGGAGGAGAACAAGAACGAAACAGAACAGTGGAACTCACAGATAAAAGAATCTCCCGCGCCCATTACACCCTCTTAGACTTCCTAATTGTCTTTAAGCACACGTCACTACTCTTACTGTTAGATTCAGTAAGCAGCATAGGGGACCAAAATCAAGAAGTCATCTATTGCGCCCCGGACACTCCCCAAGGGGGAATGAATTTTTTTATATATATATAATAAGAGTATTAGTAAGAGATATAAGAGGCAAAAGAAATATAGGTGGAGGACAAGATGTTCTCAAAAGAGAGAAGAAAGGATCTTTCAACTCTTGAAATATTAGTTTTTGAAGAGAGCTTGTATCTCACATCGAAAAATTAAGTAGATCCAAGGTTGGTTTATATACTTAAAGACGACTCCACTCATTGCCAATTGGTTTTAGGTTGGATGTTGTAACATGGTAGTTGAGCTTGGTCGGGGGTGGTTGGTGAGTCAAAGTCTCTCAACCAATTGATTTCCACGACCTATTTACTTGTCTGTTTTGGTGTCCCTTAGCTTGTGTTTTCAGTTTTGCTTTAGTTTGGTTTGTTAGCATCCATGCGAGCCCAGATTGCACGAGAGGGAGGGTGTGAAGAGACTCAAGAGAGCTTGTATCCCATAGCAGAAAATTAAGCAGACCCAGGGTTGGTTTATATACTTGAAGGACCACCCGCTTATTGTCAATTGGTTTTGGGTTGGATGGTCTAACAAGTCTCAATTCAACTCAAACCAACAAAGCATTGTCTCAACTATTTGGGGTCGAATTGGTGAATTTAGTTTCATCAATGTATAGTCTCTTTTTCAACATTCATCTAACAGGTTCTTTCTATAAGACCTGATATAACTCCTAGAAACTACCCAAAAAAAAATTTGGTTCATTTTTCTAGTGGCGTTCACATTAAGCCAAAGGTCCCATTTGGGAAAAAATGAAAACTTATACAATCTCACTCCTATTTTTTAGTTATTGTTTTGGCATAAAAACCGTCTTTTTCTTTCTATTGTATTTCTTTTTGATTTCGTCTCTGATTTTGAATAATTAAAATTTGATTCTTCAAGTTTAATAATGTTATGGAGATTAATAAATATCCTAAAGTTAGTATTTGAGATTTCTAAATTGTCCCCTCAATATTACTAACCTTGAACCTGTGTAGAAGTTTTGAACATTGCCTCTCAATTGATTCATCCACTTCTGATTCTTTTCCTTGCATCATCATGTCTTCAACTCCAAAAGCCCCATTCCAGCTGCTCAGTTGGCAGACATGGGGTTCAATTCCGTTAGCACTCCAGTCTAACCATTTTCAGATTATTCATTATAGCTACAGGCAAACTTCTCTTACTCTCTTTAGGGTGTAAGATAATGAAAGTGGTCAGTTTGAATGTTTCTAGTTGTCATTTTGTTTTTTTGTCACTGGACTTTTTCTTCTATTGTTACTCTAAAAGTATTCGGACACAACTATATCGTCAACTATTTATGTCCTTTGTTATGCAGCAAGCACATGTTTCGTTCTTTTGCCAAGTGTTATACAATATTTTCTGTGTTCTGATTTTATTTATGTTGCATCTTTATGATGCCTACTCCCCCCCCAAAAAAAATGTCAATTCTAGGCCGAGTCCATGGTAGCAGAGTGGAAGGAGTTTCTTTGGGATGTCCCAGAAGAGAGAGTTGCTTTATGGGGCCACTGCCAGACACTGTTCCTCAGATATTCCTTCCCAGCATTGCAGGTGTGTTTTATTCATTAGCTGCAAAAATTGCTGAGCAGTGAAACAAAGTTGTGTTTTTGTTGCTTTTATATGTACTACTTTTTTACATGCTGTTGGTTCAGGCAATTGCTTATTATTTGCTGAGATGTACTGCTGTTATTTTGTTGTAGGCAGGATTATTCTTCCTTAAACATGCAGGATCTGTGGAGAAAGATCTTCCAGCAAGAGAGCTCCATGAACTGTTACTTCTTTCTCTACAATGGTTAAGTGGGATGATAACACAGTCTAACCCGTAAGTGATTTCACCCAAATCTATATTTCTTCATATTTTCGTATAAAATTTGTCCTTTTAACCTGTGCACTGAATTTTTCAGAGTTTATCCATTGAATCTTCTGAGAGAAATTGAGACTAGAGTGTGGTTACTAGCGGTAGAATCAGAAGCTCAGGTAAAGAGCGAAGGAGATTTTACCTTAAACAGTTTCATCCGGGAACCTTGGGCTGGAAAGGGTTCCAATATTATAGACAGCACTGCAAGTATTATTACAAAAATGGACTCTCATATAGCAGCAAGGATGAAAGCTACCGAGAGGAGTGATGCAAGGGAAAATAACCAGACATATCATAAGTTCGCCCAAGTTGTAGATGCTAGCTTTTCAACTACATCAGGAGTGAGCACAAAGACCAAACGGAGAGCCAAAGGCTTTGTGCCATCAAGACGGCCTTTAATTGATGCAGTGGATAAAACCCCGGAATCTGAAGATGGTATTCTTCTCCTCAATCCTAGAAGCGACTTGCATTTGCAAGATGAAAACTTTAGAATTGAAGCATCTTTTTCAAGGTGGGAGGAAAGGGTTGGGCCTGCGGAGCTGGAGAGGGCTGTTCTTTCTTTATTGGACTTTGGACAGATTTTAGCTGCCAAACAACTCCAACATAAGCTTTCTCCATCGCACATACCATCTGAATTCCTACTCGTTGATGCAGCTTTGAAGCTTGCTTCTATTTCAACGCCTGGTGGCGAGATATCCATATCAATGTTGGATGATGAAGCGTATTCTGTTATTCAGTCATACAATTTAGCCACTGACCGCCATTTGGTTGTCCCACTACAGGTTTTAATTATAATCATTTTCTTGTTTCTTTTCGCTTAAGTTCCTGCATGCATCTGAGTAAGTGTGACATATGCAAGACAGCTCACTTGCACATCATTTCCCCCCCAACATTAAAGGAAATTGACCATTATCATCCACTAGTTTCAAAGTTGCCATTATTTTGGCCAGATTTGGTATATTTAATTGTAGACTGGTTTTTTGTGCACCATATTTTGAAATGAAAATGTATTAACCTGCCCTATTATAAGTTTTTTTGTGATTTCCCCCTTTCTTTTCTTTCTATGGGATCTTCTGCTATTTGATGTATGCATGTTGAGTTTGATTATCCTTTTTCTGACCTTATGCAGTTTCTTTTGGTACTGTAGGTATTGGAGAGCTTAGCAACCATGATTGTGGAAGGTAGAGGCCGTGGACTATGTAAGAAAATTATATCAGTAGTGAAAGTTGCAAATGTATTGGGCCTTTCGTTTTCCGAAGCATTTGAAAAGCAGCCAATTGAACTGCTACAGCTGCTTTCGCTTAAAGCACAAGATTCTTTCGAGGAAGCAAAGCTCCTTGTGAAAACACATTCTATGCCAGCTGCTAGTATTGCTCAAATTCTTGCAGAATCCTTTTTAAAGGTGACTTTTTCTTTTGCTCAGAAATCTATGGCATAAGCATGTTGATTATTTCAACTCATTTGGTGTACATTTGGCATCTGTGATGGGGTAAGAAAGATACCTAAGGTCTCGCTAGGACAATTGAGTGGGCATCTGCTTGGTTTTTGACTCCATACATAATTCAGATTCATTTTAGTGTTCGAACATCATCTCCCTGGTTGGATCATACAGGATTATGCATTTTGATTTAGGCTACGTGAAGTGGACAATTCCATCTGTTTTTATGTTGGGATCTGACTTGTTTTAATGAGTTAAAAATTAAAACTTGACTAATTAATACATTCCAGGGTTTATTAGCTGCACATCGTGGGGGATATATGGATAATCAGAAAGAGGAAGGACCTGCTCCTTTACTATGGAGGTTCTCAGACTTCTTGAAGTGGGCCGAGCTTTGTTCCTCAGAACCAGAAATTGGCCATGCATTGATGCGTTTAGTGATTACAGGACAGGAAATACCACATGCCTGTGAGGTACTATTGTGGTTGGGATAGTTGCTGTCAATTTAAAATTATAAGCTTAACATGGATCAATGAATCCAGTTCCTATTGTATTTTTTAATCAACATTTCAAAATCTCCCCATCTCCGTCATGTTATTGAAGGCATGATTATCAAGTAAACTTCAGCATATGATTACATGTGTGGATATCTAACTACCCCTATTTAATTAAATCAAAGATTGTTATATCGTTAGCTCCTCTAGAAAATAAAAGGAACATTTAGCTATTTGAGTTGTTTCTTGACATTGTCATCTCGGTTAGATGGGAAACTTACTCTTCCCTGAAATATGATGTTACAGGTTGAGCTTCTTATTCTATCCCACCACTTCTACAAGTCTTCATCTTGCCTCGATGGAGTTGACGTTCTTGTAGCTCTTGCAGCCACCAGAGTGGACGCGTATGTTTCAGAGGGTGATTTTCCATGTTTGGCTCGCCTGATTACTGGAGTTGGAAACTTCCATGCCCTTAATTTCATTCTTGGAATTCTTATTGAAAATGGTCAGCTGGACCTTCTTCTTCAAAAGTATTCAGCTGCTGCTGACACAAACACGGGCCCTGCTGAAGCTGTCAGAGGATTTCGAATGTCAGTTCTCACATCACTGAAGCAATTTAATCCAAACGATCTGGATGCATTTGCCATGGTTCGTGTTTTTCTGTAGTCTGTGAATACACTTTTTTTATGTTTTGTAAGCAGTTGTCTGAAAATAATTACTGATTCGTTTCGGCCGCTCCGTAACATATTTTTCTGCAGCATTACTATCTATGTACCTGGCTGTATAGTACACATAATGTTTGTTGTTGAGGAGGGTTTCAAATCAAGTCTCATTGGCTGACACCATGACTTTGATACTAGCCTTTTGATGATCCTTGCAATGTTATCCATCTACCTTGAACTTCTAGTTTGAAGGCTTTCCAAAATATCAGATGTTTGGAATGTTTCTAATCACATTTTCTTAGAGTGAGGCAGTTTCCTAGACAGGTGGTCCAAATATTTTGATGCATTTTTTACATGTGGGTGCACATATAGCAAGTAACAGTGCATGATGCCAGTCTCTTTTTATCGGTTGTGAACTTGACCATTCTGACAACTATATTACAAGCGCAAACAGTCTGCACAACAATAATTACCAAGTGTCTTTTCACGGTGTGGATGGTGTAATTCAATCTTTATCTTTTCTATTCTTGAGGACATTCATTTCTCTAATGCCAAAGAAGCTTCAAAATAGCTTATTAACTTCTTCTCTGCATCCATAAAATAATAACATTGCCGTTTTCCTCCTGTAGGTTTACAATCACTTTGACATGAAGCATGAAACAGCCTCTCTTCTGGAATTGCGAGCTGAGCAATCATCTCAGCAGTGGTTTTTACGTTACGACAGGGACCAGAATGAAGACCTCCTAGAATCAATGCGCTATTTCATTGAAGCTGCTGAAGTTCACTCTTCTATTGATGCTGGCAACAAAACACGTGCCGCTTGTGCACAGGCATCCCTTGTCTCTCTTCAGATACGAATGCCAGATTTCCAGTGGCTCAATCTCTCTGACACTAATGCACGACGAGCACTAGTTGAGCAGTCCCGTTTCCAAGAGGCACTGATTGTTGCAGAAGCCTATGGTCTTAACCAGCCTAGTGAGTGGGCCCTCGTACTTTGGAATCAAATGCTTAAACCAGAGCTTATTGAAGAGTTTGTGGCTGAATTTGTGGCTGTTCTTCCTCTCCAGCCCTCAATGCTTGCTGAACTTGCAAGATTTTATAGGGCTGAGGTGGCAGCCCGGGGGGATCAATCCCATTTCTCAGTTTGGCTGACGGGGGGAGGGCTTCCAGCAGAATGGGCGAAGTATCTAGGAAGATCATTTAGATGCCTGTTAAAGAAGACTAGAGATTTGAGATTACGGGTGCAGCTGGCCACTGTGGCAACTGGTTTTGGCGATGTTATTGATGCTTGTGTGAAGGTACTGGATAAGGTCCCTGACAATGCCGGGCCACTTGTGCTGAGAAAAGGGCATGGAGGCGGATACCTCCCTCTGATGTAAACAACCGACTCTGGTGGATATGACCTGTTTTTTTTGTGACATGATGTTGATGATCACGGCATGATAGGTCAACAATGAAGATGATGATGGTGATGATAAATTCCTGACACTCCATTACGAAGAGGTCAACATGTATCATGTGAATATTAGGTATAGTTGTAGATTAGATACAGGGTTGGTTTAATAGATTTTGCTCCTATTCTTTTTTCCTTTTCCGTTTTCCGTTTTCCGTTTTCCCTTTTGAGCTTCACAAGCAGCAGAGGGTACCTGGAAGAAAATACAGGTAGTTTATTTCAATGTGAGCGATGTCTTGGGAAAACTTGTGATTTTGACACTTACAATTTTTTTTCCCAAGTCTTTTGAAATCAGGGGTGAGTTTAATGCGTGTGTTGGGTGTTATTGTTTCTGTAGCAGATGTACATTATTTTTTCACTAGGACTGAACAATTTGTACATATTTTTTATCAATGAATCTGTTCCTACTAGGTTGATTTTGTTTTCATCTTCATTTTGATATTTAAGTTTATATTTTTAATTAGATTAATATCACTTTTTACCCCTAAAGATGTTTCAATTCTCAATTTGTACCATCAAACATTAAAATTTTTAATTTACATCCTTAATGTTATGAATTGGTAGTAATGTGGGTCTCGCATAGGTTTCAAGTGTGGGTTTATGAATAAATTCACTGACTGTTAGATGTTTTATATGACTTGCACATAATAATGTTAGCCTCTATCTATGTACCAATTTTCCGAGAAGTATATTGTTCTTGTTTGTAGTTCAAATTTTCCAAGGAGACTTTACCACTTGTAAAGCAATGCAGGGTGATTTGATTACAGCACTAAACTATGGAGTAGCATGTATAAAAGACCTGATGCAAATCCCTTGGAGTTGCTCTAGGTAATTTGGGCATGCTTTAATCATGTATTGTTTCAATGGTCGGAAGAGGTGTAAATTTGTACGTTCAATATTTTAGTCTCTCTAGCCATATAAAAATGTAAGTTTCACCGATACGAGTGGGTAATACGTGATTATATATCCAATATCTATTTTACAGTCAAAGTGCGATTGATTGGAAAGATGTCCGTTTAAGAAAGACATGTTTGGGAATCATGAGGATAATTTGGTGGTGTCTAAAGGGGGAAAAGAAAATATTATATACAAAACTTCTTTCCTTTTTTTTTGACGAAATAGATTATACCATCACCTCTTTTGCAAATGACAAAAAATGCCCCGTCTCTTTGTATCATACATTGATTATACCTACACACTTTTTGAAATGAATTTTATCAAGAGCAGTCTGAGTAGCTCTTCACTTGGTTGTACAAGAAGCAGCCCGAGGGGGCTACTATGCTCACCACGCACTTGCATTACCGCGCTCCCTCTTCGCCCAGTTCCTATTGTAAAAAAATCAAACTTTTCCATTCATGCACTTAAATTTGTATCCAGTCTAACTCTCTCAGCACGCAGGATAAATTACATCCACAGAATAATGGCACCCCCTACTCATGTAGAAAATATTCATTACAACGGTGATAGCACATAATAGTGTAATGTAATATCACTAACTAATAATATTAAAACAAATAAATAAATGAACCTCACAAAAATTGTCATGTAAGCAAATAACTCTCTACTCTTCCTCCGTCTAAGTCCAAGTGGAGTTCATCTTATTCACTTGGGGTTTTATTATTGGTTGGTGATACCATATCATCAATGTGACATGGTATCACCGTTGCATTCAATATTTACTCCTATCCATGACAGAGCAACTACATCCCTTGAACTATCAGGAAAGGAGAATTTTTGCAGTAGTACAGAACTAGAGCTCATTTCACCACTTACTGGGAAAAAAAAGCTCATTTCATCACATTTGATTCAAAATTAGTTTTCCCAGAATCTCAAGGAATATCTCAGTGCTTGAGGAACATATAGATTTCAGTTTTCTCAACATTCTTGTGCTACTAATGGGATCTAAAAATGAATCTAAATGTAGTAAAATTGAAGAAGAAAGAAAATTGCAATCCAGCCAAGCAAGCCTTCAAGGATGCAGCTTCATCTAATCTTGCTTTGAGGAATATGGATCTTGATGAATAGGGCGCCTCTTAGCAAGGAATCGCTTTGTGCTCTCAAGAACACCAAAGAATATTGAACCCCCAATGCCAATCCACAGCACTCTTGGCCCAATACCCTATAGAGAAAGAAAAGTTGAGAACTCCATAAATTTATTGACACAGGATGTTGCATGTTTTCAAACTTAGTGAAGTGCTCTTTTCAAGCTGATCAAGATATGCCACAACCCAAGAATTTTTCGGACCTAATAAGGTTCCAAGTATTTCTTCTGTAATTAGAGTCTAATATATCAAAAGCATCTTCCCTGCATTGACACGACAAAAAATGTTGCTTATATCTGATCATAATTCTACCGAGAATCCACTAACGCTTCATACCTAAGCTGAGAATAATCCCACTTTCCACAGTCAGTCAAAATGTAGCTGAACATTAGCCAGTGAACTTCCAAGTGTTCTAGCATTACTTTGCATTTTCTCTAAATTTTATGATCCATCTTTATATTTTGCATTTTGGAGGGCAATTTCTTACTTTCCATTTCGGTAAGATTCCTTCCTCTCACCACTTACCAAGTTTCATCTAAAAGAAGAAAATGTACCCAAATTAAAAGTAGAATAAGATGATGTATACGTGTGCATTTAGCTCGATGCTAGAATGATAAAAACCTTATCACCTCTTGTAACATGAAGACAAAAATACCTTCAAAAGGGCAGGAGGTCCTTCCTCTTTGACAATTGTCTGAACACAATCAAAGATACCTTTGTATTGGTTTGCTGATCCCTGCAGAGGAAAAAAGAGAGAATGCAGTAGCTTGCCAACTGATATATACACTCATTCTGCCATGCATACATGGTGCATTCCTTTCCATATGTATACAGACAAAGATGACACGGAATTAGAAGAATGCAAGGAGTCTGATTGGCCTTACCTGAACCATTAACCTTGTCTTTATCACATCAAGGGGAGTAGTTATAGCTCCTGTGAGTGCACCTATAAGAAATAATAATACCTTACAGAGTATTAGATCTCCATGCGTGCAGTTTTGCAATTCCTCTCTTTCACTATGACAATGAAATTTGGTTTTCAACTTACAAGCAAACACCCCAAGATTCTGAAGCCATAAAAAAAGAAACAATCTTACAAATCACTGTAAACAATCGAGAACCATACCCGTTTTCCTATACGATTGTAAACTGAAAGGAACTGAAAGAAAAATGTAATAAGCATGACAAATATTTGCATTTTAGTATTCTAATTCACACCTGATTAAATTTTGGCCTGTTTTTGTACAGTAGTAGCTCGTAAAAGGTAAGGTCGTGTGCAACTTCTCTTTTACTTTTTCTGCCCTTTAATGAACCTCAAGGTAAAATTTATGCAGCTCGAAGCTAAATGGTGGGATGATCATTCACTTGTGTTCTTTAAAACTCCTAAAATCATGCATGTCATGCAAATTCCAGGATGTAAAAAATACAAACGCTGCAGCAAGATGGCACCAATCCAAGTTTTGAAGATTGGAAAAGAATACACCACAGAAACTCATTATAGGCATATTATTTGTACCACATTCACATATTTTTTCATGATTCTAATTTCTATCTACCATAATTTTTCAATAAAACACAATAATTGTCTAATAAAACACAATTTGAACTTCTAGGTATTGAAATCTTGTACAGAAAATATTGGCTCCTTTGCATCCGTACTGGTTACTTATTTACCCCTGCAACAAAGTTGTCTCCATTCTTCTGTGAAATGAAGCATACCAAATAGACTGCATGGCGATCCAATGGAAATCTATTGTAAATGGTGTCATTTGTTACATGTAATGACCCAAAATGATGGATTTCTACCTTTGATTATCGGGTTCATAAAATCAGTAGGGGTGACACCCACTACTTGGAAGGATGTACTGCATGAACAAATCGTTACTTCAATATGCAAAGCATAAAGAAGATACCACCAATCATAGATCATGTGAAAAATTTTAGCACTTTGATGGCTATGAGAACAACTGTATCTCAATATATTTAGAAAGCACCAATGGCACAGGCACAGCATGGCATTCTTCGGCAACGACATACATGTTGATCACACTTGATTGTCGGCAACAAGCATGGTACAAATTACACAACATGGTCAGCATTAGGTATTGCACAACTACTGAATATGCATTAGTGCTTAGTCTATAATGTACTAAACCAAACGTGGTACAAGAGTATCCATCTCTACATCATCTTCCATGACTTTGAAATTATTGGAAATTCCCAAGGAGCTCCAAAACCTTATTAGCGCAATATGATATCGTCTACAGATATAATAGTAAATTACCCAAACAGCTCATATCCTTCAGCAGTGCTTCAATTTGTTTTATGAACAAGTTTCAATACTTGAACAAAACACATTATTAATTACTTGAAAAGCAAGATTCCCTGTTCAGAGGTTTCTCACTCTTTCTTTATGCTTCTATTCTTACACAATAAATTTATTGAAAAGTTATGGTTTCTCATTGCCAGAAGACTAAAAATTACTTGCAGCTTCTCCTTAAAAGAGAGGACAAAAGATGGACATCTATTAAAGATGCATTTTGTGCAATATGCACGAATCATGATGTTCATACTACTGTTTGTGCATCTGTGGTTCATTCTTCCCTTTTTTGGTGATGTGCTACATTTCAAAAGCAAATGTTAAGCCATAACTAAGTTCTGCATCAAATTCCAGTACTAGAGCCCCCAGTAGAGGAGATATGTAAATAGTTAGAGTATGTAAAGGCACTTCTCTTTTTAAAACCATAACACAAAAAAGATTCTACTCAATAACCAAATGCACATGAGATGAATTGTATGTGTACTGTCAAAGATGTCATGATACAAATCAAAGAATTCCACATAAATAGAGGCTATTCCTAGTTAAATTACCAGCAAAAGCGCCAATCATAGCATTCTCAGGATCATTTAGATCTCTCTTGGCCTGACAGAAAGGCAGAAGAAGACAAAGATTATTAACGGAATTCGGCGAATGAAGTACAACTATATACAGTAATAGTGTTCTACTTCAATTACTCATCAACTACAGAAAAAAAAAAAAAAAAACTCATCCATTACTACAATTTCACATGGACTCATATACTAACACCGTGTTATTGTTCATCTGAATGGTTAAAACTCACACTCTTGTTCACAATCGTGCCTGGAACTATACAAGTAAAATCATGAAATAAACAAACCATAAATTTTCACAGATTTTGGGCCTTGGAACAACAGTAAGGTTGATCTGTGCAGTGACTTGAGCATAACAGGTTCTAGTCACAAAACAACCACTCCATGTGCAGGGTTAAGGCCGCAAACATGTGACCCTTTTGGACCACGCAGTGATGGGAGCTTCATTTATTGGGATGTACTTACTTTTTCTTAACCAGAAATTTTCATGTTAAGCAATAAAAAAGCTTACTCAAACAGCTTAAGTCCAGGAGAATTTACCCAATCCGACTATAAAATAAATTACTATTTTACTGAAATATTTGGGTCTATGTTTCTGTTACATGGACTTGGTACTTTGGTCCCAATTACCTGTGTCAACACGACATGACACCAACGAGGAGATGAGGTAGAGAGGAGGAGGAGAAGAAAGATGACCACAACAAACTGGATTATAGATCCGGAGATCCCCAGATCTTCAATCGATAACTCTAGTACCTAAAAATTGCAGTGATCTCTTGGATTAGTCAAATCAAGAAGTGGTAGTGGCATCAGGTCCATCAGATTAAATGCAGGAGAGGTGGGATGGAGGTTGCTGCAGGTACTTGTTTCTCTTAATCAACATCTAATTGATCAAAGAGACTGGAAACACTTTTATCAAAACTAGGATACAGGATCTGTGGGAATCCTAGGCAAACTTTCATACAGGGCGCAAATTTCAGGATTAAATACGGAATTTGAGTAATTCACATTTTTTATTAGTCGAATTCCCATTGGTTTAGGGGACAATCCACCTTTGGTTTTTGGGTGCCACTTCAAATTTCAAATCTCTCATCATCTTTTTCGGCCATCAGATACAGGGAATGTCACCTTCTGAAAATTCAAAAAAAAAAGAAAAAGAAAAAGAAAAGCCACTGGATTGCTGGTGGCAAGACTGAACCTTCCTCACGCCATTAGATCATTACCCCAAAGACCATCTAGGCTACGTACTTGTGCTTTAATTTTGTCCAATGTATGCTGTGTATTTATCAATTATGAAGTCCATAATATACAATAGTACATATGACACTTTGGGCTATCCCCCTGTCGCTCTGTGATGCTGCACCCTAGATTAAACAAAAGTTATAACTTCATATATTCCACCACTAGCTGTCGTGTATCTCTAAACCAACCCCATTTCATTGGAATTTGTTTAATAAATCCCACTTCAATCGACTCTTTTCAACTATACCTCATAAACAATTAACTATGGATAGTATTACATTAAGCAAAATATTATATATCCCACGTGTCCTCGCATCTGTATCTGTATCCAAATTTTGGACACTTTCCCAAAATTTAAAGATTATGCAAGTCAAATGCATACCCATAAAAAAATGTTAATATTCAATCCTGCACCAATCTTTGCAGCTTTAAAATTGAAAACCATACAATGACAACATTGGAGAGATAAATTCAGAACTGTTAAGAGATCTCTTTTATCCCACATCGAAAAATTAGGCCACCAAGGTTGGTTATATACTTAAGCGGATACTCCAACCACTGCCAATTAATTTTGGGTTGTCTTCTCTAGCATGGTACCAGAGTTCGATTTTGTGTGGCCATTGCGTAGTTGTTTGTTTGTTTGTTTGTTTGTTGACCTCACATGCGAACCCGGGTCCCACATGAGGGAGGGTGTCAAGAGAGATTGTATCCCAGATCAAAAAATTAGGACCACCAGGGTTGATTTATATACTTAAGGGGCTACTCCACCCATTGCCAATTGGTTTTGGGTTGGATCCTCTTACAAGAACAACAAACCTGGGAAACCAGCTTGGTTATGTAGAATGAAGATCTATGCTGGAAAGTATCTTCCAAACAATAAGTATACAACATAGACATCTGGTAAGTTTCCTTGGAAATATGCTGAATAGTTTTACAAAAGAAAGAAGTATAAAGTAGGCATATCAATATGACTAAGAACATGCATGTTGGAGTTGACACCACTATGTAAGCAGTAGGAGAGGAAACAAGTGGACTTCCAATAAAATTAAGCTTAATTCAATAATTTAAGTAAGCTCTGGTTATGGATGATCTAGAGGTGTGTGCCACGAGCTCAAGATGATGGCTTGTGTTCAATGTAGTTTGCTGACATTATCATTATGGATAAATGATGGTCGAGCTCAAGACCTAACAAACATGTCTTGAGCAATGACACCACTGATTTGACTTGAGCAATGGTATGGAATTACAAACAATCATCTCGAGAAGAAAGACCCATATAGACGACCTCAAGTTCTTAGCAATGGGGCTTGTTATATGAGTTGAACCAAGTTTGAAAATTTTCATGCTAGAATCCTAGGCAGACAAGGGAACAAGAAGGGGCCCATCTACCCACTCTCGAGATCCCAAAAAAATTGTAACCGAGGGATCTATAGTCTATATACCTTGCCTATGGTTCAGTCATGTAAAGTACATCAAATCTCCTATAGACATGTGCCCTGTCAATATAAAACATAAAATATAAATAAATTGGGATCCACATTTCAATCAATGCAGTTACAAAGATCAGCATTGCTACGGCGAAGGTGGATTAATAGGTCATTTTTATTTTTCATTACAATTAATGTTCCCATCAAAAATTTGTCGCATTGAAACAGACATGCATCAAACTTATCATTTGCTACAACAATTCTAGGCATCACATCTTTTTATATGAAAAACTCTAATAACATAAAATGAAAAAGCTTACCGCCAACTTATAACCTATTCGAAGCTGCTCATACAGGCAGAATTGAATCGCATCAAATGGTAAATCTCGCAGCAAAAAAGATCCATACCCCTACAATTTCGAAATTGAACTTCAATGTGCGTGCACAGAGCTCTACATGAAAATTTGAATAACTAATTTCATGCAGATTTTCTTTTCTTTTAATAATCTCAAAAGGCAGGTTATCAAAAACTAAAATCGCTGAGAAGGAAACAGTCAGAGCCATTCACATACTTTTGTTTGTGTGTGTGTGAGAGAGAGGGAGAGAGATTTTATACCGCATAGAGACCTTTAAAACCCTCCTTGGAAACAATAAGGCGGACAGCATCAGGGGCAGAAGCAAATTGCCTGGTCTGCATCCTTTGCTTGACAACCTGCAGTCAAGACAAAAATAAAACTACATAACATCAAAAAAAAAATAGCAAGAAGAATAAAAATAGACATGCACAATTAACTGTGTCTACCTCTGTTGGAACACGTATCAGAGAAGCAGCAAGCCCTCCAATGGCACCTGCAGTCTAAATGGAATTCAACAGCCTTCTGAAGTAACAACAAAAGGTTTGCTCATGCGGAGAAAAGAAAGGTACTCTTAATACAAAAATTAGAGTTCACCATAAGCTAATTCCAAGAAGCGCAGCTACTGTTCTGACCCCTATCTATGTCAAAGACACATCAGGTATCGATACTAAATGGCAACCCGTAAAATACATGTCCAATATTTCCTACTTCCTAGACATCAAATAATTGGAAATATAAATTTTACTTTTTAATAGTGTAATTAAAACTCCTTAAATACTCTCGCAGTTGCATCCAAAGCAACCATTATAAGACAACATGATGTGTTCTAGTCAGTACATTTCTATGTGAAATAGGAAGCGACACAAATGATAATAAAGCATATTCCATTTGATTTCAAAATAGTGTCCGTCAACATAACTCCATTTTTCTTACAAGTTTGTTGTAATTAGATACTTAAAATGTTATTCATTTCCATGAAGCTGATTGTACATCATACTATATTTATTCATGTTATTACCGTCCCCTTTGATATTCGTCTCTTGTTTTCCCTGCATAAGTCATATATCAGCATGTCCATAACTGTTGTTTTAACGTGCATCTGTATCCATGGTCTACGAAAGCAAATAGTGTTCCTTTAGTCTACAACATAATGAGCATCCAAAATCCAATTTCAAGACTAGACAAATCAGATGACTATTGGACAGGTTCTGCAGTATTTTCCAACAATTTCTAGGCACCTAATGCACTGAAAATTATAGAAGGTAGATCAGAATCAAAAGCAGATTCAATATTAAAATTAATTCAAGGAGGATTATAATCTGAAAATATCAGAGCACAGGATGCTCAATTGTGATGGCATTGACAATTGTAATAAACTAAACACCTAGCAGAAGAGTAATATTTTTCCTTGACAAAAAACTTCCATACCCTAGTAATGATTTGAGAAGAGCATTTAAGGTCACAACTAAATGATGTGCCAATGCAAATCTATTCATATCATAAAAGGCGAGGTAAGAAACTCTCACCAGATGAGCAACGGCACTAAGATTTTCAGGGAAAACCTTCAATAATTTCTGCTTTGTGGGTTCATAAACACCAACAAACATGGCCGAAGCCCTGTTATTAGAAGAACCATCATAAAAATCATTCAATTGTATCCCAGTATTTTCTTAGAAAATAAAACATTAGAGGTGTTGATAGAGATCAAAAAGGGATTGGATGAGATTAAATTGAAGAATTGAATTTTATTATTTGTTTTAGTATTATTTTATTAGTTAGGGAATATTTGTTTGACTAGGAGTATTAATTAAAGTTTAACTAGGAAATTGTCATCGAATTTTTGTAGGATAGGGATTTGAGAGTTTGATTATAAAACTCTTTTAGTATTTTAGTAGGAAAATAGTTTTTATTTTAATAGGGGACTCGGCCTATAAATAATAGTGTAATCCCAACTATTTTGAGAAGAGTAAATAATATAATAAAAGTGGTTCTCTATTTAGAATTTATGTGTTTCTACACCGATTTCTTGCGAGGATGAAGTAAATCTCTTCCACCCTTTATTCTTTCTTCTTCTCTTTCTATTCTGTGATTTCTAGTCCTTCCCGATCTACATCAATTGGTATCAGAGCCCAATTTCGATAAGTTAAAAAAAAAAATATTGTTCATCGGCATAGTTCACCACAGAGTACTATTTATCGACATTGTTCATCTCGGAGTACTGTTCATCTGCACTGTTCATACCCCAAAATTAAAAAAAAATCTATAAATTCTACTCCAATCAAGATGGTGACCAATGCCGAGTTAAGTGCTAGAGTTGAAGCACATGATTCGCGATTAGATTCGCTCCAAGGATCAGTGGATTCACTCCAAGTATCAGTTGATTCACTCCAAGCATCAGTGGATTCACTCAAAGTATCAATGGATTCGCTCCACACATAAATGGAATATATACATGAACGTGTACACAAGTTGGCTGCCATGTTTGGAGTTAAGCTCCCAAATAAGGATCTTGCGAACAAGGTAAATTTTGATTCATCTTCTTCATCCATTGATCATCAACAAATAGTTGAAGAAGTTTTACCCAAAGAAGTTCCTCCACAACTGCAAGTTCCAGTTCAATTAAAGAATGAGCTGAAATTAAATACCATTGATGAGCCTAAAAGTTCTCCTCTATCAAACATCAATCGCTTTTGATAAGCCAATTTCAAAATATGTTCTTATGGAAGAAATTAAAATATGTTCAAAGGGTGCCACTACAGATGGAGTTGTTATTTTGTCTCCACTAGTTTATATGCTTCCTTCACCTATAATAGTGCATGTGGATACGACGGTGATAGATGCAATGCATGAAGGGATTGTTTTCTATTATGAAGATCTACAATGTTATTTTCTTGGAACACAAGCTTCTTTAGAGTTTTTGGAGTCCTTGTGGTCTTCCAACTCTTCGGAACAGAGTTTTTTTCAACCGAGGAGAATTGATAGAGATCGAAAAGGGATTGACTGAGATTAAATTGAAGAATTGAATTTTAGTATTTTTTTTAGTATTATTTTATTAGTTAGAGAATATTTGTTTGACTAGGAGTATTAATTAAAGTTTAACTAGGAAATTGTCATAAAATTTTAGTAGGATAGGGATTTGAGAGTTTGATTATGAAACTCTTTTAGTATTTTAGTAGGAAAGTAATTTTTATTTTAGTAGGGGACTTGACCTATAAATAATGGTGTAATCCCAGCTATTTTGAGGAGAGTGAATAATATAATAAAAGTGATTTTTTGTTGAGAATTTATGTGTTTCTTCATCGATTCCTTGCGAGGATGAGATAAATCCCTTCCACCCTTTATTCTTTCTTCTTCTCTTTCTATTATGTGATCTCTAGTCTTTCCCGATCTACATCAGGTGTCCTCTTCTTGCACTACTAGAAAGACAAAACCTTAGTGTAGACAGATATATATGAAATATACTCAAGGGTTAGGGTTCATACATGTCAACAGGAGAGACCAGAGAAAGATGATTGGCAGGAGTAAGACAGAAAAGAGAGGAAACCAAGGGAGAGGAAAAAGGAAAGAACAACCTATGTCTAGAGAGAGAAATAAATGTGTAGGGGCAGTTTTCTACAGAGAGAGAAAACAGTAAATTTCTTCTTGTTTTGAGTAGCGAGCGAGTGGGAGGACTGAGCATATGAGAGGGATGGCAGTGTCCTCTTTGCCACATTATTTCAAGGGGCATGTAATTACCATTATCATCCCCTTTCTCTTTTGGGGGGTGGAACACTCACAGCACCAAGGACACCCACGGGACCTTGCGGCTCACAGGGCATAAGAATTCCACGGCATCAAGAATAGCTAGCACCTCTCCCTTGACCTACCAAACCACAACCTCCTAGAAGTGCACCCCCACTCCCCCCATGCCTAGCTGTGCAATTGTCCATGTTGTTTTCTTCAAGAGCTCATAGCTTAAGAGATGTCCTTATCAATATCGCACAACACATGCTAGTCACAAATCATGTGAAAAGAGGCTGCAATAGCAATTGTGAACTCAATATTGATATTAGGATCCAATTATAGAGACGCAATAAAGGTCAAGGTCAAGGTGAAGTTGAGGTTGAGGTGAAGGTAGAGATAAGTCCTCACTATGTCAAATGGTCTTCCATTATTCTATCTATCTTTAAAGATTTGGAAGGTGAAGGTACCTTTAAAGGAGAAGGCTTATGCATGGATAATTTCTCATGCTAAGAGCAGTACTAGTGAGGTCCTTCAAAAGAGGAGACCTAATTATTGTCTTCAACCGCAATGCTGTGTTATGTGTAGAGGCGATCACGAGAGTGTGGACCACACTTATTTTTGCATTGTCCTTTGGCACAAGCATTATGAAACAAGCTTTTTGACCTTGTCGGCTTTTCTTGGGTTGCTCCAAGGACCATGCTGTCTATGTTTTGTTTGGATGATGTGCGGCTTGGAGGAAATAGCAAATGGAAGAGCATTTGGCATAGGGCTTTCTTTGCTACATTATAGGTGATTTGGAAGAAAAGGAATGAGAATTTTTTAGGATAAATGTGAAGCTAGAGAGACTATAGGATAGACTTTATTTTTCGGCCTTTTTTTGGACCTCAATGTCTAAGGAGTTTGAAGATATTCCTCTCTTTTGTATTAGGATAAGTTGGAAGGCATCGTATGACTTGTAGTAAAATTACTTTCTATATGTTTTCCTGGCCTGTCATTGTGTAGGACTTCTTGTCCACAATTGATTTGATTTTCTTGTAATGATTCCTTTGATTATCAACAAAATTTTGTTTCTTATCGAAAATATTGTAGAGACCCCAGAAGAAAATGGAATAATGCATAGAGTGTACTCACGGTAGGACACCAGCAAGATTTCCAGCCAATCCAGAGTATAGGCCCTTAAGAACTATTTGTCCTCCACCACGAGCTGCCTACAACAAAAATGTAACAGTAACTTAACTGACAAGCATATAAACTTGTTAAGGAAATGATCTAAATTTTTGATATTATGAGCACATTCCATCCTGTCTTTTTGGAGGCTTCACCCCTTTTTGATGTGTACAATCTCATATTTGCAAAAAGGGCATTGAAGTGATATGGGACATTAGTCACAACTCAATCATTAAAACTCTAAAACATTGTAAACATCATCTGCATCATGTATGTTCAAAAGCCGAGAACTCAAAGACCAAAGAAAAAAGTCAAGGGGTCCACACATAAATAGAACAATGGAAAAATCATGTCAGATCTAAGATAAAAGTATTTTTCAGCAGCGCATCTCGTAGTCTTGACCAAAAACATAAGATGCAACATCAAAAAAGATAGCCCAAATAAAGTTGTCAAAGTAGCCAATAATGAATATCCATATGTCATAGAACCAGGATTTACTTCCGAACCAGATATTTGCTTGGTCAAAGTTGAGGAAGCACTAAAGTACTAACTGTCAGTGAAAAACAATAACGAGTTCGGATATACGCTGCAGAGAGATTGTCAAGCTGGAGGTGAAAGCAACAATTGCTGTCTGCTGCTTATCTACAGCCATGACTCGACACTTCAGCATCTACCAGCTACTATTTCATAATGTCACTAAGGAATTCTTTAATCTTCATTGCAAATCAATTATATATAAATACACTCAGTTGACTTGCCTGCAGTCGTGTCTTTATTGTATCAATTGGATATAAAGCTGTTTCAACGACTACTCCAGCTGTACCTCCTGCAATAACACCCTCTGCATAATTCACCAAAGCAGTTAGAAACATGAAAACTTGAAATGTTAGATATATCTATTCCTACTATTAAAAGTAAATTCTATCAGACTAAAACAAAAAGGAGCAAAAGGGAACAGTTTGATTGATTTTTCCCAGATTAAGGAACCAAGAGTTGAAAACATATGTACTCAAGAATAGATGCTTCGTCAGAACTCTGCTACAAAGTCCTTCTGTAACACAATAGGGCATGGTTTTTTATTTACTCAATGTCACTTCCACGAGCTCATATTACAGAATCAATGAGTTAGAAACTCAGTTCTTTTTCATACATGAAAACTTGTTACATAAGCATTCCGTTATGGATGCATGCCCATTGCAAACTCAGTTCTTTTTCATACATGAAAACTTGTTACATAAGCATTCCGTTATGGATGCATGCCCATTGCAAGCTAAGGATTATACACAAGGTCTTATGTTTAAACAATGCTTATGGTTTGATGTTATTTCCCTACTACATCTTCTTCAGCTAAGAACTTCGTTTTACCGTGCTTGATTAGAATCTGACATGCAATACATTCTTTCTATGCAGAGCCATGGTACTAAGGTAATAACTTCGGCAACAAACTTTCAGCATACCAAATAAAGTGCGTAAGAAATCAAATGGCTTCTCTTCTCCACAGCTGACTGATGCAAAGAACTTCTTCGGTTCCAACTCCATGTTTTGCATTTTCTCGTAGGATGCATCTGCAAAACCAGATCACCTGGTCAAACAAGAATTGAGGATAAGAGACAAAGCGTCAATAATCAAAATCATCGGGGCATGGTATTGTTTAGTATGGCTCTTTGTCTTCCATCTGACATTTGCACTAAGCTCATTCCTCAAACATATACAAGCAATAATGTAACTCTTTTGAAAGAGATATATTGGATTTTTGTACACCATTTCAGTCCATGAATTACAGAAGTCGCAATGCGCAGTCCGTATCATTCAAAATGCAAATCCAGTTACATCCTTACTAAGAGTAATTTTTTCTTTTAAACAAAAGGCTTTATCGTACTTCATCAGTCTTCCCTAAGGTGCTATAGTGGTTTACTTAGATCGTCAATATATTGGGCATCATGATAAAATAACTTTCCTCGCAATGTTATGTTCACTTGTGCATAGATAATCTTTAACACTTTGGATGTATTATGGAGTTTATTAAGTTATGTTCTCGATGCTCAAGTAAGGAATGACACTCGCCAAAGTCTTCTTAACTTACATACTTCAGAATATATATTCCATATCCCACACCCAATGCTAAAATTGCATGTTTCCAGAACTTTAATTTGAAAATCAAGCAACAAAACAGGACCACATTAACAATTTCGTTTGATTGATAAGAAATTCAGATTCATCTAAACCCAGACAAGTACAATTAATCTATTCAAGCTTTAACAGGCCCCCAAATTTATCTTTTATAATACCCATACCTTCTTGTCAAAATATTAAACAAAAAACCTGCACATTACCTAACTCAAAAAACAGAAATTCCACAATGTGTCCCAAAATACTCCAAAATTATGAATAAAACACACACTTATTACTGTACAAGAATAGTGATTGAGGAATTTAAGCTACCTGATGATACTATGGTTGAGCTTTTCGTACCAACAGCCAATGTAAAAGGACCCATCAAGCTCCCAACAGCTATATAACTAGAATTAACCGTACTTGAGAGAAATTTCAGAACAAAATAAAAAATAAGGCACAATAAACAATCCACCACAGCATATGATTACATACAAACACATATACATATATAAATATATGAACATACATACATACATACATATCTATATATATATATATATATATATATATATATAGAGAGAGAGAGAGAGAGAGAGAGAGGGAGGTACCAGAGAGAAGTGTTGTGACTCAAGTCTCTTTGGTTGTGGGTAAAGATAAAAGGATGGTGAGAGAGTTGCAGAGAACTGAACTGTTTTATATAGGTGATAGGAATTAAATTTTGGGGGAAAATTACATTTTCATCTCCTCAACTATGACTTTTTTACTGTGTCCCTTTAACTATCATACTTTTTACCTCGTACACTCAACTATGTGATTAGTATTACTTTGTCCCAATTGTTTTATTTTGTCCCCCCTTTTTTTCATTTTGTCTCCATATGTCAACAATTTTAGTCCAAAAAGATAACAAATATTTGTGATTGAAACAATATAAATTAATCAAAATAATTGAGGAAATAATATAAAAATTCAATAATTGGAGAGGCAAAGTAAAAAAAAAATCGTAGTTAATTAGGTCAAAATATAATTTACAAGAAACGTTGGTCAACCAATTACTGTGTCATTTAACGGCCCGTTTTGCCTTGTGAAGCCTAATATAAAGGGTTTGGCCAACAAGTCAACAAGGTGCAAACTTAAATTTAATCCTACAACCGAGTGCGGGTGGTTCAATGTACCAGTCAGAACTTCTCATTCTGAAGTTAGAGATTGAGTTTTGAAATTTATATTGGGGTTCGGTTATTAATTACTATACTAATCTAATTAAGTTCGTTGCCGAGTGAAATAACATGCGAGATCAAGAACCTCGTGATCGCACAAGTGAGGGTCTATCGGAATGGTCTTTGGACGTTCTACTTTGTCTCCACCCTTTTTCTAATAACATAAAAAAAAAATTAAAATTAGTCCTAACTGTAATCAGGTTTACATAAAATTTTAGACACGTTAAAAAATAAGTTAATATGAGTTAAGTTAAAATGAACTTATACTCGGTTCAAATTTTAATAATACATAATTATAAATAAATTGAATATCAATTAAATAAATTTTAATACGACATAATTTCAATACAGTATGGATTCACCAGGGTTCAAATCATACTTGTCTCTTAATTGTGCGAGATCGTCATGGGTCAAAGAGACTTGGTGCAATTAAAAAAAAATTAGAATCTATTTGCTTTCTTTTCTATTACTCTCTATTTTTTATCCTCTTTTCCTTTAAATTTTGGACGAATTATTTTTGATTTGTTGGAAAGAAAGCTAATTCATCTATTTTTTTATCTTTCCTATTTTTCTTTCTTACCAAACATGATATTTTATCTATCTCACCAACTTTCTATCTTTTCATTTTTTTATCATACCAAATGAGACATTAGTGTGAGGATAAAATTGTAATTTTATCATGCAATTTTTTTTTTTATTTCTTCTCACCTTTCTTCTAATACCAAACTGTACAAAAATTGCCCTCTAATTTTTCATCCATCCCATGAAACAACAAGAAGGGAGAAAATATTTATTTCTTTCAAGGATGAAAAATTTATTTCTCCTATTTTTTCATCCCTCATACTTTTCATCTTTCCTATTAAATAGACCTCTGTCATATGATTTGAATTTAGTTTACTTTTTAATTAGAGTGACCGCAAAAAAAAAATTTGAAAACAAATAACTGCAAAATTTAACTAAAAAATAATATTTAAAATAGTTTTGTCAAATATTTGATAGCAATTTGGTTAAAACAATTCGAGTAAAAGTGTAATTGATGTCCATAAGAAAGGGTAAATTTGGCTTAGATTTTATTATTTACAAGGTTTTGATCTTCTTGAGAAAAAAAAATTAAAAGTAGAACTCAATTGTCCTATACAAAATTTAATGAGATCGAATGGTGTTTTAGTAATAAAAGGTAGGACTCATTGAGAATTTTTCCTTCTCTTTATCTCAAGAAATGGGGGGGCCTAGGGAGCCATGGCCCCTCAAATTTTGAAAAATATCTTATATACCCCTTTAGGTTTTAAAAAAATTATATCTCCCTTAGGTTTTCATTTTTTTTTATATGGTAATGACACTTTATATATTGTTTCAAATAAACCAAATGATCTTTAATAACCAAATGGTGAATGTCAAACACATGGATGAGTGTTTTTTTTTTTTTGGACAAAATACATTTGTTAGAATCACTTTGATGACCAAAAAAATAAAAAATAAGTTGTTTTTATAATAAACAATATACCAACTCGTGATTAATTTATTGAAAATATCGTGTGATACTCATACTTAAAAATGATAATTTGTAAGTAATTATTACATTATGTCACCCGTAAGAGAATAAGTGGGTCATGACATTGTCATATATCAATTTTTACGATTGTAATTTGTAAGTATGGGTATGTATTTATATATTATGATCCAAACTAATTTTCACATGTATAGTATAAAAGTTGATTTTGATAAGTTTTTTTAGGTGTAATTTTTAGGGCTCCTAAATATTTTTTAGAGCCCTAGGTTTAATCTCATTTTACCCATATTTTTTTAAAAAAATATTTTATTAGTTATTAATTTAAAAAAATTTTGGTATGAATTTGGTTAACCATATAATTTTGCCCAAAGACCTTCGTACTGATGTTTGTCCAAAATTAGGTTAGCAACTATTTTTTTAAAAAAATTAACTTTTAATTATAATATATTTTTTCTTATTTAGACCAGTTTAATATAATTAAGGGTAATTTAGACAATTAAAAAAAATCTTGTAACTTTTCTTTCTTTCAAACAATAGAATGATTTTTTAAAAAAAAAATTCTCGCAAGTGTTTTATGCTAACCAAATACAGGCATGGGAATATATTTTCTTTCATTTTCTCTTTTTTCACTTTACTTTCTATTATTTTCACTTTCCATTATTCTTTTATTTCTAACCAAATGGACCTATTCTAATTTTTTATCCTAAACATCTCTCTGTAATCTTCAAGCACACCTATTCTATACATAATTTATATCAATCTAGTTGGTTTGGATGAGTTTCAAAACTCCATCCCAATTTTCTTAATTTTTTTATTTTTTAAATTATCAATTTTGAATTGACTTTTGTCATTGGCCTTTTTGAATAACTTAATTCCTTATTAATATGATAATTTTTAAAATTTCTCAACTGTTCCAAGTTTCTCTCTCGTCATTTCTCCCTTTCCTGTCATTCTCTCACACACAAATACTCTCTCTTTCTCCTATAAATCTATGTTTACTGTGTACTACAACAATCGATTTAGGAGAGAGGGTGTTTATGAAATTTTCTCTTACCAAGTACTAGAATTTTTCAATTTTAAGTTTTTTAACAAAATGCGTTGATTTCATATATAATCATTCCATGTGAGTTATGTAATTACTCCTAATTACTTTATTTAATCCTCCTTAATTTAACATAGTAATTTATAATTTTTCAAAAATACTA
This sequence comes from Ilex asprella, assembly GCA_023539305.1. Lineage (NCBI taxonomy): Eukaryota > Viridiplantae > Streptophyta > Magnoliopsida > Aquifoliales > Aquifoliaceae > Ilex > Ilex asprella. The sequence continues at coordinate 19,978,475 of CM042202.1, forward strand.
GGGCGGTAGGGTCAGGGTGAAATGAGGGGTGGCAATAGGGAGTGACGGTGGCGATAGGGTGGTAGAATTATGATAGGAGAAATTGAAAATATCTTACATCACACGGGTCTGCGATGATGCTATACATTTGTTCATGGGTTCCTTTTGAATTACAACTCTTTTTTTACGTTGTCCCATAAACTATTAACTTCTTCAAATTGTAAGTTTAACTATTAATTTGCGTTTCGCATTACACCAAATTATCGACTTTTATACAATTTTTCACCGCAAATCAATGCACAAATGGGATCAATCCCATAGTGCTATCACATGTGGTCTTTCTCTCTTTAACGAGGCAAAATTCTCTTTTTGTATTAATCTTCATAAAACGGAATCATAGTATACGATATGCTAGTCAGTACAATGTCTAAAAACAGTTAGATTTGTGCATCTTTATTTCGCATGTCGAGAAACTGTCTCTAAAGGATGACTCCCAAGTGATCATACCATATAATAGCTCAGCACAAAAAATATGTTTTCTTCTTTCTTACTTAAATCAACAAAAAACAACATGTTTAGTTTCACTTTCTCTATACAATACATGATTAACATCTACTCTTTCTTAGGCATCCAATTCCATTACAAAAAGACTGTCATCCCATAAAATGCAAAGAAGAACATCAACAATGAAAAATTAACTGTAAAACCCGACGCCATGGCCGTCCATCCTCTGTCTTGAAGGCTCATCAGAATCTCCACCGGGAATTCACAATCTTTGGTTGAAGGATTTCGTGTTACTATCTTCCCTAATCCGTCAAATTGACACACCAAATCATTCGCCATCTGCGTTTTTATTTGATAAAACATATTGAACGCGTAAGAAATTTTCTGGTTTAAGCTCAGTCCACTGCATGCGCCTCCAGATTCTAAGCTCGAGCAATCGGATTGATTACATGCAAAATCAAAATTCCATTGCACTTTGGTCATGTTGATAGTGTTGTTGTTAAACACGCACCACCGTAGGGGCAGCTCTACAACGCCCAAAGCCGGTTGGGGGTAAATGTCACGCCCTTGGCCCGATAAATCAATTTTGTATTTTGCACTTCCATCGAATTTGAAAATTCCCCAGTGGCGCTGGTAGGGACTCCGAACAGTTTTGACCTTATTTTCATCCTGTAGATTGTAAATATATGCTTCCAAAGGCTTAGGCCGAAGGGGTGTTCCTTGTTCATCAGCCATTTTCTTGAGAAATCCTTTAAAAAATCTCTCAGCATTCTCGACATTTGCTACTTCAGCACCATCCGTTGGCCATCCAATCTGTCCGATGACCACCCTCATTTCCGGAAATCCATTTTTTTCCAAGGCAGAAACATATGCATCATAGATTGCATCGATAGCATTCGTGTAGATGACATCGTTATCGGTAATTGTGTAACTCGAGTTGTTATCAACAAATAAGAATTCGGTGTCAGTCAGATTGAATTGATCGATGAGAAAAATGGGACTAATGTTTGCTAGAAAAGGAGCATCATGTTGTTTGAGATGTGTTAATAATTGAAGCATGTATTCCTTAATGTCGTCTCGAAAATCGGCCTGTGATGGTTTTACCAAGGGGTTTGGCACTAAGATGTCCGAAAAATGGGGAACTGTGGATTTGATATTGTCATAACCTGCTTCGTTTAGAGCTGTTTGAATGTTTTGCACGATTGAAAAAACTTGTAGGTAAAGTTGTTCATCGTCTACTACAGAGAATGGTTCATTCGCAATAACCACATTCCTGCAAAATTGCACAAAAGAATCCAAAATTCAT
>CM042202.1:19996882-20114399 GCA_023539305.1 Ilex asprella
CGGTCACCCTCCCTCATCTCCCTCTTTTCTCTCTCCCAACCGATTCAGAGAGCCACCCAGTCCAACAACGACGACCAACAACCCATCGACTGTCCAGGTAATCCCCTCTCTACTCTCTCTCTCTCTCGCTCACGCACGCACACAACAAACACAGCAGTACACGCATCACACACGCACAACTCACACACTGGAAACACACATCACACGCACACCTGCACCCAATCACTGAAGCACACACACATAACTAGATTACTAGGGTTTTGTTAATTATATGATTATTTTGATGAGATTTGAATATTAAATTTTGTTAATGTCAGGGTTTTGTGTATTTAGATGAAAGTGAATGTTAGGGTTTTGTTAATTGTTTGAAATTTGGTGTTAATTTCATGAAGTTGGGTGTTAATTTCTTGGAATTTGTATGAAACCGAAACTGAACTTGGGTGTTAATTTATTTAAATTTGGATGAAATTGAAACTGAATTTGGGTGTATATGTGGGTAGGAGAGGGTTGTGTGGGTGAGGAATTTGATTTTTTGTTCTCAATTACTGCCTTTAAAAGTAGCAGTATCAGTGCTGCCTTCATCCAATGCATGAAGCAAAAAACATAAATAATATAAAAGAATTAAAGGTTTCTGTTAATGACCTTAAGTGCATTATTGAGTTGCTAATACCAAAACGTGAAAATAAGTTGATATGGATATGAGCTGGAGTGGAAAACTAAGTTGCTACATGGACTAAGTTGCAGTGAAATGAACTTTTGAAAGTATTCATAGCTCGAACCACAAGGTGTCAAGATCAAAAGTACGGTGGGTAGTGGAAAGTTTTTTGTGAAAAAGCAAATCATGAAGTTTTAAGACTACATGTTTCCCATGTGCTTCAAGTTTCCTATAGACCTTAACTTTTACCATAATACTGAGCTTCATATGAGAAAAGTTAATTTTCTTTTCCTTCTCTCCCTCCATTGTTTGAAAACTTTGTAGAATTTGATGTTTTATTTGGTTTGAGGTCATGAATTTGGGTTAGTTGATACATCACACATGAGTTAGATTATGTTGTATGCATTGAATGGGCATAGCATTTATATTGCAATCGTGTCAGGGTAGCTTTCTTTGTATCACGCGAAGCAAATTTTGATTATATGTGGACTGAGTTCATTTTGCTATGTCTTTTACGAATTGGAATTGTTTGCACTTTTTTGGGAAGAGTAGGTGTTGTGCTAGGTTTAAATGCACTGTCATTTTGGGTTTAATAAAACTTGGGCACTTAATGATGATTTTGAACTTTTGTTGGGTTTGGTTACACAATACCTTTAGGCACGGGTCCATTGCCAGTATTATTATATTTCATAGCACCGGGCGTTATTGTATATTTTCGGCTAGGGCCCCCATATTTGTCGGGCTGCTTCTGCTACCAATGAACCATTATTGTAAGCTTACAATGGTTCATTTCTAAAAACTACTTTCCCAGCGTTGAAAAACATTCACAAGGCTATTGATGCAGCCGAACCATCCCCCAAAATGCTGATGTCTATGACGCTGGTTCATTGGCGAGTAGTTTCCGATCAGATATTAGGAAACTTATGATCTATAGTCCTTTTTTCAAGACGACACTGCCCATTTTGTCATCAACATCTACCCCCTCATCAATCTATACAGAATCTTGAAGTTGGTTATTTTTTATGGTTGCGAAAAACCAGTTAATGAAAAAGGGGCTCAGTTGACCAATATTTTTTATGCTAATCCTGACTACTCATGGGGAAGCCAATCAAGGACTAGGGAGCACATGTCCACCCTCAATGCAAGGGATACTTAATTATGCCCAACAAATTATTTTACCTAAATTACTACTAATTTACGGATATGCCCGAATAAGTTTTGAACATATGAGATCATTTTGTAACTATTGAGTTATGAAGTTATTTTTTTACTAAATAAAAATTAGGTTTGCTAAGTAATGGAATACATGATTCTTTCGTAAGTGTAAGAAAAATGATCATTTCAAATAAGTAGCGATTGGTAACTAAAAAGATAATAAATAGATAACTGATAGCATGATTTTGAATATAGATCTATTTTTGATGAAATTTATAAAGAAATTCCTACAACGTTCTCAAAGTATAAAAATGTATCAGGGTTAATCATTAATGGGTGTCATTAACCTTTTTTTTTTGGTAAAGGATTATAATAAAGCTCTTTTTTTTTTAAAGGGTTATGATTAGCCTTTTTTTAAAAAATTTTATACACTATTGACTCGTTTGGTTGCCGTATTAAAAATGGATGGATTGGATAAAGTAATATAGTGTAATACAATATAGATGGACAAAAGACGAGATTAAATATGATATTAAAATAATACGTAATTTTATCTAATATTTGACAACACACAATATAAGCGTTGGATAGTAATTTTTTAATCTAATATGTTGTTTGGTTAGAAAATTATTTTATTGTATTAATGTTGAATTGATAAAAATACCCTCAATTAGTATTTGTTACATTGATGACAACTTGATTTTATCACTTGGGGGGTTATAATAGTAAATGTGTAGAATAATACGTTTGAGTTGAATTATAATATCACCTCTCTTGGTGGTATTAAAAGACTTCCATAATACAAGTCTATTGTATAAAAAAATATATGATTAATGTACGTTTTTTGAAATTAATAAGGTATCAAATTTGTTTACTAAACAAAGTATTAGGTCCGATTAAATAAAAAATAGTACAATTTAATATTTAATCCCCTTATAATACATCTACCAACAAAACCCTATGTATATTGGTGTTGGCCTTTTTGTATTTGATGCATTTTTTCAATGTCAAAAATAAGGTTAATAAAGATATTACTTTATAGATTGAAGAAAAAAATTAGGGCTTGTAAAAGTCCGTTGCCCACCCAAGAATAATTCTCTGGCTCCACCCCTGCTTACTTATTGTGTCACTCAGAGATGTCGAGGCGCTAATCATGAAGATTATTGTCAGGGAGATTGGATGGCAACATAGTGACTGGAGTGAGTTTATATTTTCCACAATATCATTGATTCTCAGGAGTTAAACTAATATTATATTAACTTCCACCGGGTGGCCCATGGTGTGGGTTGAGCTTGAAACGAATTAGTAAACTCGAATGTTCTAGTTTTGACCATCATTCGTGTCTTTTGTGTTTTAGCCAATACCATTTGTTAGTGGGTGATAACAAGTATCCGAAATTTACTGGCACAAAAGATGATGGCAAGATTACTCATCATATAAGAAAAAATATTGTTGTATTTGTGAGTACCATCCTAACAACATGTTGTTTGGACTTGTGAGTAGACTATAATCTCTGGATGGATGCAATCACATATAAATATTGTGCACCGGTTCAAACATGACTTCTCTTGTAGGATTTGGGATCTTTAAATAATATTTACCCCGAGGGCTTTCCCATCCAAGCCACCTTGACAGGTTTCTTTTTCCTTTTCTTTTATGTTTCTCTAAGTTGTAGAAATTTTGATTTGTTCATTACAGATGTAATGCTTGCCCTTTTACCTAGCGCGATTCTGCACAGTTCTTACAACTTCATTCTTGAATCTGAACTCACAACTCGAATTTGAGCTATTGCATGGATTTTTCTCCCTTTAGATAGTTTTTGCTCAATAAAGGCCATAAGCCGAGCTCCAACCACTACAAGAAAACAAGGCTTTTTAGTCAGACTCCTTTTTGCTTTGGTTGAATTCGGAAGGCAAAAAATTGAGTATTTGCCTTGACAAGAGTCCCAATGAAAAAAAAAGTGTTGAAAACTTTAATTTAGTACGACGTTGTTTTTATTTATTTTTGGTCAGATGTGGTTTTATTGATCTTAAGAAAATAAGGGATGTTGTGCAGGACAAATAATTTACATCAAAAAGACGTCGTTTTATGTTTATTTGTCACAAAATAGTGTCGTTTTGAAAACCCTACAAAATCCCGTTCCCTCTCTCTGGCATCAGAAGCTCAAAATCGTTACCTCATCACCAACGGCAGCTTAGCACCTCACCACCACCGATGACGCAACGGCCAAACCAAGGGCACAACCGCACAGATTTGCCCTTTCTCATGCCTCTCTCGCTCTACCCTTTCTCACACCTCATCAATATCAACCACGTCCGGCAATAGCCATCATCACCATCAATGATCAGTCTGCCCTTTCCCTCCTCTCCAGGTATTCGGTCTGTCTCTCTTTTCTCTCTCTCATTCTCTAATCTTTCTCGTCTCTCACCTCTCGGCCAAAAAAATGATTCCAAGAACAATGTCCAAAAACCATAGTTATATTGAATACCCAAATTAAGGATAAAAAAGTCCTAGATTTCTCAAGCTTCAAATGGGGTGGACTGGAGTTGCCAATTAGACCCAACCGAACCAGGCTTTGGCCAGTGCTATTACACTCACTCTCTATTCTTCCCAGTGTTAGCCTAATGTAGATGTGCATAGGATGTACATAGAACAACTAAGGCTTTAGAACTTAGTAACTTACAATCGTGACCAAGCTATTTGACTATTCTGAAGTTTTGTTCCTGTTGTTTTGCCTTCTCGTAAATATCTCTAACAAAAGCACACCAAAGCTGTACACATCTGGCTTTTCTTTTGAATGGCCATAATGATCATATCGTTGAATTTACCACAATATTTGCTGATTGTTGGAAATAGTTTCAAAGAATTGAAAGCATACTGACAATGTTCAAAAAACAATTTTTCTTGTAGTGAACCTTCTTGCCATGCCCCTAGTGGACTTGGATCGGTGACATTCCCACATGGAGATGCAAGTAATATTACTTGGGAGTAGAGATGTCAATCGAGTCGTGTCCGGATCATGTAATGTTAGATTCGTATTGGATATTAGTCAATTTTAACCTAGCATGTTTAACTAGTTATGTTGGATGATCCAACATTAACCGGGCTTGTTTGTAAGTGATGTTGTGTTCAAGTTGATACTCTTAATCCCTAAAGCAGAAAATCAAGAATCAATACCCTCTCCTCTAAATTAAACTAACTTCCAGTAGGTTTTCCGCAAGCTAAATATTTACTCGATCAAATACTTGTGAAATGAAGTAAAAAAAATCCCCTAATATCACAATGGTTTATACAATACCATGTATAAAACAGAAAAAAAAAATCATACCAGATAAATATGTTGTCGTGTCGTCGTGTCGTGTCAAATTTGATTATTGGCAAAGAATAAATGTTTAATACTTAATTACTGTCTCGTACTAATTGAGAAACCGAGAACCAATCAAAGTGACATGTATGTGTAACTATTATAGTCGAATCCAAAATGAAGTATGGCTGTTTAAAGATTTATTTTATGTCTTACTATTTGGCTTGAATTAGAATTTAATTAGGACCGATTTTCAGAAAGATTTAGAATATTCATCACTTATTGCAAAAAAACTCCATTTTTAGTAACTTTTGTGTGATTAGAGCTTTAAATCGGCTGTGGGAGTGTTTACCTCATTAGCTTTAAATCCCCATTAGTATACACTATTACATCACTTTTTCGATAGAATTTCTCTTATTTTTTTGTGCAACCAAGTTTGAGTTTGTTATAGACATAAACATCGGTAGTTTCTTTGTATCTTTGTTATGTGGCATCGGAACAGTGTAATATAAATGTCCTATCTCAATTATAAATGTGTTCATTGATAAACATAAATAAGAGATAATTATAAAATTTGTGGTTTTCAAGCCATATTGGTAAAAATAAACATATAATCGTAGAAGAATTAAAATGCAAAAGTAAACAAAAAAAATAGATTCTTCGAGAAAAGAATATTATCAAGAACACCCCTAAATTTGCATCTATATAGATTCAAAGACAATAGCAACTAAAATATGGTAAATGATACTTTATATGTTGAAAAATCTTTAAATTCTCAATTTCATATCTAAAAAAATAAAAATTTCAAGTTGCACCATCAATCAAATAAATAAAGAAAGCAATATGGTCAATTGGTTTGCTGGATTGGATATCCGATTGTTAAATGGATTCAAGTATGGGCTAAAATTTTAAAATTAGTTGAATAAATGGATCGGATTGGACTTGAGTTTTTTTTTTTATTGACATTACACTTTGACCTCCTTAAATATGGAATTAATGTCACTTTTCCCGCTGAACTACATTTTTTATGTTGTCTCCTCAATTATTTGAATTCATTTACATTGCCTCAATTATTGGAATTAATTTCAAATTGTCTCAAACTTAAACGTTCGTTATCTTTTAGTTGAAAATTGTCAACGTGTCTAGGACAAAGTAAAACAAAATACATGGTTTGGGGGACCAAAATAGAATAAATTTTCGTCAAAGTTGTAACGAACGTTAACAATTGAGGTGAAGGGAAACCAATAACATAGTTGAACATTCAATGTGAGAAACATGATAGTTGAGTGGATAACTTAAAAAAAAAACTTATAATTTAAGGGGTCAAAGTATAATTTACGTAGTGTCATTCATTGGATTTGGTACCTTCCCAAATTCTTGTTTCTTTTAATTCTAATTTTTATTTTATTTCTTAATTTAATTACTAATATATCAAAAAATCAGGTTTATTTTAATTCTAACTTCTATTTCATTCCTTCATTTGATTAGTATTCCTAGTATTGGTAGGCTTCTGAATTTTCATATATAAATTTGCATCGAAGCGGCAAGACATTCAAGTTTTTGGTTGATTAGTCTTATTTCTTGGAGTTTTCTCAACAATTGTTTATTGTTCTAAGAATCTTCAAGGGTTTTGAAATTTTCTGAGCCAGATTCATCCCCTACATATGCATTGTGAAGTATTGATTACATATAGACATGGCGAACAGTAAGTACGAGTTCGTGAAGAATGCTGAAGTAGAAGACAAAATCGTGTATCCCAACTTGATCGTTGTTCGAATCGGCGGCCGCGATTTTCGCCGGTATGTATCATTCGACTATGTAAAAATCGTAGTTTATATTGTTTTGTTTCTAATACATTCCAAAAAAAATTGGTCAAAGATAACTAAAACACCTCGAAATCGTAGAATTTCGATATTAAATAATTGATTCGTTTGATTTCCACGGAAATGTGAAACTGACACGTTTCCACCGTTTTGAATAGAAAATTTTAATGTTTGCTGAAGTTGTTACCCTCAAAACTCACAATATGAGATTCCTATACTCGAATATGTGTGCATGTATGTATTGTGAGTACGTTATACACACAACATATATCTATTTTTTTGTTCTTTTGATGACCTAGATCATGTTCAGTCTTAAATTTGCAAATTATTATAAATCCTGGAACTGGGCTGTTTGTAAAGATGCTTTTGGTGGAGCTATATATTTCATTATTAGTAGTAAATTTGTAAAATTATTAGATTTTCAGCTGCATCAAGTTAAAATTTAGTTGCTGGGATTGTCTGCAACTATAATGCAAGTGGAACTAATTTTTCTAATATTTCACAGATTTTCCAAAGTTCATGAGTTTGATAAACCAAATGATGAAAGAGCCTTATATTTGATGAATGCTTGTGCAACTTCTGTTATCGAAAAGTTTCCAGATATAGTTTTCTCATATGGATTTAGTGATGAGTACAGGTACAATACTTAAAATATATGTCTATTTTGAATGCATTGTTTTTTTTATTATGCATTCACGTATACTATACTTTTTTGGATGAATCTTTATATTATTGGTACTATTTTTTTGCAGTTTTGTTCTTAAGAAGGAAACTGAGTTTTATGAGAGGCGTGCCAGGTTTTTATTTAATCTTGTAGCCTTCAGCTTTATTGGTTTTACAAAGTAGTAAAACTTTTTGTCTGCTAGTTTTCTTTCGCAAATGTCTTTTACTTAATTTACTAAAAATTCAATTGGAACACATAGTCCTCAACATAGTAGAATGGTACAAAAGGATATATGTAGTGCACCCTAATTAGTAGTTTTTGCCCTTTGATGTAGATCGATTGTGGTACTTAAAAGTATTTATTTAGAGCTGGCGGAGTAAATTTTAGATTGCATCATGCATTTGAAGAATATTGTCCTTGTACTAGTAAAATACAAAAAGTTTGTTGGATCTTCATTTTCCTTATGTTTTCTTGCTTATCCCTTAGACATTTTCTTCTTTCCTTATCTATGAACTTCATTTTTTTTTCTCTTTTGTTGATTAAGCAATAAATGTGAATTGTGATGTATACATAGCATATTATACACTGACCAACTAAGGGGGTACGAAACTTCAAATAGCATGATGTCTTGGGGCGGAGCCAAGAAATTATTACAATTTTTTTTCCAATTGATAAATGTAAGGTGATACATTTATATTTATTTAAATTATATTTGATAATTTAAAAATTCATTGAACACAAAAGGATAAAAAACTGGGATATAACAACAAAGTGATTAATTGAAACTCTTTGAAAAAAATAAATTTAATTGTAGCCATTTAAAGCTGACCCCGATGAGTTTTCATATTTAAAAAGTGTTGCTTGCTAGCTTCATTATTAATGCCATCAAAACTATTTTTTTTTATAAACACAATCAAGTTATGAATCTACCATTTATTACTTAGTTGATTACAAAGCAGAGTATTTACAATTTTTATAGATGAAAAAACTATCTCTTTTATAGTTGCACTCGTAATTGGTAAAATCAATGTCAAAGTCGTAAGATTAATGCTAAACTAGCCAAAAAGAGGATCAAATGATGTAGTATTATCATAATGGGAAAAATTTAAATTTCAAATGTGTAAAAATGAGATCAACACCACCATTATGATAATGCCACGTCATTTGGTCCCTATTTTTGGTCTTTTTTTTTTGCCAGTGTAGCATTACTCAAGTCTTAAATAGGTAAACTAATCCCTACTAATTTTGAAAACTCAATGCTAGAACAGACATAAGTAATATGTCAAGAGTTGCCTAATGTCGTAGTATTGTTGCAAACTAATTGAACATCAGTTAATGGCAACTTGCATCTCACTAGAGGAAAAAATAGTCGTCGAAGGGTCGCATAGTCATCGAAAGTCCTCCTACCTCTCTTGTTTTTTTTAATTAAAATCTGCAAATTGTTTTATAATTTTAGGTTGTGTCATTGATTTTAATATACTTAAAAAATGACTTTCTATTTCACTACACAATGATCCTAATTTTAAATACAATAACAATATTACCATACTTATTTTGTAAAGCTCATGAAATGACTCTTTAATATGTCCAAAACATATTTGGACATTTACGAAGCGTTCTCAAAGTTAATAATCATATAGATGTGTATCTATACTTATTGATACGATAAGAGAATAATAGAGTGGACATTACTAAATATACTTAAGAAATATTTTAAACATATATATGTAATGTTAAGAGGAAAAAAATGAGGGTGGACACGAATCCCTTGGTGGTTCCGCCATGATAATGTCTAATGTTTGGTGTTTGTGTCAGACGACCAGCCTCATTTGTCAGCATGGAACAATAATCACTTGATAGTTCATACTAACTGTGAGGGGTATCACCTTCCACGAAAGATTCTGGTTGACCTGGGTGAACACCCAGTAGCCTTTACCTCTCGTCCCACATCGGGGGAGAGTCGTCTCCCCCACGTCTGTATAGGTGAACACATCATATGGAGTGGGTACTCACTCCATATGAGGTGTTCACCTAGATGATCAGATGGGCTAGTGGGTACCCACTCTATATGAGGTGTTCACCTATATGGAGGTAGGGGAGATGACTTTCTCCCGATGTGGGACGAGAGGTAAAGGCTACTGGGTGTTCACCCAGGTCAGCCAGAATCTTTCGTGGAGGGTGATACCCCTTACACTAACTATGAAGTGTTATCATCTGTTAATAACAAGGGACTATAAACAGTGCTAGATCCATGGTTATAGTTGTTGATAAACTTGGTGGTAGCCTTGTTGATTGCTAGGGGAGATTGATTGACAAATATTTTTAATGTTGCTTACATGTTATGTCTTGAATTATTATTGTGACTTTTTTTTTTGCAGGTAATTGTGACTAGAGGTCAAAGTTATTAAATTTAACTTGATTCTTGAACATTTGATTGAACATATGAACGCAAAAAGGTTGACATTAGTAAACTCCCTGAAATTTAATCAAATGTCTGCTAGAAAGCTTCATTCCAATCATTTTTGGAACACTACAATCTGCAGGACTTCCATTGAACACTTGTGGGGCAGAACTGTTATGATCTGTATTGCTGTCTTTTTCCCGGTTTGATAGAATAAAGAAGGAAAAGATGATGGAAAAGAGAAGAGAAAGAAGAGGGAAAAATTGTAAGAACTTTTGAAAGAAGAAGAAATGGGAAAAAGCCCGAAAAAGGCTAAATACCTTAATCCACTAGGAAAGTAGAGAATAAAGGAGGAGAGAAATGGGAGAAACCGAGAATCCACTATGAGCCTTGAATCTACCTAAGGAAAAGGAGTTCCAATAGAGAGATCAAGAGTAGAGAGAAAGAGAGATCAAAAGGGAGAAAAGAGGAGAGATAGGTAGCGAAGGGATCGTTCAAACGCTCTTAGATCACACATCTTAGGGCTGTTTTTTCGTGTACAGCTTTGAGACACCTTTATATCATCTGTAAAACCTTTGAAATCAGATCAAATTACCAAGTTACCCCCTAACTCATTATAATAACATATAAGGCCTTAAAATCATTCCTGGACACTAAAATCTTCCGTAAAATTGAAAAAACAGCTAACTTATTAACCAAAACTACTTTAAAACTCTGATAACCAGCATCTCCTGCAATTATTCTTTTCCTTTGCAAAACCACATCACCTCATTTTTATATTTGTAGCAATCCATTGTGTGGGATGGAACTCTTGAAGAAAACTTGTGAGAAGGATGCTATTTTAATTCTTGAATGGAAAGTCATGAGAACCAGAAAATAACAATTGACAAGAAAAAATAGTGTAGAGAAAGAGATGACATTGCCCTTACATAATTAATTATGGTCATCCACCCAAGCATGCAATTGATTGTAGACCATACCCTGCAAACCCCAAAAGTAAGAGAAATTTGGCAGAGAGAGAGAGAAGAGAGACTGTAATTATTCTTTGATTGGGGTTTGGCTTAGAAAACAGTTTTAGTTTCTCTGCCTTCACTGGGCTGCCCCCTTGGTGTTTGCTATATGAATTATTAGTCTGCCATTCAGATCTATGGAGAGCCAAGAGCCATATCCTCATTTGATTCTTTAGCATTTATGTCTTCCTGAGGCTCAGTATTTCTTTGTATAGTTATTGTCAACTTGGAAATAGAAACGTTTCAAAAACATTTAGGGAACATGATGGAAACAAAGAAAGAATTTAGAAATTTGTTTGCGAAACACATTGAAACACCTCGAAACATTGGAATTTCGACATTCAATCATTGATTCGTTTCTGTTTCCAACGTTTCAGTCATTTTGAAACAAAAAATTTAGGGATTGTTTGGTAATTGTCTTTGTTTTGTATTTTTGTTTTCAATTTTTGTCAAAAATGAAAACAAAAATATATTTGGGTACTGTTTTTGTTTTTGTTTTATATTGGTTGTTTGGAAACAAAGACAAAAAAAAGGGAACAAAAAAAGATGTTCCAAGAAACACCAAAAATAGAGACCACACGCAAAAAGGGTGGGGAATTAATGAGATTCGGACTTCGACTCCTCTTAATAGCAAAACAAGGCTTTTTTTGTTGAAGTATAAAAATCCATTTCATCTCTCTCTCCTCCCCATCGCTCTCTCTTTGTCTCTCTCCTCTCTTCCTTCTCTCTCTTTTCTCTGTATCAGACCACCAAACGAATCGCTGCTTCCTCTCTTCTTTTTCTGTATGAAGCCCAGAAGCTGTGAAACCCACCTCCATCGCTGCCTTTCTCCCTCTTCTTTGTGAAACCCAAAAGTTGTGCATATATATGCACAAATCTGTGTATATATGCACAGATCTCTGTGTGTGTTGTGTTGAATCATTTATGATTGATTGAATTATCATTTGAGATTAAATTGTCATTTGTAATTGACTGAATTTCCATTTGGAATTGTTGAATTGCCATTTGAGATTTAATTGCCAAATAGATACCAAACATATTTAGGATAAAATTTGAAGTAGTTACCAAACATATTTTTTGTTTTTATTCTCATAATTTCATAGACAAAAATGACTTCAAAACATGTTTTTTGTTTTAGAGTTTATCACAAAACAGAGACAAAAATTATCTTTATTTTTAATTTTTTTTAAGACGCGAAAACAAAAATGTTATCAAATGATCCTTTAGTTCTTGGTTTTTGCTCATTGCTTGAACCATGTTTTATTGGCTTTCCAATTTGCTTCAAACATCGTCATTTCATATCAAATGAATCCTCTGTAGGTTTCCACTTGTTCAACTAGTAGTCTTGATTGCACGTGCCATGACTACAATCGATTACTTCCCCTTTCCTCATCTATATAGAAATTGATTCTAACCCATGTTTTGTGGATTTTTCAGTCATCCATCTTAATCGTCCTTAGTTGGTTACACTTGTGTGTCGAATACGTTCCAAAACTTCCAATCATGATGCACCACTACACATCCCTCCCCTTGTAGTCATTGTACACATGATAGCAAACAAATATTGATCCTGCATTGTATTTTACTACCAAAACACTATAGAGGCACTTCTTTGCTATTAACATCCAGCTCTGGTTTTATGGATATGTTGCCTGTGACTGTGAGTCTTCACGTGAAGTGTGACTGGGTATCTTGTCCAGTAATATATACAATGCCCTCATTTATGCTTTTATTTGACTTAAACTACACTTTGTATCTTGGCCTACTACTTGTTAATCTAGAATCTTAACAAATAAGTACAATTATATGCTACCTGTTATAGGAGGGGCTTTCTTTTCCTCATAAAGCCCATTTGCCCCGTTGGAAAAATAGCATAAAAACCTAGACTGCATAGGTGTCTACCGTGACACTATTATAACAACACTTCTGGAATTCTCTATTTTTCTGCATGGCAGTTACATGATAATTATGTTTTTTATTTTTTCCTCTTTTGATGAATAGTTTGTTATTACCTCGCTACTACTAAGGTTGGAAATTGACTTTTCAGCAAAATTCTCTCCGTTCTTGTGACTTTTTTCACATCCACATTTGTCATGAAATGGGAAGAATTCTTTCCTCAAAAAGTGTTAAGGTTTCCCCCCTCATTTCAGTCGCGGGTCATAAGCTGTGCATCAATGGAGGTTCTTCAGTCATATCTTGCCTGGAGACAAAGTGATTGTAAGTATTAGCATTAATGAATTCACCAGTTGTATTGCTCCTCGTTAATTTATTCAACTCTGTCATACAAATTTAATTGAAAAAGATGGAAAGATTTTGCACCCTAATTGATGAAATATCATTCATATGCTCTTTTGACAGGTCATTTAGAAAACATGTACAACACTTGTCTTTGGATGCTGATTAAATCTGGAAACACTGAACTAGAAGCACGAGAAATCTTGAAGGCTGAAATAGGAGCAGAAGACAACTTGAAGGTGCTAACATGTAAATATATGATTCTATTACTTTATTTTTATTATGCCCTTTATTTAGTGTATTTACTTTGTTTAAAGTGTTGTGCTGCATGGAATCAAACTCATTCTTGTTCGGTTGCAGAGGAAATATGTTTTTGAACTTTCTTTGTGGATCCATTTTTCTATGTAATATTGGCCTGTAGTTTGTTTACGTGATAGCATAAACGTAATCTATATGTTAAAAATTCTTATCTTACAATAATGCCTTTGGTAGGGGGAGAAATGGAAAATGTTTAATGATAGTGATGTCAACCTGTAGCTTAAGAAGATTTAGTTTTAGTAGCTGCTTTTTGAGTGTTTCAAGTTCTTTGAAGTTAAGGGGTGCCTTCTCTTTTACACACACATTAGGTGTTTGAGGTCCCGAGGCTTGCTTTTGAATGGTCCTTTTGTTTCTGCTTGTACCTCTCTTTGTCGTAGGATTCTCTAGATTTTTCTTTTGATTTGCAATAGTTACTTAATTGTGTAAACTTTTCAGAGATAGTTTCTCCTTTATCAAATTCAACTGAAAAAGTGTAGAATACGAATACCAGTTTAAGGACTAAAATGGATAATAAATGACTACAAGCATTTCAGATTATTGGTCAACTCAGCTAAATAAAGCTTTGTCCCAATTATTTGGGATCAGTTACCTAAATACAGTACTCTATCCAAAACCATATTTTCTGCTAAGCCACATGCTATTGTATTATTTTTGCTATCTCATTTAAAATTTACTTCTCTCTTGCTAGATCCCTCGCATTGCCATCCGTAGGTATCACTTGTATCTTCCTCATTGATAAAGTAATGCATGTGCCATAAAAATGTCTAAACTACCCAAGTCTTTCTTAATTTTCCATTATTAGTGCAACTTCTGCTGTGACACTGATACAATAATTTCTAATTGTATTCTTTCTGATTTTACCACATAAATCTTAACCGTTTTTCGTAATCTTCATGGGTAGAATCCATTAGATCCCTTTCAGATTTAGCATTTAATTTTCTTATGTTACCTTCCAGACCATTTTCTTGATACTCTTGTTTCCAGTGGAACAACTTGAGGACTGATATAAACAAATGCTCCGATTTGCTTACTTTTTTATTCCAAATGTGTTTAGATTGCCTTTCACAGGTTTTTGTCCCAGTACTTTTCCGGTCCCAAATCACTCATGCACAATGGGCTTGCAAAATTGTCCACAGTTGGTATCTCTACTTAAGCTGTATCTGTCATTTTTGCAGGAAAAACAGAAGCACAAGCAAAATGAGCTACTTTTCCAAAAGTTTGGCATCAACTACACAGAACTTCCCAGCATATTTCGTCAAGGATCAAGCATTTTCAAGACAAAGGTTGCTTTCAATTTTTTTTCCTTTATCTTTTTCTAGTTTGATTTCCTCTATGCTTTGGAAGAATTTTGATTCCAGAAAAAGTAGAAGATAAACTTACATGTTCGTGTTCGATAAAAAAAAAAAACTTACATGTTCATGGGCAGCATAAGTGCTATAAATTGAAGTTTGGGGTTTTGGCAATAAAAAGGATGCAAAGGTATTATGGAATTGTGCGTTCATGACAACTCTTTAGTGTATTTGGATGGAGAGAAATACAAAAAATTTTAATAATCGATATCTTCCTTCTGAATTAGTATGGGAAATAATTGTTTTTATGACTTCACTTTGGATTAAGAGGAAGCTTTGGAAGTTTGCCTTTATCAGCAGGCAGCTTTATTTTAGCTTTTTCCTTAAGACTTTTCTTTGATATGTATCTTGTTTTTATTCATTTTGAGGATATCTTGTCCTCAATATTGTAATTTGTTTTCTTCTTTCTTCTATTCTATAATAAAATTCTTCTTTTATCAAAAAATAAATAAATTGAAGTTTGGGGTAAATATATGTTAATGGGCATAATTCATTAGGCACCATAATAAGGCTATCAGAAGCTTTTAACTCACATTCGTTGGGACCGTATACTTTGCGCAAGTTCATAGGTCACATTTCTTGAACCCTTTGTAGTGTTTTTAAGATGTATAATCTTGACATAGAGCATCTGGTTAAGTGCATTCTTTTGGTCTTTCTAATGTTGCAATTTTTTTTGGTGGTTATCTTAGTTTTTTTTAACTTCATTTTTACAAATTTTTTGTTGAGGAAATCTTTGTGTAAAATCGTTGTTCATGTCTAGCAATTCAATATATTAACTTTTATGTAAGAAAAGTATGGGTTTGAACTGGTTTGCAGAGGCATTAAGTGTGTCTCTGCTGTGATAGAGTCTCCATTGTTTTGGTCTTGTGGATTCATTACTAATGATTACTAATTGGTTGACAAATTTTTTTATTTCCTCAATCCCATGATTACAAACTCAATGCATTGTTTTCTTCCTGAAGTATGTATTACTTAGTGTGCTCTCTCCCTCTATCTATGCTTTTTGAGACCTCTTTCTTGCGTTATGCCAGACTTGCAAAGGGACACAAAACATTGGTTGTAGCTTGATTCACTCTTAGGTATTTTACTCTTTCCTTCCTCTTGTTATAAGGTTAGAGATGGGCCTAATATTTTATTTGGGGAGGAATGGAGGATACTTGGGCAAGTCAGTCATATTGTTTAATACCATTTTTTCACGTCTATATCGTCTTTCCTCTCTTCATGAGGTGTTGTTTCTAGTTTTCTTTTTTCTGTTTTTTTTTTTTTTTTTTTTAGGGGGGGGGATTATTTTTGTTGTGATTTCCCTCTCATTTGGCACCTCAATGGTATAGAGGCTTAGCTTCCTTGTTTGAAATTCTTCATACTTGCCATCCTTTTACTCATGATTGTAGAGTTTGGACAGTGTAGGAATCTGGTAATTTATCTTGCAAATCTTAAAGCGAAAGTCTCAACAGAAGTTAAAGCTTTGTGTGCTCACTTTTTTTAGCAAGGTCAATATCAATGGTTTGTTACAAGTGAGAAGGCCTTACGAAGCATTGAATTCTATGGAGACTCGACTACTCATTTGTTAATTTACTGTTCTTTTGTTTGTTTGTGGAGTAGTTGGTCTGTGTTTGGTGAGGTTTGGGTTTGTCCTATTGGAGTGGAGGTGTTGCAAATGAAATTATGGGGTTTCGAAAAGACTAGACAAGCTAACATTCTTTGGGATTGTGCATTGATATCAATTCTTCAGTGTCTTTGGTTAGAGTGCAATTCAAAAAAATTTAAAGGTCAGTCTCTTGGTATAGAGTTAGAATGGGAAAGAATTATTTTGTTGGCTTTTTTATGGACCAAAACCCCTGGAATTTTAGGGGTGCCTTTGTCGGAATTTTAAACAGAATTGGAAGGTGATTCTTTTTTATTTTTTTATTTATTTTATTTGATTTTTCATTTTCTTTCCTTTGAGGATAACCTGTCCTCAATTTGGTACCTCTTATCTCCATTAATTTAGTTGTAATCTTAATTTATGAAAAGAAAAATAAATATAGGAATAATTTATAATTTCTGGAAAAGAGGTCGCTATTCAAGTTTGTCATGATGTAATATGTTTTGCATTTTTTTTGGTTTTCTCCTAATTCTATTAATTCCAAAAACCAAGAATAAATTGGTGTATCCAGAAAAAAGATAGAATGGAAGAAGAAAGAAACTGTTAATCAGCGAAATTATAGTTTGGTTTGTTTTTGAAAACCATGAATTACTCATCAAAGACCAGTTAAAAGTACTTGTTTCTGGCAGCTGAATTACTTTTTAGTTTTACCGACGAATGTTTACATCTATCATGGCTTCTCTTGGTTATCACATTGTCATATTGGAATGTCTTTTTTTTTTTCTGTATAATGACATTTTTCTTGTGCACCAATAGAGGAAGATGGTGTATACCGAATTTTGTCAGGAGTTTGCTTCTGCACTGATCTTTTTTTTTTTCTCATCTTTTTACATGTTACATATTATATTTTGAAACAAAATCTTATAATATCATCTTAAATTATCAACGTTAAAGAGTTTTATATTTTTTTCCAGAAGGTGAGTTTTATCTAAATTAGTTGGGGATGGATGCTCAAATGCTGTTGTGAGACTTATTCGGAGTTGAAAATGACTGGCCAGGACTGACGGAAAAATTTGTAGGAATTTATGAGATGTTCCAAACACAGTATTGTTCCATTTATATTTGAAACAAACAATGTTAGAACATACATTAAAACTGCCTTGGAATCCGCTGCCCCACCCTGGCTTCTACAACGAATTCTTTTGTATTATACGTCCTTTAACCTAATGTGCATTTGGTTTGTCAAGTTCTTACTGCAATCCTTGTTATTCTCTTGCATAGGACATCTAACTTGTCAGCTAAGACCCTTTATCATAGTGATTCAGGCTGAAGAGATTGTAAAGTATGATGACAATGGCACTCCTGTTAAAAGGCTGCGGAAAAAGGTGGTATTAGTCTATTCCAAAAATATAGCTGCGGGAAGCTTTTGGAACAAGCATTTGTCTCTCCTCAAAGAGCTCGGTAGTTTTGGGCAAGATCTCAACAAAATCAGATCTGTGTACTTGGAGTCTTTCCACTTGGAGAGCAAGTTGACCCTAACTAATTGGATCGTTATTCGAATCGATGGCTGTCATTTCCACAGGTAAAGTTTTCTTATGGTTAGCTACTTAATTCTTTGTTGCTTCCACTGGCTCAAACAAACAATGTGTTCCTAGGCTTGCTAGTCAATGAAAGAATTTGGACATGTCTTTTGATGAGATCCCCCGTAGAAATTTTATAGTGTGATCATGTTTGTCAATTTATTTAGCTCTTTTTATTTTCCCTGTGAAATAAACAGGAAAATATGTTCACTATATGGGCGAAAAGTGGTTTAAGCTCTAGAATTTGATTTGCTCTTGTTGGAATTTTAAATGATTAGAAAATGTCAAATTGAGTGATCAGCACTAGCATGATTCAACACTAAGGATAAAGATATCATGGTATTTTGTGCAGAATAAAGTAGAGTAATTTAGTTGAAGTGTTATTGTATCTTTATTTGGGGTGAAGCAAATGAGATTATTAAGGTAGAGTGTACTATCACTTTTGAGTTTCAACTCCAGGGAATATAAATTACAAACTACTGGTTACATCCCCAACCATGCCAGTGTCAATTATGATGCATAGAGTGTTGTGCTTTGTCAGTCTGCTCGTGTTGCAGCTTAAAGTCAATTATTTAGTTTCATTGCTTTTAATAGATTTTCTGAAGTTCATGAATTTGAGAAGCCCAATGATGAGCAAGCTCTGTGCCTTATGAATTCATGTGCGGTTGCTGTGTTAGAGGAGTTCAACGATATTGTCTTCTCATATGGAATGAGTGACGAATACAGGTACTAAATTGATTAGTAGTATCTTTTGTTAGCTTGTGCTTATGACCCATGCCCTTTGGCATTTGACAATGTTAAATTTGTATCTTTCAGCTTTGTTTTGAAGAAGGATTCTGAATTCTATCAAAGATGTGCCAGGTATCTCTTGCATCTTTTACATTTTAGTTCATACATTATTCACACTGTTTATAGACTCTATGAGTGGGATAATACCTAAGTCAAGTTGAAGTGACTAAGATCCTCTGCTCATTTCCTTTCTGAGATTTATAATGTGCATACTGTACCAATTAAACAGATTTTTCATGTCAATAAATTGGAGCTTTGTTGGGCATAACATAAGCTTGAGCTGGTGCCTTTATCGTGCAACCCATTCTAATTTGAGCAGTCCTCATGAACACTAGATAAATTGGTGGTGATGTCAAAAGATTATGCTTATTTGATGAAGTCAGTTGAAAAAAAATCTTATGGTTCATTGCCCACTTTTCTCGTAGAAGAATAGGAACTACATGGAACCACCATTGATGGATTTTGGTATATGGTGGGTTTTTTTTCTGTATTTTTGTGCAGCAGGCTGGGTGGGTTCCTTTTTTAGCACCTACAAAGGGATGATGATTAATTTGATAAATTTAAATTTATTAGTAGTGTGAATGAAACTATGGATTTTTCAGGATTATTGGACGAAGCTCATGCTAAACTTTAGGCCTCCCCATTATTGTGATTTAAAGTTTCGATTAGAAGTAGGGCTTTGCAATGGAAGGCTTCTTTTAGGAGCCAATATGGAGAAAAGGACAGTAGCATTGTGTGAAGCATGAACTCTTACTTGGAAAAAATTCGTTGCAAGTTGTTTGAACTGATTAGCTCAATTTTTGCACTTACTTCAGCAATCACTTTTGCAGTAAAGTAATCTCTGTCATCGTATCATTCTTCTCTTCCATGTACGTAATGAAATGGAAAGAGTTCTTTCCAAAGAAAGAGTTGAAGTACCCCCCCTATTTTGATGGACGGGCTGTATGCTATCCCTCTGAGACTATTCGAGATTATCTAGCATGGAGACAAGTCGATTGTGGGTACCTTTCACTAATAAGTTTAAGATTTTTTACTATTAGAATGTTTCAAGTTATAATTTCTTAGTGGAAAGCAAGTAGTTATGCCAAACATCCATTGAAAAATTTGTCATGTGTTGCCAACTATTTGGGATTGGCTAGATGAAATCCTCTATCAAGGGCTGGTCTTTTGTTCTCACTGGTAACCTAAAATCATTCATCACCAAAACATTTTTGTAAAGTCAATAACGTTACTTCTCTTTCCGGGATTGCAGGTCACATTAATAATCAGTACAATACTTGTTTCTGGATGCTTGTTAAGTCTGGCATGAGCAAAAGCAAAGCTCAACTCAAATTAGAGGTGCTAAATTCTGATTGATTCTTTAAGAAGCACGATTATTTAAAGAACATTACTTACTTCGTTGGCAGGTTCTACCTGCACTTGTTTTTCCTTTTTTCATATTGTGGTGCTATACTAGTTCTTTCTATGTCATATGTTTGTAGTTTCAATCAAATTTCATCCTGTCCATACCTATATGGAAATTGCTTCATCTCTGCTCTCTTCTAAATGTGGGCCTACAAGTGAATTGGATTGAGCTGTATAGACTTGTAAGCATGGAGGTGCAAGTCCACGTAGTAAACCATTGCTTTCCTTCACCATTAGCAGGGAATGTGCATAAAAAATAATACCTAGTTTAGTCTCTATTAATGAGGGTTCAGGACGGATAGATTAGGTACATGTTTAACCATCAGCATTATTTGCAAAAGTGACTGCCCTCAGTTTTGAATCTGCAACCTCAAGGTTATTGGGCCAAATTTGACCATTGAACCAATGGCGGCCATTAGCAGTGATTGTGCATACGCCTTACAGATGGCCATGTCATTGTGCTGACTGGGAATCCATCTTTGCTGCCCATAAGATTTGGAGGAGTCCATTTGAGAATATAAAATACTAGCTGTTGGCTTCAGTTCTATAGTTCTATAATTGTGGTTATTACAATGATTTCTAGACCTAATGTAAAACTAGGGCATTAGATGCTAGGTACGGTGACATATTTGAGATTCTTAGACCTAATGTAAAACTAAGAACATGAAAGTGCATCTGCATTTGTAGGCGATTTTAGTGGACTGAGCAAAGTGTTCGGTCAGGTTATGAACAACGGCCACTTGATTTAGCTGAAATACGAGCAAACCCATCGTAAACAGGGAAGCAGTCTGGTCACATATCTATGAGATGTTTTAACTGAAGTCTAGCCTCAGTGCTGTGTGTTCTCAAGCTCCTGACCACCTTTCATTAGATGCATAGTTTGATCCCTAAGCACAACTGATGTAATTGGGCTTGCTTGTTGGGCAAGATATTAACCATGTGTTAAGAATAACTTGTACTAATAAGTTGTCCAGCTAATATACCCAGTGGCTGACATGGTGGCTGTGACTCAGCCTCTTCAAGATGGTGATGTCTCTGGTCCTATTCTGATAACTATTCCTCTTCACTGATAGACATAGAAAGGGAAAGGGTGAAATATGAGAGAAACTCAAACAATATGTGATTTAGAAACGTCACAGTTCATGAGAAGCGATCTCCATTTCTTGAGTAATGTCTATGGTCCAGGTCTGATGATTTCTACCCGACTACATAAAGAAAACATTGGATATAAGAAGCTCAAAATCATTTGCATAATGTTTCCAAGAAAACATGAGCTGGAAAAGTCAAGCTTATGTAAACGTAATCAATTCCTCCAGTGTTACAGCTTCTTGTTTGCAAGATAATGTTTCAAAATTTTAAAAGCTAGATGCATTTATGGGGAAAAATTAAGCGAAAAGTAAGAAATGGCACTTATATTAAAGCATTGTTCTAGGCTAATCTTAATGTAAGCTTCAAGTATTGGCACACACTGCACACACTTCAGGGCTTCAGCTTGATACTTTTCTTGTTGTCACATTAATGTAGAGTATTATGGGAGTGGCAAAATCTCTTTACTTTGTCTTGTTTACACGTGGCTTAGGTGTAGAAGGGTGCAACTTCCTGTCAAACCTTGCCATTTGGAAAAGAAAAATATGCACCTGCAAATTATTTCCATAATTTCTCCTGTAAATGGGATGTGATTAATGTACTAATTGCCCCCCTAAGGTACTGTGATGCATATTTATTATTTTTTTCAATATATTGCAGTAGATGATGAGATGTATGGCTTTTATGCTAAGAAATTATTAGCTTTCTGGATATGTTTCTAGATTACTACTTCCGAAACAAATGCCATTACCTAGTCTGATCCCCATTATCTAATGATTCTGAGGGATTGGGTTGGATGCAAAACCCAACCTTTAGCATTACTTGCAAATAGCCTGAGCTATTTACTGCTGCACTGGGAATAGCTCCTATATTTACTTTAGAAAATACCAGTGTTCAATTTCTTAGTCATAAATCAATGGTGGTCTAAATAATTATCTAAAAAGACCAATATAGTTAAAACATACTTTGCAAGACTTTCGGCAACTTCAGCTTCAAGTGTCATCTAATTGGGTCTTGTTTCTCTTCTTTTGATGCTTTTTTTTTTTGAATTCTTCTAATGGTTCTTGTATGGCATTTTGCCTCTGTAAGCTGTCAATGCCACTCATGTTATTCATTTTGCAACATTCATTTTATGTAAATCATTTTGTGAAGTTAATGAGTTGGTAAGAGCAAGTACCCTCATAACTCTTGGATTCTCGATCCTGTATTTCCCTGTTAATTCTTTCATTCTGCAGGGTACTCAAGCACAAGAGAAAAATGAACTGCTTAGACAAAAATTCAATATTGTCTACGATGCATTACCAATCATGTTCCGCCAGGGATCCTCTGTTTTCTGGGACAAGGTTACTTCTACTCTCTCTCTCTCAGACAAATTATAATTTTCCTTTTTATCTTCATTGAAAGAATATATAAATAAAATGTAATTTGTCTTTGACAGTGTTAATATAACACCAATCTGACTGTTAAAAATTTTCACCCATCGCCTTGCCAATCATGGTTTTCACCCAGTAGCCCGAAAAAGGCCATGCAGACCAGACTGATTATATAGGCCTGATGTTTCATAACAAACTTTTGTTCTTTGGTTAAACAACAAAGTGCTCATCACTAATTCCAGCCTCCCCTTGGGGTGGGACCACACAGACTCCGGTTAGGCATGCCTAATTCATGGTTCTTGTGGTATAGTTTATGTGCCCCCGGGGAGCATCAGATATTCTAATAGTTCCATAACTAACACCATTAAAACTACAATTGTTCCACCTATTATATTATCACTCATTTCCATTTGCATAGTAAAGTTTTCCCACTCTAGTTTAGTCATGATTATGACAAAAATCAGCTACACTAATACAACTAACACCATTAAAACAACAATCATTCAACCTGCTACAGTATCATTTATTTCCAACAAATCATCAATACCAATGTTTTGAGCTTCATAAAATAACCAGTTGGACCGCAAGGGAAGAGGACATTCTCAAAAAAAGCTTGGTACACTTGGGTTTCTTTGTTGCTACCTTACTACTAGTCAAACTGATATATTGATATTTTTTTTTCATTAATGCAGGAGGAAAAGACAGTAATGGACGATGGAAGTGGCGCTGAAAAATCTCTCAAAAAAGTTGTGGTGGAGCACTGTAATATAATTGAGCCAAACTTTTGGAAAGCACACCCTAGCATTCTTGGAGAAAGCGCTTGTTGTATCTGCAATCTTAGCCTTTAACGACCCCATTGCTAAAATCTCTAATTTGTCTACAGTTTTCACATTGTAACTACTTAGCTCGATGGATGTAAATTATTTGTCAGTTAATTGTATACTACTTGGAGGTGAAAATATTGAATGTAACGGCGACAATGGTGTGATGTCACCAACTAGTGATACAGTACTAAGTGGACTTAGTGGGTTCCGTTGTTTTAATAACTATTAATAACTACTTTATTTAATAATTGTAGTGTTGAAATTGTTGGGTTCATCAATCTTATTTATTGTTTTATAATTAGTTGATAATATCACGTGACATTGATGATGTGTTGTCTATCGTTACACTCTATATTTACTGTAGTTAGAGGATCATTGTAAAAATGGAGGAAATTTTAGAGGTGGTCTAGATTAATGCTAACAGAGGAATTTAACCCAAATTGGTGACAAGGCCAGTGACCACCTTAAGATCACAAAGCATGAAAGTTTGATGGAATATTTTGGAGAAATGAAAAAAAAAAAATGGAAGGCAAAGCCACGCTTTCAAACTAAAACTCAAAAAGAAAGGTAAGGGATTCCTCTTTTGGAGGGAGTTAGGTGTTGCCATATACAGAAATTTGCACCCCTCGAAACACTTGGAAAATATAAGAATTTATTATCTAAGCACAAGTATGTGTTCTTTTTAGAGATGAAAATAACGTTTTATCACGTATCTTTTTTAGACCCGACTATAGATTAAGAGTAATGTAATGGTTGCGACTGCTAATCTAAAAACATAGTGGTAAAACATAGAATTAGAAGAAAAAAAAAACTACGTCTGCCATTTTTAGATCATGATATAATAAGATGTCATTTAAGATCTGATATTTGAAAAGATCAAAGTGTTTGAACTAGTTTATACGCATCTCTATTAATCTCTTCTTTGGTCTGGTTAAATGTAGAACATTCACGTCGTGACTAAGGTATTCATGAGGGGTCTAGTGTTAAAGAGTTGTTAAGATTCAAACTAAACATTTGAATTTATAACTCATCTCTTGTTATCACTTGAATTATCTTCGACATTGTCACCTAATTTTAGAGCATGTGTTATTATTCTTTACTTTTTACCTTCTAATCCAAAAAAATTGAGTGAAGAGTTGCTCCGCTCGTTCAGTCATAAAAATTTAGCCCAACAATCATTACATTATGGATTCAAAATATGAGGACACTTCCTTTGAATAAATAAGATTAAATGTACAGTCTGTGTTCCGTTCAACCCCCCAGTAGGTGTGTGAATGATTCGATGATTTGATGGATTTTATTTTTGTGATTTATATTTAAATTCCATAATAATTTAAAATTGAATTCGATTTGATTCGATTTAAATAACTTAATTAACTAAATTTTAGTAAATTATAACTAAATTTCTTTAAACAATTACTTAATTTCTTTAATATTTATATAAAAATATATAAATAATTCAAAACAGATTACAATTGGATTATATATTTGAATCCGTACTATCGAATTTGAATTTCGGTTTAGATTATCGATAAAAAATATCAATTTATATATGTCAAATCAAATTCGAATCCAAATCCGATCAATTGATAAACCTACCCAAGTAATAAGCACTGGGTTGAGTATTATCCTAAGAGTAATACTAGATAGATTTAAAAACTAAACTTGATAATCTCAATCATTGAATAAATAGTGAGTTTTTAATAAATGTTAAGACTTACAGTGAAATTAATGATTAAAATTATCAAGTTTAATTTTTAAGTCCAAGTAGTATTACTCTTATCTTAATCTTTTTAAGTGTTGGTCCTCCACGACCACAGTTCATTTCACTTTCTAAGTGGTAATTAGAATTACTTATTTACGTCTTTTTAGTTAAATAAATTTTATTTAACAACCCAACACAAAGCACCAGTGGTCTAGTGGTAGAATAGTACCCTGCCACGGTACAGACCCGGGTTCGATTCCCGGCTGGTGCATTCTTTTTTAAACCCCGCTGGTTTGCAAAACTGGTTTGTGTTTAATACTCTCTTGCTCTTTTTCTTTGATTCTTCACAACTTCATGGTATTTTTGTGATGAATCTACTTGACCTCATTACCTCCTTTTTTCAATTCATTGAACAAATGAATACACACTTCATTTTAACAGGAGCAGAAAAACTTCCCCTAAGTGAAAATGCAAAATCATGCGTTTCAATTGTCTTGGCATCTTCCACAAACAATTGGTGAATGTCTATGGTTTAGATTGGGAAAGAATTAATATAGAACCAGAGAATGGGGTGCAAGTTTCAGATGAATATCAAAATTTAAACACATTTTGATCTTCGTATACCCTCGACATCTTCATAATGGAGTTATTGTGCTATATGCCACATTGTGTCATATCATACAAGTAATTTCCGAGAATATGCAAGAGAAATCAACTTTTACAAATAGCTTTCAACATAAAATTGGCACTTACACGTGTGAAAGAATGGCGATGCAGCAGCAACAGCAACAGGGTGAATCTAAGGTGAAATTTGTGAACCACAAAATGTTAAGCTTCAGCAAAGTGGCGAACAGCAGACACATTCTATTATATCTGTTCTGATGTGTGTCTTCAAGTACCACATCTTATCTCATTTCAATAATTAGTTTCTCAAATTAGACCATCTGCCACTTCCAGTCACCAATTTATACGACAAGCTTCCTTTGTGGCTATTCGTCCAAATTAAGGTCTCGGCTTTAGAGCTCTAGCCATGCTTAAACCGAAGACCATTTCTCATCTTGAACTTTAATCTCCGAATGCATAGTTGAACCCTCTGGAAGCCCCAATGGTGGATCTTGACATGAGCAATTATCAACAGTAAATAGCTCCCATTCTTTGATACCACATCTATCCAACGCAGAGTGTAAACTTGGCCTCTCACTCTCATTTGGGTACTCACCATTTGGGCTAACCAGCACAGCCCCAGTATAAGACTGTCCTGCAACTCGTGCAGCTCCACTGTAATGAAACAAACCCCAGCTAAAATCGTCAGAAACCTCAACAATTGTCCAGAACTCATTTGAGACCACCCCATTATCCAAGACACTGAAGTAAAACGTTCCTGGAGCTTTGCCTCTTTTTACTCGATATTTTCGCCGCCTCCAAACCAACTTCCCTTCTAGTGTCCTAACCTGAAAAACTGGCTCGTACCAGAATGATCCTCTTGCCTTCCCCCTATAGAATAGCTGGAACTGACATGGAAACTGATCATAAGCTGGATTCTGCCCTGCTACGACACGCCAACTCCAATCCAAACTCCCCAACCAACCCACAAAAAGGTCCTCAGCAGTCGCATGACAGATGTCTTTCCCTCGGAACTTGGCCATCGGAGGCACATAAGGTTTTTCAGGGATCTTTGCATCCAACGCAAGACAATTGTTCTTTTGCAATACACACAAAGAAAATTCTTCAAGCTTTGGACTTTCATATGAAGCAATACATCGATAATTACATACCTGATCAACTGGGCTGCACTGATTTAAGCATTGAAGAGCTTTCCGGCAGTTAGGATCCAACAGACAGTTCAGTACCTGAGGTCCACAGTTTTTTACCATGCAGTTCAGGGTAGAGAAACCTTTTGCTCTCAAATTCTGTAGGATTAGAACAGGCCTTATATAAGCATTGATTACAACCAACAAACAGAACCTTATGTCATCAGAATTATGCCTGTCCCAGGCCTCCGAAACAGTTTTGACAACTTCCACTGATTCATTTACTTTCTTTGATTGAGAAATTTGAGCTACTTTGCTGAATATGCTCTCTTTAGTTTCCCTTTGGATGTACATTCCTCCGAGTTTGTTTGTTGCTATGGGAGAGGAATCAAAGCAGATTATGTTTGGGACGTTTTGGCTGTTAGCCTGAACCCACTTGACTGATTCTTGCTTTGTGACAGCAATAATCAGCAAAATATCTGCACAGGCAAGTTCCTTTTGAAGATTTTCCACTGTCCCACCATTTTGTTGATGGAGGTTGTCAGTAAATACAAGCATTTCAAATCCTTCATCAACCCATTTCAATCTTTTTGCCTGCTTGCAGAAAAAAAAAAGTAAGAAAGGGGTATAGAACTCTTCTTGTGAACTATTGAACCAACAAAAAAATGGAAGGCAAACCGTAAACAACAACATGAATTTGTAGATATGTCATACTAATGGAGATGGAGGCTTACAAGTTACAACGTAGTCAAGCAATTAAATATCAAACCAGACATAAATGTTAACCATTATAAAGGTGAAGGGGTGAATTGGCATGGTACAATCCAAGATCTCAAGGCATGAAGCTTTAACTTCCCCTACCCATCACTATTCCTAATAAAGCTATACAAATAAGTTCAGGTTCCACACTGTGAGTATAGCTAGATGAGGGTGCTGAACTAATTACATAAGTGGCAAGAACTATTGACAATGGAATCATCCATGGACAGTTTATAGGTTGAATGGAGTGAAGATAACACAACTGTGGTCAACTGAAAGGACATCGTCCGGCAGAATCAAGGCCAGTAACTGTACTACTGAATATGAAAGTTGAAGGCATGAAAAGTATAATGGAGACATCCCAAGTAAATTATAGTTCGCTTCTTTATTGAAACACGCAGCCAACAAAATCTTGTTCATTCTAAACAAATGCCCCATTGTTTATAACATGGAATTTACTAGGAAAAGTTGAAAATCTTGCACCAATGTTCCTAATATCATTTGTAGTTTACAATGTTACTTGACCTAAAATGAGAAAAGCAGGTGAGATACATTCTAGACTGTTCGCAAATTGTACATGAGTTAAGGTTATGTTTTTCTTCAGTGGAATTGCCTTGAAGAGAACAGAAAATTGCATATTTCAAAGGCAGCAATGAATTGCTGCAATTAAATATGCAATATGTGTACCTTCAATGTCCTAGTCAACATGGGAAGCATGAAAGCCTAACGAAAGGAAAATCTACTGGTCACAAACCAACAAGATGCCGAGACTCGAGAACATGTAAACAGCATGCTTATTTGTGAAACATGAAACCCTTAGTTTCAAAATAATTAATGGAAAGTGGAAACAACAAAAATATGAATCTTAAGCTGGCATGTAACTCTTGCATTGAGGAGTTGCGGTTTGTGATAACTGAGTGTCCATTTAGTTTTTGTAACAGTGTTGCCCTCTTCGTCAGTCTGAACATTAAGCCTTGCATGTTTCACCTACTGAATATTCGAAGGCTTCAAAGGAACAATTGATAGGACTTTTGACAAGCACGTGCAAACCCTCTATAACTCTGCTGGTATTTTTTCTTGTAGAATTTTGTATTATCCCTCGTATATATTATCCTATGCCCCTCTTCTATGGGTACCTTCTAGTCGCTATCTACATTGATTTGCAATCCCATTGACCCAAATCTTGGTCAAAAGAAACACCAAATCCAATCTTGAGCCATAAGCTTCTGTAACAACTCAAGCCATAATCTTAGCATAAGCCTCGTGCCTGATAAATGATTAAAGTCATAACTAATACAGCCCCCATATGGAGGGCACTAGGAGAAGTGAGTTGGACACAGAGCTTGGTTTTGACATGTTTACAAAAACTGATTTCTTTCGAATTCAATCCTTGTTCTCATGTTGACAGCCTGAGCACTTCAACTCATGTCTGGTATAAGATCTTTCCCAAAAGTTTGTTTGCACCCAGCCACCCACATAAACAAACAATACCCACCTAAACAAACAAAGAGAACAGTGAGAAAGAAAGAAGACATCTTCATTGCATACCAAGTTCTTCTGTTTCCCATAATTAAAGTATTTGGATTTCTTCAGCTATTTAGCTCGCATATCATAACCAAAAATTATCATCGTTATATCCTAAAGATGCTAACGTCCTTGATCTATATTTTCTGCACTTCCAAGCCCAAAATTAAAATAAAACAAATTTGGGTAGCTTATAAAGCGAGATTGTGAAGAAAGCCGTGGCTAATCACTAACATTTCCTTTTAACAAGAAACACTTCATGAAGACTTACTCCATCAACCCTTTTCCACGTTTTGCTCTGTAAGAATCAAAATTGTAATAGGCTTCTTATTGCCAACGACCAAAGGAAACCAAACACACACACACACACAAATTTGTACAATAATATAAAAAGATACCTATGAATATAATCCACCACTGAAGCAAATAATCAAAATTCACAGACATCCACACACATTTATATATTTGAAATGAATATCATACCTATAGAATCCACCAATGAAGCTGATATACAAAACTCACACACGCAGAGTAATAGAGAGAGGGAGAGAGAGGGGGAGAGAGATTCTGGAAGAACAGCAGTATACTTACAGTGTGAAGCATAACCTCAACCCACGGTGCTGAGTTCATAGGACTCACGCTTCCTTCTCCGACGAGAGCTACTATTCTCACCGGAGGGGGCACGCTTCGGTTCGTCACAGGAACATCAATCCCACTACTAGTCCCCAAAACCGCCGATATGACGGAGTTTCTCGAACTGAAACCGGTATTCCGTTGAGAAAACGAGGGAATGGTAAACCGAGCTGTTTTCCGGCGGAAGTGAGACGGAGTGAAAGAACCTACCGGAGTGAACCGGCGGGTCAGTCGCGAACAGCCTCTGAACTCTAGAAGAACCGGTGGCGCGACTACGAGAGCCATGTTGGAGCTGACTCTCTGGAATGGTGAGACGGGTGGGTCGTATTTATTGTAGCGCTTTCGTCTACGCTACGTAGTCTATACAGTGTAAGAAGTTACCCGATAAGCCCAACAAAAACGACGCCGTTGGACGACTATATCTTTTTACCCATGTATATTATCGGGGGAAAAAAGAAAGAGTTTTCCAATCAATTCACTTAATAATAAGTCAAAATATAGGTATGAATATGATAATGTGTTTTTTTATTTTTTGGGATTTCTTGAATAATTTTTAAAATAATAATATCACGTTGCAATTTTACTTTTTCCCTTTTTTTTTTGCAGATATATTTCCTTTCTTTTTATATATTCAGTAATACAGACACATGTATATAAAACTATTATTTGTTCACTCATAAATATGGATATGTTATAAATATATTATAAATATTGTAATTAGCGGATAACCACAATATATACCATTTAGTGCATTTAAGTAAATCTATAATATAAAACATGATAAATTTTAATAAATTCACCCGACGGTCTCAAATTGACTTATTCAATAACAACCAATATCCCTCTTAAAATCATTCACATTAAATTCTTTCAAAAATTCATTATTTTTCACTTACATTTTATCTTCAGGCACGAGTTATCCTTAATAAGTAATAGTGAGTGACTATATAACTCTCACCATTTAATTACTCAAAGTTAATTTTATATTTTATGACTATTATAATTGAAAGCTTATAAAATGAGATATACAAGTTGAGAAACTTTTTCTCTACAATTTATATATTATCTTGCTTCTTTGCGATTTTACACATCATTTATTGAAGATAATGTATTTAAATGATTATGAAGAATAATAGATTGATCTTGAAGATTAACTTTATATAGTTGTTAAATAACTAATTCTCATACGTTACGTTATATATTGCACTTGCTACATTTATTTTACTTTATATTTTTTTTTACATTCTAACATCTTGTACTTTATGTATTTTCGTGATTCTGCTTGGTTGAAATAGTTATCAGGATTCTTGGCGCCTCGGATTCAAGACTTGACCAGGGTCTTCGCGAGGGACTGTGGCGATCGCTGTAGTATCGGGGTCCTTCTCTACCCCTATGAACGGTTCAGAATATTACAAAGATTTTCATCTTTGGACTGTTGGGGATGGGGTTACTTCAATAATTTGTACTCCTGCCTCCATCATCTCTTCCAAATTGATGTTCCAATATCTTCTTGTCATTTCTCCCCACATTTCCCCCCCTCCTTTTTTTCCCGAAATAAATAATTGTTCCGATGGAACCTTCTTATTGAAATAATTTCAAAAGTTTTCCCTGACTTTGTCCGTGTCAACAAACAATTAGAAATACCTCAATTTTTTTAGAACAGGTCCGAGTCAAATAGTAATGATTCGAAGCACTTCTTTTTACACTATTTCGGAAACCCAAGTGACACTAGAATGAAGGTTTCAGAAGAATCAAAATTATGTTGCTGAGAAATAAAATCCTATATTGATACATTTTGTAGATCCAAAAAACAATTTAGTAAGTTTCAAAGGCAAATGTCGTAATAAATATGAGGCCAGAAGCCTATATTAAAAAAATATATTTTTTTGATACTTGTTTATAACATATGACCATAAAATAATTGAATGAATTTTTGTAATGCACATGAAATGATCCAACCTAAACTTTTTATTCTTTTGCATACTCGTCTTGAACACCAAGAACAACTCTGAATCATTGTGAGCTCACATGAGACTCTTGCAAAAAACCAAAAGATTATTTTGGCAATTGATATCATATATTTATAGAGAATTACACTTAGATCCCTTAAAGTTTTTTATTTAATCATTCAGACTCCCTAATATTTGAAATATTATACACAGACCCCTGAGATGTGTACGGGCGTAACACTTATACGTCTGCCGTCAATGTCCATTAGTATATCCGTTAATAAATTACACTTAGAACCTCTTAAAATTTGTAGGTGTATAATACTTAGACCCCTCAAATTTAAAATGTTATACTTAGACAACAAAAACTTCAATCAAAGATAGAATATCAAATACTTTAAATTTTACAACTAAAATTCATGTTTTATTGTATCATTTATTGAAATAAAATAAAAAATAAAAAACTAAATTTTTCTTAAAAAAATTTAATTAGTATATAAGTATACTGTCTATTATAATAAAACTAAAAAATAAACAAGAGTTTAAATCATTCATAATAGAAAATGAATTTTACAACAAAAATTTAAATTCTATTATATCATTTATTGAAATAAAATCATTTTTTTTTTATTTTTTTCTTAAAAAAATCATAATTAGTATACAATTATTTTCGAGAGAAAACAAAGAGATAGAAGAGAGAATACTTTACTTCGCCTTAGTCAACGTAAAAAGATATGGGGTGGGTAAAATTTTAAATTTCGGAGGAATCTGACCTTGATTAGGATGAAAATGGTATTAACTGATTTTGGGAAAAAAAATTGGTAATAATTTTGAACCATTAGATTAAATAAATTTCAGCTAAGTTGGGGGTTGAAAATGGGTCTAAGTTTACGATACACACACAAACAGAGCAGTGTATATATATAGTTTTTTTTTTTGATCAGGGTGTATATATATAGTTAGTAGTTGAGTTTTTTTGTTATTGATGTGGTGACTCTGCATTCCATGCTAAGTAAAGCGGTGGTGAATTCTAGGCCAACTGATCTCTGGTGCTACAAGGACAAACTTAAACTTAGAGCATCTCCAATAATATTAGTTATTTTAACTATCAAATTTTTTTTTTTTTTATATTTTAGTTACTCATTTTTTTAATACATACTCTAATAAATTCTTTATATTTTTAACTACTTATTTTAAATATTATTTATCATCTCTTTTGTATTATATTTTTTTGGGAATAGTGAAAGGGAGAAAGAGAGAGAATAGAAGAAATGAGAAAAAGAGAGAGAAAATAATATATATTGCTACAGTGATGTTTTATATTTATAGCATAACTGTAGCAAAAATATATTTTTCAACATATGAATATAATATGTTGTAGTGCTGTTTTTGGCTTTGATTAGCTAAAATTATTGGGTATCAATTATGTCGTGTCTTATCATTTTCGGGTCACGTCACTTTCGATCGTGTTATTTTTTGTGTTATGTCACTTTCGGTATGTATCAATATTTGTGTTAATAAAAAATTATTTAATTTAACAATAACTCATATAATACTATTTAAAAATTTATAAATTCTTATTTTTTTGTCTATAATACTCGTTAAATAATTATTTTTTATATATAATACTTTGTGTTATTGGTGTCAAATCTTAATTTGACCTATTTATTACTCATATAAACTAATTTGATTATTTTCGAATTTTGTATCAATTCGGATCGTGGTAACGGATAAAATTAACACCCCGTAACCCAAATAACCGCGCCGATGCAAACCGGTTGTTTAAGGGTTTAGGGTTTTGGTTTACCGCCATTGTGCAACCCGTCTGCTCATTACTACAGAGAACCAAACAAAGCAGAAATCAGGCACTACTACTCAGCAAACCCAGCTTCCCTAACACCAGTCCTATCGTTCCGTAAACATGAGGAAGAAAGTCGATGAACGAATCAGAACACTCATAGATAATGGCGTCAAAACTAGACACCGTTCCATGTTCGTCATCATCGGCGATAAATCCCGAGACCAGGCACTCTTTCTTTTCTCTTTATATATATATATAAATCGGTGATTTGAGGAAAAATTTAAGTCTTGACTTGAGTAGAAATTTAAGTTTCCCTTGATTTGATATGAGTTTGGGTATATGATTTTACAAGGTTTTTGGGCTATCTTTATTCAAATTTAAGTTTGAGTCTAAAAAAGGGTAAGGGTTGGAGATGCTCTAAGCAGTGTATATATAGTCTGTAGTTCATTATTGCTAATCGACGTGTGTATTAATTTGAACAGATTGTGAATCTGCATTACATGTTAAGTAAAGCGGTGGTGAAGTCTAGGCCAAATGTTCTCTGGTGCTACAAGGACAAACTCGAACTTAGCAGGTTCTTTCTCTACCTGTATTGATATTTTATATATTTGTTTATTGTTGTTTTGTGATGTTCTGTTTCATTGCAGTGGAGATTCTAAGTGGATACTATAATGCATGAATAATTTTGTCTGTTATCAAATAAATTAATAACTCTTGTTCGTACAAAACTTAGGCCAAGTTTCTCCTTTTTTTGAACTGTTTGTAAGACTTAACGGTTAATATGTTCGAAAATTGTACTGAGAAAGTTAGTTTTGTGAAGCACCACAGTGGACGCCACCTAGAATTTGGAGGCCGAATAAATGCGGCTTTATTCACACTAGTTCTGATGTTCTTTAAAAAATATGATTTAGATAAAATATCACTCATTTATACGAGATTCATATGAACAATAATGTTGGGTGAACAGTCTGTTGGAATGACCTAAAAACTGATAAAAAGAAAAAGAGAACAGCCAATGGCTATCTGCTTTGCACAGTTTCGAACTTTCGACTTTCTACTTAACAGTCATTTATGTTTTTGCCTTCCATGATGTTGTGGGTCCTTTTTTTTTTGGGAAAAAAATGAGCTACCAAGAGAATTGGTTTATCAATTATGATTGGTTTATTGTGTTTCCTCAGTCATAAGAAGAAACGTGCCAAGCAGATAAAAAAGTTGATGCAGAGGGGACTGCTGGATCCTGAGAAGGTTGACCCCTTCTCACTTTTTGTTGAAACTGGAGGAATAACGTATTGCTTGTACAAAGATTCTGAAAGAATTCTTGGGAATACTTTTGGCATGTGTATATTACAGGTACATTGGAAGTACCCAATGGACATTTATTGGAGTTCTAAATTTCTAATGTAGCAATTCCAATGATTTATGGTTCATGCTCAACATTTTAAAAAAAAAATTATTTGCCTTGTTGCAGGATTTTGAGGCTTTGACACCAAATCTCCTAGCGAGAACTATAGAAACAGTGGAAGGTGGGGGATTGATTGTATTGCTGCTTCGTTCTCTTTCCTCTCTCACACGACTCTGCACCATGGTTATGGTATGAATCACTTTCGTCAATTGGCACAGCTCCATTTGCTGGAATTTTTTAAGTAATTGAGAAGTTGTGAAATACCAGTTTCTGTTTATTTTTTTGGTTCCCCCTTTTTTTCACCCAGTTTTCTTGTCTTCGACCTGGATCTAAAACTTGTGAGGCTGTCAGAGATAGGTAACGTGTGTTTTGCTTTGGATTTTGTATCGAGTAAATGAAAGGGGGCAATGCATGGATTCGAATATGAGACAAGAGTCGGGACAACTATTTTGTGCATGCAATGTCACATGTTAAGTTTATATCCAATCCATCTGTCACAACACTTTCGGTGAATTGGGACGAAATTCATGACTTTAAGCAAATAATATTCCACTGAAAAGCGAAAACCACAACGGAATAAAATAAATTATCAAAAAAAAGAAAAGAAAAATATAACGAAGACAGAAATTTGAAACATCTGACCTCCTAAATCCTCCCTTCCACACCAAATAGAAAGATTAAAAAAAAAATCCAGACAAAAAGGAAAGAGGAAAATATAGAAATAGATCAGATTGTATGGATGTAATTTATTACTTAGGCAATCATTTAATCTTGAAGTGGCACTTTTCAAACTTTTTCGTGTAAGTTAGCAACTTTTTTTTGGGGGGGGGGCTTTGGAGTGTATATCGGTTGGTGCTTAAGTGGTTGGTTTTAACACTTACCGCAGTTTGCTAATTACAGGATGTTCACGAGAGGTTTCGTACAGAATCTCATTTGCAGGCTGCTGGGCGCTTTAATGAACGGTTTTTACTATCACTTGCATCATGCAAAGCATGCGTAGTTATGGATGATGAGCTAAATATTCTGCCGATCTCTTCACATATGAAGTCAATTTCTGCAGTTGCTGTAAGAGAGGTAACCTTCTTACTTCCATAGACTTTGTGGCACCTTAAGTGCAAAGTTTGTTCTGTTTGCGTATTGCACTGTGAGTTAATCATTTTTCAATTATAGGAGTAAACAGTGCTCTAACACTAGATATTGACTTTTTAAGATTCTCTTAGAGCTCTCTGTGTTTAATTGCTTTTTTCCCTCCTTGTGATGGAAGGACTCTGAGGGCCTCTCAGAAGCGGACCAAGACCTAAAAAATCTAAAAGAACAACTGAATGATGATTTTCCTGTTGGTCCTCTTATTGGGAATTGTTGTACACTGGACCAGGTATAAAATTGTTTGCTTGAACTCTTACCAGATTCATATTCTCAAAATTATATGACCAAATCAAATCTGTAGTGCGCAGGCTAATTATTTGGCATATTTGAACAGGGAAAAGCTGTCATTACATTTCTTGATGCTATTTTGGACAAGACGCTTCGTAGCACAGTTGCTTTACTTGCGGCTCGTGGCCGTGGGAAGTCAGCCGCACTTGGTCTGGCCGTTGCTGGAGCTATTGCTGCGGGGTAAAATGCTTTATAAGTTGTATTGGTATATTGATGGTCCTGTTGACTCGTCTCCGGTGGCTGCCGTTCACAGCGTGTCTTGGCGAAGGCCGCATCGGTTATTTTGACATGACCATCTTCTGATATGAAAAATCTGTCTGTAGGTATTCAAATATATTTGTCACTGCACCCAGCCCCGAGAACTTAAAAACGTTGTTTGACTTTGTATGCAAGGGATTTGACAAGCTTGAGTATAAGGTACGGTGTTTTCTCTGCTTTTTGGTGGAGTATGAATATGATGTGTTGTATTGTCTAATCATGTCATTACTCTGAACCGGCTTTCTGGAAGTCCTTAACAATTTGATAAAGAGAAAAAAGGAGTCTATTGTTTAGAGATGTTGCTGAACATGTAGTTTGGGATTTCAATGGGTTCAAAATTTCTTGTCATTTTCACATGCATAATTTAAATGGGCGGTGTTCTTTATTAATGTCAGTAGTCTTGTAAAAATTGTCTTACTCTGCAACCATCGAAATCCACTGAGTTCTTTAAGTGCTTGGATTTCCCTACGTGATTTGAACAACTGAATACTGGTTTTTATTTAAGTCTCAAATGTGATATGCTTGATCTGTTACATAACAAGAGAAATTATAGACCTTTGATATATCCCCACACCTTTTGTTTGCAGGAACACTTGGATTATGATGTGGTGAAAAGCACGAATCCGGAGTTCAAAAGAGCGACAGTGCGGATCAATATCTACAAACAGCACAGGCAGACAATCCAGGTAAACAAGCATTCTCTTTATTTTACAATACTGGTGGTTTCATTTAATTGTCGATCCCTTGGGAAACCATGGTGTTGCTGATATATGAGGCCCCTTTTATTGTCTTGAAAGCAACATTATATGTTGTGGCTGGCATGGAGAGTGGATCGTTATATATAATGCATATCACAGTTATGAAGTAGCAAATGTGAATAACTCTCTGTCTTCCTCAATAGTATCCTTCTTTTATAAAAAAACCTTATTATCTAGAGTTTCTGTCTTCTGGTTGGTTGATGCTATTGAGCCTTAGATTTTTGCAATTTGGTTGCTTGATTTTAGGGTTTATGCATGTGATGATTGCGGGTGATTGCTTCATGGGTTGTGCTTGGGCTTAGGAGTCATTGAAGAGAGTTTGGGGTATTGGCATTGCATGAGAGAATTGCACATGAAAATAGAAAATTTGAGCTTGCCCTTATCAATGACTACCAAGATCATCACACTTTTGAATATATTCTTCATCACTTTTAAACAGAATCTTCATTTTCTTCATATTTTATGGGAACATTTAATTAAAACTCAGTAACATATTGTTCCATGATGCAATTGACAAGCCTGGAAACAAGACTTGCGTCGTTCAGCAGATGTGGTCTGCTACTGTTTTTTTTTTCCTTCTGGTGGTTGTGTTTGTAGTGAAGAAAGCTGTCTCTTCTTTTACTTAGTTAGGTTGGAGTCTTGGTTATTGATGCTTTCTTTTTATATATAAGATGTTTTTGAATTTTCTTTTTTGTTAAATTGTTTTTCTTGTCCTTCTTTATTGGCATACGCTTCTTTGTTATGCCCTTAGCTTGACGCTTTTGTGAGCTTGCTTGTATCAAGGACTCTTCTTTACCTCGATTGTCACACTTTTGAAGATCATCTTCATCACTTTGAAATGGAATCTTCATTTTCTTCATACTTGATGGGAACATTTACACTGGAATTACAACTCAGTATCCTATTGTTCCACAATGGACTTGACAAACCTGGAAACAAGACTTGCGTCATTCAGCAGATGTGGTCTGCTACTTCGTGTGTTTTCTGGTGGCTACGTTTCTAGTGAAGAAAGCTATCTCTTCTTTTCCTTAGCTAGCTTGGAGTCTTGGTTATTAATGTTTCTTTTTACATATAAAATGTTTTTGATTTTTCTTTTTCTTCTTTTTTTAAATTTGTTTTTCTGGTCCTTTTGTATTAGCATTTCTTCTCTTTTTCCCCCCTTGACGCAGTGGTAGGCTTTACTTCTGAGGATGGTAATCATTAAACAACATAGACAAGTAAAGAAAGGAGAAAGGTATAGGATCCCTACTATGTTGATGTGAAGGTCTTAAAATAATGAATGATATGTCTTGAGCGTTAAGTTGACGTCGCAGCGAAATAAAGATAGACTTTGACCACCATATCACTTGGAGAATTGATGTAGAGATATCCTCCCTGATATAGAAAAGTGAACTCAGGAAAAATAAATGAAAACTCATGGGATTCCTGATTATCCATGGCCTCTCTCACCATACAGCCCTTTCTTCGTTTGGATTTTTTTCCTTTTGTTTTCATTTGGGGAGTCTGGGGTCGAGGACTCCCGGCCCGGGTATGGGGTGCATGTTTGTGAGGAGGTGGACTGTTTTTCCCTTCAACAATAAGCTCGGGGTGGGAGTTGGGTCTTTTGGGTTAATTTCAAAGCCTCACAGGAACTCGGTTAAACTTATGTTTAAAAGCCGAAAAAGATGCAAAAGTTCTTCCAGATATTATTCATACATGGACAATCTGCCATAGGAAATTCTGCATATTTTTTAAAGGAAATAAGTCCATGTATTATCAAATCTCTTGAATGCCATCCATTAAGTGAAGTACAAATCGTAATACATCTGACATCCTAGTCATTACTCAGTTGATTATCACATTCCAATAATGCTCTATATTTTACTACTTGAGACCTGCAGTTTCTTAGCTTAGATTGTTTGTAAGCGAAGGATTCCTGACACGACTTGTACTTTTGTAACATTGGATTAGTTATTTTTACTTTGCTAGAGATGCAAGATGTAGTGTTTGTTTTGTAGAGGCAATCACTGGGAGTAAGAGAAAAGGAAAGGAATTTTTTTGGGGGGAAGTAAGGAACGGGGATGGATGGGTGGAAGTTTTTTGGTTTGGAGGGAAGGGATTTTCCTCAAAGTTCCTGAAATCCTTTCCTTGGAAAGGTGGAGAAAAAAAGGCTTCGTATTTAATCCTTTGGCCTTAAAATAAAGTGAGCCATAATGGTAAAATCAACAAAATCCATTTTCTTTCTTTCACCTTTGTTTCATGCTGAACCAAACAAAAGTAGGAAAAGGTTGATTCCTGTCCCTGGAATCTTTGTTCCCTGCCTCCTACCTGCTTTCCTTCTAGTTTTCCATTCCTTAAATTCTGGCTTGAATTATACTTGTGTTTATTAGTGTTGGGAGTCCTCTTCTTTTGATAACTACTGCTTCAGTTTCTATTTTTGTTTAAATGTCATTGCAGTATGTACAACCACATGAACATGAAAAGCTCTCTCAAGTTGAATTGTTGGTGGTGGATGAAGCGGCAGCTATTCCGTTGCCAATTGTCAAGTCTTTACTTGGCCCATATCTCGTCTTCCTTTCATCTACTGTTAATGGGTATGAGATTTTTTTTTGCGCTATTTTTTCTATTGGAGACTCCAACACTTCGTCATATTTTTTTATTGTTGGCATTACGCATTTGTCCATTGTGGTCTTCTGGTGTTGGAGGATAATCTAAAAGTATGGAAGCTGCTAATATTTCGTCGCTTTTCTCTTCTTTCACTCTACACGCATGGAAGGCACTGATATGCTCTGTCCTCTTGTTTCCTTACCCCCAAGCTATGAAGGTACTGGACGGTCTTTGTCGTTGAAACTACTGCAGCAATTAGAGGAGCAAAGTCAGGTGTCTGCTAAAAGCGTGGAGGGCACCCTTTCTGGTATTTCTAGCTTCACTTTCCATTAGTCCTATGAATCAATATCCTTCTTGCATACTTGTCAGTTATTAGTTTGAGTGGTGTGTAGATGTTGAAAGAAAGAGACAAAGTTTCTGATGAGGTTTCTGTTATAGCCTGGTGAGAGCCAGTGACAGATATTGGTGAGGGGTGGCACAGTGGCATTCTAAGTTTGTGGAATCACATAATATACTCGCTTTTTTATTAATGAAATCAATGTTTCATATCTAAAACAACATTATATACTCGCTTCTATATCATTTTTCCCCGAATTTTGATACTAATTTTCCCCCTTCCTAACCCAAGC
The DNA here is from genome assembly GCA_023539305.1 of Ilex asprella. Lineage (NCBI taxonomy): Eukaryota > Viridiplantae > Streptophyta > Magnoliopsida > Aquifoliales > Aquifoliaceae > Ilex > Ilex asprella. Next base: position 20,037,627 of record CM042202.1, read on the forward strand.
AAGCCCTAATTTATATAAACATTAATGTCCGGATCCCAAGGTAAATTCCTGGATCTGTCACTGGAAAGAGCAGACCAAGATGTTTTGTGATCATTGTAGGTTTTGTCAGTTGTCCAACCTCAAAATTTAAGATTGTGTTTTTCTTCAAAACCGCCTTATTGTCCAACAGTCTTGATCCGTATATTCAGTTTTGATAAGTAAAAATTACTTTTACTTGTTTTGTTTATTTCTGCTTGTATGTCCCTGGGCAGGACTAGCTTTGATTAACCGATCATATAATCACCTCTCTGCAAATGATATATCATACTTCCATGTTCAAGTGTAATTTATAAATATATTTGGAGTGGAGTGATGCTAAACATTTGAGGAGTTAAATGTGTAGAATTCAACCTCAACTTCGTGGACTGGCCACTTGGATCCCAACTTTTATAGCTCCATGTTGTTCTATTCTGGCAAGTCATCCTGGAATGGGAAACACATTTTTTTTACATTACTGCACCCTCTCTATGATTTCGGTGCTTCTGCGATCATATTTTACTATCTAATGGCCTTTTTAGTTCATACTATGAAAATGAATCAAAAAGACAGAAATTAGCTATATTGTTGACATCATGTGGGTGGTTCTTAGTTTCAATGATTAATTAGTTTGTCATTACTATGCCAGCTCCATTTTAATCTAAAGATTTCCCCCCTCCCCCTCCCACCCCCCCAACAAAAAAAAAAGAAAAAAAGAAAAAATCATTCATTTGCACTGCTTTTTGTGGCACTCTTAGGTTCTGCCATGTTTCCCAGTTTGATTTATTCAGTTTTTCAGATGAGAAAATATATTCTATTTTAAGTTCATTTATTGGAAAATTTCTTACACGTTTATTTGCCCTCAAATGTAGGTCGACTTTTCAAGAAGATGGAGTTGAGCGAGTCTATCAGATATGCTCCTGGTGATCCAATCGAATCCTGGCTTCATGATTTACTTTGTTTGGATGTCACAAATTCCATCCCCAATATCAACAGGTTAGTAGTTGGAACTTAATTGTTGAAGATGCTGTGGAGATAAAACCATCATCTTTGTCTTTATTGACTCCTTTTTTCCCCAACAAGGTTGCCTTCACCTGGTGAGTGTGATCTCTACTACGTTAATCGGGATACACTTTTCTCATATCACAAAGATAGTGAGTTATTTTTGCAGGTGATGACATGTTTTTAGCATATTTTCAATTGATTTTTCAGTGGATTGGTGCTTATATGACATAATGTATGCAGCGAATGATGGCCCTTTATGTTGCCTCTCACTACAAAAATTCCCCAAATGATCTGCAATTAATGGCTGATGCTCCAGCACACCACTTGTTTGTGCTACTTGGTATACGTGTCCTGAATAATTATATTTTTTTTTGGTGATTTGGTGTCAATTGTCAATGTACTTATACTCGTTCTTTGCAGGTCCAGTTGATGAGTCAAAAAATCACCTTCCTGATATCCTGTGTGTCATCCAGGTTTTCTTTTTTCTCAAATAACATGGACATACTCATTTTTGACCGTGTATCTGATGAAGATCTTGAGCTATTCTAGAAATCAGTGTCCCACACATTGGACTTTTTCTTTGTATTTGAGATATTTGACGTCTGAAACACTGCTGTACTGACCTTATTTTCCGCCTTAGCAAACTTGTGTGATCTGTGACAGCATCTTTAAAATTTGTTTCCCTGAGAAAATTTTCTTCACTTGAATGTTCATGATTGCTGAACAAAGTTTTTGCTATTTAACTGCAGCCTTTCTCTTAATTATTTAAGCAGATTATGTAACACTCGGAGGCAAGTTCTATTCCAGTGTTGTTGATAAGAAAGGAGGACAGTGCCTCTTGCTTTTAGGATGACAATCTAGACGAAAAGAGATTCTTGAAGTAAATAATTTACACACCATTGAGTAAAGCAGACACGCGTACTCTGAAGTTGGTTGAGACAAAAACTCAATGATATATTGTAGGAAGTAGAATGCTAATACAAACCTCAGGAATTTATACAGTGCCTTTACAACCTTCGAATGAAGATGTAGTGATTATAGAAACTATTTTCCTTTCTTGTAGATATTGGGTTCTGTTTGCGAAGTTTTGTCCTGTGTTTTGATGCTTTTGACTGTCTCAGATGATTTCTACCATACCAATGCCCAAAAGTTGGAAGTAGTTAGAATAATGCTTGTATCTTTTATATCCATTAATTCATCTACAGGTGTCTCTTGAGGGACAGATTTCTCGTAAATCTGCCATGAAAAGTCTAAGTGATGGTCATCAGCCCTTTGGAGACCAAATACCATGGAAATTTTGTGAGCAGTTTGAGGACACAGTTTTTCCAAGTCTTTCAGGTGCTCGCATTGTACGCATTGCCACACATCCAAGTGCAATGAGGGTAATTTCTCATTCGTGTAAATTGAGTTACTTAAACCTAGATTTTGTTTAACCCTCTCTCTCTCTCTCATGTATTACCCTTATTTTTTCCCTCTTATTGCAGCTTGGTTATGGTTCAGTTGCAGTGGAGCTTTTGACAAGGTATACCCTTTTGCCCTATGTCTTGTACGTCTTATCCTGTGGTTTTGAAGGATTGCGCTTTCTCCACATCTAATTTTATACTCTTGTGGTTGCTTTACCAAAATCCTCCCTCGTTATTGACTTCCCACCCTTCTAGAAATCTGAGAAATTAGAAGCTGTGAGAATCTACAGTACCTTTATGGACAGAATGAGAAATGTGTCACGTAAGGAAAAAAATTTCAATGTACATCTTAATTGCCGAAAAAAATTAGATGTACATCTTATTTTCCCAGGAAAAGATTTTTTTTTTGATATTCATCATACTTGCTGGAAAAAGTTAATTGTACATTTTAATTGCCAAAAAGATTTTAGATGTAGATCCTACTAAGCTATACATCTTACTCTCCGGGGAAAAAAATTTAGATATACATAGTACTAACTAAAATATTAAATTTAAGACTACTTAATTAATGTTATTAGATTGACAATAAATTTTAATATTAATTAGGACTTATTATCAATTTATGGACAATGACTAATTAGGTCAGAAAATTAAATTAAAGGAATATATTCAAAATATAATATTGTATTGAAATAGTCAAGACGTTGTTCGGACGAAATTATAGATTAGTTTTAACTAGTGGGCTTTTATCCTTTTTTTTTTGTTTGGGTGGTTGTTTTGAATTAGATTTTTTAATTGAAAATTTGGTGTAAGATAATAAATTAAATCTTTTAAATTTTTTTTTTATCAATATTATGTGTTATATCATATGTTTTTCCCTTTTTTTAAGTGTGTCAAATCGTTCCTTTAAATTTACAATTTTTCTAGTGTTTCCGAAACGTTTCTGAAAAATTTCTCTTTTTAAAGTAATGAAACATGTACTCAGAAAAAAACTTTGAACCATGGGTATAGTTCTTGTTTGGGTTTAAGATAGATGAATTCTGATTTCTGAAACCACAATGGAAGATTTTTTTTTTTTTTGACAAACTCGAATAAAAAATGTCGACAATGCATCTTTTCATGATAGATTTGATGGGGTGCGATATCAACTGAAATATTTCGTTTCATCGCAAAAGGGTTTGATTGAACTGGTTAAAAATCTTCAAATTCTGACTATTCTGATCGGTCCTTATTGTTTTAGTTACCATCACATGTTCCTTGCTTCTTTCCCCTTTTAAATGCCTCTTTACTGTGGTAATGTCCGGTGTGATTGATGCTGGGGAGACAATTGAAAGAGTGTGTTATGTGATTTGTGAGATTTAGTAAAGGACGACTTGAAGTTTTATAGCCTTAGTATTTGTATGACTCACGGCCTGTATTTGGGTGGGATATGTTTGCTGCTGACTCCAAATCTGCTGGAATGAGGCTTGAAAATGAAGCTGATCTTGCTTTTTCTTTACCCTTGCATAATTTTTCTGTCTTTTAGTTTGAGCTTGGTAGTAAATTACTGTTTAGTTTTCAGGAAATCCTGAATTCAGAAAATGCTTGTTATAACTAGATACTCCCTTTGTTGGGCAAAATTGTCATCTACTGTGACCCATCCCAACTGATAGAAAACCGAAAACCTCTTGAAGTAATACAAACATGACTGCTTAATGCTTATTCTAACCTATTAAGAGTATGGGGATAAAGTTTCTACTGCAGCAACAAGGAGAATTTTTTAGTTTTCTGAAATTTGGAAGATTTTTATTTACACCAATTTGTTTTGGCTCTTGTTTATGGAACATTGACCAATTCACAGATTTTAGAAGTATACAGTCTTTCAGGTGCTTTGAAGGGCGTCAGTAATTGCTTTTTTCTTGATTTAGGTACTTTGAGGGACAGCTGACTCCAATCTCCGAAGTAGAGGTTGAAGATACTCCCGACTCTCCATATGTCAGAGTTACCGAGGCTGCAGAGAAGGTTAATTTGAAAATTGGATCTGGTTTTGTATGGTTGTTTCTGGGTTATTATTACATTTTTTTTTTTTGACAAGCGATGCTTAGAGTAGCATGCGTAAGATTTTTCTGCTTAATGGATTAGTGTTGTCTGTTGACTTTGCTTGTACATCTTGAATTCTTTCATTATCGACTAGATGTAGCTGAGAGGAAAAGCATGTTTGAAGTCGCATATTGAGGAAATGTTGGTCTGGAATTATCTGTTCCCCATAACCTTCGATTTTCTTCTTATGTTGAAGATTATATCCTTGCAGGTCTCCTTGTTGGAAGAAAATATAAAACCTAGGACAGATCTTCCGCCTCTTCTTGTACATCTCCGTGAACGACAACCAGAAAAGCTCCATTACATTGGTGTCTCATTTGGGCTTACGCTGGACCTTTTCCGCTTTTGGAGGAAACATAGATTTGCTCCATTCTACATTGGCCAGATTCCAGTTAATATCTTTAATTTTCATTACCTACTTATCACAGTACTATTCTAGTAGATATGTTCTCTGGAGGATTTACAGGTGGTCTGGCATATCTTCTCATTGATACAGAGTACTGTGACCGGTGAGCACACATGTATGGTCCTGAAGCCATTAAATAATGATGATATTGAAGCAAATGGGGCAGATCAATGGGGCTTTTTTGGTCCTTTTTACCAAGGTTGGTGCTTTTTCTCAAGCAAGATGTTAAAAATTACTCTTGAACTCCAAAGCAAGGATCAAAATTTCGTTTCGGTGCATAGTTTTAGTGAGCTTGGAAATGGAAACGTTTAGGTAATATTTTGGAAACAAGAGGGAAACATAGGAATTTTATTATTTAATCAATGATTCGTTTCCGTTTCCATTTGACCGTTTTGAAATTAAATTTAATTCCTTGCTCCAGAGATTGCCTGGTCAAATATTAACCTTCTGTGGACTGTTCTCAGACTTCAGGCGGAGGTTTACTAGACTGTTGGGATCTAGCTTCCGTGCAATGGAATACAAGCTTGCTATGAGGTCTGTTTATGAAATCTCAGCTTCTTAAGTTTATTAGTTTTACTCTTCAATATGCTCATGCTACCTATAATTTTGTAGTGTTTTGGAGCCAAAAATCAACTTTACAGAACCGGAGCCTGCTTCAGATGGATTTTTGAAGTTACTTGATGAAATTTTATCACCATACGATATACAGCGATTAGAAGCTTATACGAATAATCGTGCTGATTTTCACAAGGTAAGATCTCCAAGTGATGGTTAACGCGTCATTGTTTTAGGATTTTTTGTATCAGGAAAGCAAATACCATCTTATACGTTTGAATTTATTATTGATTAATTTGTTGAACACAGAAAATGCCTGTAAGCTTCAAGTTATCAGAACTAGCCATAGGAAGGCTCTCAACCCAAACTATTTGGGTTTGGCTACTAATGTTAGGGACTGGCATCCTTACGAGTCACCTACATCTCCATGCCTAGGTCTGTGAAACGATGTTAGGGAGTGGCATCCTTATGAGTCACCTACATCACCATGCCTAGGTTCCGTACCAAAAGTTACTACTATAATGGTAAGGTTGCACCTTTAAAATGTTACTTTACCACTGGTAAAGGGAAGTTCATGAACGGTCATGGGATTCCCCTGAGCCGTTGTAACTTCTCATGTGAAATTGTGACTTAACCTTTAAAGATTGTAGATTCCATGATCGATCGCAATGTTTTAGGACCGATCATGTCCTTTGCAAGTTATAACTTTACACCTCAAAAAGTTGTAACTTGATCTTCAAAAGTTGTAATTTTCGTTACGGTACCGATGGCGGTACCGTAGTCCTCCTTTATTATATCTTTTTTTCTTCTTTTGGTTTTTGAATCAATAAACAAATTATGAAGTTTGGAGACGAGGAATCCTGAAAAGTGATCTTGCAAATCCTGAATGAGTTCATGGGAAATTTGGGAACCATTCTTGATCTAATGGTCTGATCATTTAATATCACCGAGATAAAGATAAGAGGCAGGGAGACATTGATGCAAGCACATATCCGCCACAGGTATACGTCAATACAAGAGTCATAAATTTGTTGTTTGATCTACAAGGTGGGTGGGCAATTTGATCTTAATAAGTGAATTGGGTGGTAATGTGCTAGTCGCATGGCTTGTTTACCTGAAGGGGAGACTGATTGGCCTTAATTCAGGGGGTTCTGTGCAACTTACCCTATCTTTTATGACTTCCTTTTTATCAATTTAGGATACGTCTTTTTTGTTAACATGATTCAACCTTCACATGCTTCAATCAGACTCCCTGCAGTCCCTGCCCCATTGGGCTGTAGGAAGATCACTTGAACTCTGCCTGTTCAAGCACATTTATTTTTTGTCAGCTTGACTAAGTCAAGCTTCAACTCCAAATTTGCTGCGGAATCAAGCAGGGTTTGGTCAGCCAGCAGCTCAACTTGGTTTGGGTCAAATAGTTTGTTCTGCCTTAGGTTCTTGTTGTGAAATGTAAGAAGAGATGTTAACTAAAGAAGTAAATCTATATCCTTTCACAAATGTGTCTAGCAGATCTTCTAAAGACAGAACTTGCCGAGACCTCAACTCTTTGCCTCATAGATTTCGGAAAACTGTCTTCATGGGTTCAGAGGATCTAACACTGATTATGACATCTCAGAAAGCCATTGCTCTGTCTCAATCAGCTCTCGGCTCGCTATGGTGCCTACATGCATCTATTCAACTATAGAAAAAGGACTATAATATAAGCACATCTTTATCTGCACCTGTACCACCAACCGTTTCTGATTTCTGAAAGTCAACTACTTATGAGTGGTAGCCAGGGTATTTCTACCAATTTAAATTATCTTGGAAGCTCATTTAAAACTTTGAGCTGAGCTGGAACATGATAAATTACAATCCAAGCCAGAACTAGCTAACCTTTTAACACAATCTGTTGGCCCAGCTGAGCTTGAGCACTCCAGAACTTGGCTTTGTTTACTAGCTTTCCCATTCCGTTTTTCTTGTTTTGATTGCTCATAAGGCTCCGATTTCATTAGTTTACAATTGAAATTGGGCCATTCCAATAAGTTGCACATGCAATTGGTTTCTGCAGTGGTCAACCTTTTGTATAGATCACTTTTAAGGTATTGCATACTCTGTTGCTATATTATTAATGAATCTATTTTCGCTACCCATGAGAAAGCAGGTCTATGTGGAATGTTTGAAGCCGAAAAGGAATGGAGATATTTTGGGAGGGCGCCATTAAGTATTAGCCATTTAAAAATGGAAGTTCATAATGAAGGAAGAATGCTCTGCTCTCTCTCTCTCTCTCTTGGTTGGAGTGTAAAGGGCAAATGATGAGAGAGAATCTTCTTAGGTTTCCTCTTTGGAGCACGTCACTTATATTTACTTTCTACAGAGCCATAATTCAATTCAAATTTTTAATTATAGCAGGTCATTTGGTGCCGAAGCCAACTTGGTGAGACTGAAAGCAAGTTATGCTTTGGAGCATAAGCCATTTTAGAGTTTGATCTCTGAGAGTGGCCAAGAGGAACAAACCCCAAATTTACCCAGATTAAAACTATTTTAAGCCATTTTTTGTGTTTTTGTACGCAACTGTGTGTTGCAAGCCTACAAGAAGAAATAACATAACTGGAGTAAATTGGGTGCGAACATTATTTTATTATTGACGAGTAAGGTTCACGTGCCATTGAGATTCATGTTAAGTATTCACTTCTTGATTTGTCTATTTTATGGCTGCCGTTCTTCACACACCTTTAGATTTCTATTTTGTTTATAGGGCTAGTTATGCCACATTTAGAATAACCTTTGGACAGTGTCATTCTCAGTAATTTGGATTTCTGTAACTTCTTCAGGATCACTTCTCCACCCCATGGCATGGGGTCGTGTCGTCATGATCTTCTTTTATCAAATAGATCTAAGTTGACCAATAGTTGGAAATGAGAGTATAAGAATCTTTTTTTATCAGTATATAGTATAAGAATGAATGATGGTTTTTGTGTCTTATATTCTCTCAGCTAGTAAATTGTATGTATTCTGCAGATTCTAGATCTCGTGCCAACCCTTGCTCGTCTTTATTTCCGGGAGAAGCTTCCAGTTGCAGTGTCATATACCCAGGCTTCTGTTTTGCTCTGCAGTGGCTTGCAGGAGAAAAGTATCACTTGCATTGAGGTCTATCTTCTAGACCTTTTTAACTAGTGTTCTTGTTCATTTATTTTTAAAGTAACAAAAATAACAAAAATTCATTGATTAATTTCTTGACATTTTCAAGTATTTTGGACTGTATTAACTCATTATCCATTCGTGAAGTTGCTGCACATCTAGAAATTCTTGTGTAAGAATTTTTTTCTTCTGTTTTCTTGATTTTTTTCCCGACTCTATGCGGGGTGCAGAGTTCCAGGTAATGGAATGGTATAAGGTAATTTTTTGAGTTTTAATTATTAGATCTCCTGGTGCAATGGCATATGAATGTGGTTTGTAAATAGACAATCATGACCCCCTATTCTGTGATCTTTCCGAGAGATTTGATGGAGACCGTCTAATATGCTACAGTCACTCATGAGTCAGATACGAATAATTATGGGATGATTCTACAAACCAGATATTCTTTTGTCATTCCATAAATTAGTTTTGGTCTACATGATCTCTTAGCCTCTTGGGTGATATTTTGCCAAGTTCACTACATTGTTGCTTAATGATCCACGGTTTGGGTCTAAGCTACAGTGATGGTGCTCTCATCTCTCCATTGATAGCCTACAATCTATCGATTGTATAATTATGACTACTGCAGCTGCTGCGGTCAGAAACCTTTTAACAGAAGAAGAAAATTGAAAGGCAAGGTTATTGGGTAAATTTTTCGCAATTTAGTTATGCCCTTTTTACCTTTTGTTTTACAGGGAGAGATGAAGTTGGAAAGGCAGCAGATATTGTCTTTGTTCATAAAAGTCATGAAGAAGCTCCACAAACATCTATATGGTATTGCATCAAAGGAGATTGATTCAAGTCTACCTCGACTGCGAGAAGTAAGCAGAGAAATAGAATGCTAATTATATTTATAAGTTCTCATCCTGGTGCTTCTCCTTCCTAATCATTTTTTTTAATAATTTGTTTGTCTTTTACTGTATTGATAGACTAACAGTAAGTTCGTGCCTGAAGACATTCTTACTATAACAAAAATCGAACATTGATCGTGCAATATATATATATTTTTAAATATCAACTTATTATTCTTAAAGTAAACAAACAAAAAATAAGAAAAATGTAAGGGAGGGAGAAGAGAGGGGTCAACATGGATTAATGGAGTTTTTGGGCATTGGGGAGTGTGTTGGTTGAGTTGTCTGACATTAGTGGCTATGCTGAGAAGATGATGTTTTCGAGTGGGAAAATTTTTTTTAGATGAATTTTGTACCATTGGATCAAAATAGATGAAATTTAGATCAATCTCGACCGATGTTTTATTTTTATAAGTTGAGTATTTAACTTCCTAGTTGTGATATTAGATAAATTGTTCGGCAATTATTAAAAGATTTGTGCATGCTACGCCTAAACTCTAGCCTGCATGTGAGAAGACATGTTGAAGTATAAATACTTCAGTTACACACTCCTTTTAGAGCATAAGTTTTTAGAGTAGTTGGTTGTTTGACATATACATTATGAAATTTCACATCTTGGAGGGTTCTTGTGTGGTCGCTGCTTCCAAACCCTACTTCGGGTTTGAACTGTTTTCAATTTTGATATTATGGAAACATTCAAAGACTATGTTACTCAAATGAAGTTATCAGTTGCTAATCTATTTCAGCTACCAGTTTCTCTTTCAACATGTGAAAATATACTTCTTCCCCACTTCAAGAGACATTGCTCTGGGGCGAAACTTCTTAGAAGCAGCGACCCCGTAATGAGAAGTGAGGACCATTATTACCATTTGTAATATTAGAGGTAGGGATGTCTGTTGAAAATTTGGAACAAATATTACCACTCGACTGCTACCTATTTTCTGCTAGAAGCTTTCCGAGAACATTAGAGTTGCATGCTTGGTTTTCCATTGGAAAGGAGACATTTTCAGAGTAGGCTTGTTCAGGTTTTTATGGTGTGATCAAATATGATCTGATATGCAGACCTAAATAACAAATTGCATCTAAGGACAATCTAACATGGACAGATTATTTCAGGTTGTGATGAAACCTCACAGTGTATCCGTGGACGAAGATCTTAATGACGCAGCAAAGGAAGTCAAGGTTTGCTCAATATCTTCCCCTTACCCCTCTCTCTCTCTCTCTCTCTCTCTCTCTAGTAACTCGCAACATATGCAGGACAAGATGCAAGCCAAAATGGATGGTTTACTGGATCCAGAGCTCCTCCAACAGTATGCCATTGCAGACAAAGAAGTTGATTTTGAAAATGCTTTGCAAAACGGAGGAAAGATATCCTCGGGTGGTCTAATTAGCTTAAAGTCGAGCCGAAGTGGGCTGGAAAAACATGAGAAACAGAAAGAAAGCCACAAAAGTGGGAAGAAAAGAAATAAGGAAGACAACAGCTCTAAATTAAACAAAAAGAGGAAATCTTGATCATCATATTGGCCTTGTAAGTTACCAAGTTGGAGTATGCCTGCAAGTGAAAATAGACTGTCATTGTAATGTAGTTTCTTAGGTTCCCTCTCCCACCTATTTATTGGACGACAATGATCACCAATCAATTATCTGGGAGATGAAATTTTTGACATGAATTATGGTGGTAATACAACCCCTTGTATTTATTTATTTCTCAGTCAGATTTTGACCTATTGGGATTCATTTGTTGTCTTAAATACAGTAATAATGTAATTAATATTAGTTATTTTGTCTTTTGGAAATGATTGGCACATCGTTCTCCAATGGTTTTCAGCTTTTTTTTTTTTTTTTGGGAGATATTCTATGAGCACATTTTTTTATCAAGATGCTCTATACAAAAAGAGTAATGCTACATGGACTTAAAAACTAGACTTAAAAAATTGACTTGATAATCTCAACCATTGAATAGGTAGTAGGTCCCAATAAATGCTGGGACCTACACTGAAATCAATGGTTGAGATTATCAAGTCAATTTTTTAAGTCTACTTTTTAAGTCCATGTAGCATTGCTCATACAAAAATGTCGTCGATGTATTTGTGTAAATAAATATACATTAATGGCTTCATTTATATTTTTTTGAAATGAAAGAAGACTAGTAACTATACTTATCTAATATTATTGTTAGGTAGGAAGTTGAATTTTTAAGTTATAAAAGAACGTTGCTTATGATTGATTCAATTTTATCTATTTACATCTATTAGTATAGAATTTATTCTAAATTTTTTGTTATCTAATGGTATGTTATACGAGTAACTTGGTCATACCATATGATGCACGGAATTGATCTCTTTTTATCATTGCTCTATCCTAATCCTATCTAATCCTAATGTTATTTACAATTACCTATTTTGGTTAAAATGATTTTTTTAAATGGGAAATAATTAAGAGGATTGAAAAATCAACTTTGAAGTAGTTTAAAAAAAGTAACGGGAGTTGTTACACTGGCTAATGGAATAATTTAATTGGGAGAAGCAAATTAAATATTCAAAAATCTAATAATTAAAAATTGGGGGAGAATCTCACCCCATAATTTGATTTTTTTTTATATATAAATAGATTTGACGTAATGTAACATTAGTAAATAAACCAAGGCATTCAAGTTCGATTTGAGTTTGATTTGTTTAAACTCGTTCGTATTTAAGCATAAATCAAATATGATTAAATACTCTTAAGTGAACATATAATGTTCAAATCGATACCAAATTGAGCAATAGTCCAAGATTGGTAACCAAGCAAAGCTTCAACTAGCTGCCTGACCGTACCAATATTTAGTAGTCCTAACTAGTACTATTAATCAAGCTGCATTTGAGCCTAATCAAACGACTATTTACATACAAACGAGCTGACTTGTTTAACTATTTACACATAAACGAGACTAAAAAAATGTTCAAGTTTGACTCATTTAACAACTCTAGTCCTAACCCAATGTCTAGCCCGGTACTCATCGTAGGTTTGGCTTAGCATTTTGGTGCTCTAAGCACTAATTTTTTTTCTGAAGAATTCATCACAATATATCTGATCTACTATGCACTTGCCCACCCATCATTGATTAGGAGCACGATAAATAATGCACCATGCTTCTGTTTGTTTAATGGGTTTGGGCAGCTATGCAATGGTGGGTTTAATAAAAACAGTCCAATGAACCATTCTATCTCATGTTTAATTACAGATCTGAGGCCCTGGATTGAAATCCCGACCCATTACAGTCCAATATATTTAATGCTTCAATGAATCTCATCATTAAATATATAGAACAATGTTATTGAGACCTAATTCACTATGATTTTTGAATTAACTCTGAAGCCCATCAAACATTGAAACTTGGTGTTGATCCAATAATTTCACTGAAACCACATCATTATGTCAACAAATTAGGTCAAATTTTTAGACATCCAAATAGTATGAAGATTTATCATACTTGATCAACTGTAATAGGAAGGTTAAAAAGACTACGGTGCATGATACTCCCATCACTAATAAGAGAATTCAAGATGATTACATATGTAATCTCAGCCTTAGTCGTTGAGACTTTCTGTGACTCAAACTATCAAGTCAATGAAACAACCCAACTATTGTGCCAAGACCTGTCTTAATACGATTGAAACTCATCAAAATTGTTTTGATCCAAATTTGATCTGGAACCAGGATATGATTATATTACAAAAAAAAATTGAATTCCAGTTTCCAAAAACAGCATTGAAGTCCAGAAATGAACAGTAGATACTTGAGAAACAAGTGGATTCCAGTTACAAAAAAACAGCATCAAAGTCCATAAATGAACAGAATTTGATAATTGCAATTTCAAATGTCAAGCCGGCCAGAGGCAACCCTCGGTGCCATCACTGCATTAAAACTGGGAAAGCATAAATCAGCAACATATTAATCGAGTAGCAACTGTTGTCTCGCTGCCAAATACCTCCTTTCTTATTTTAAAAAAATAGAAAAACACGTGTCTATTCTCTAATAAACAATTGCAGGATTCCATCTTCCTAACAATTGTTAATTTCAAAGCAAACTGATTAAACAGCAAACTTAATCTCAGATGAAGTTTCGGATGTCCAGTGACTTCACATCTACCGCCTCCTCATCCTTGAATTCCTCACTGGTAATAGCAGGAAAAAAGATTAGGCAATATGCCGTTTTCATAACAATCTAGCTGATGTGAACAGACAGCAAGACAACAAACACCTATGAACAGTCAAATCCAGATGAATGAAGATCACCTAGTCCACAATATATTGCTAGATGGCATGCAAAGCAAGATCACAATTTCAAACTTCATCAAGCAAAATTTAGCAGCTGAAAAGTCTGATTTTTTCCTATCAACAGACTACTTGAATCTTAGACCCCAGAGATTAATTAGAAATTTCAACATGCACGTCCTGAATTATCACAAAACAAGTGATCTTCTCCTCCTCAATGATATCAACATCTCCAAAACAGAGCCCCTCCTTTCTTCCAGGGGAAAAGACAAAAACCTACCACTTAAAAAACATCTTTAAATATGACCTCATTTAAAGGTCAACCCAGTGACTTGCTACTCATGTACTTCATTAGGCAACTAAATGCCAGGTATCTCCACCAAGCTTCCTGATATTTAATATAACAGAATCACATGGCAATATGACATGCTTTTGGCTTTGCCAAACACCAAGGCCTTCAGTCTCTACTCTCAACTTACATCAATTTTAATATTAAGGAAATTTCAGTAGTTTTATTTTCTTAATTTGTTTGCCAAGCTAAAACTCAATGCATGACATTAAAAGATATGAACTACTGGAAGTTCAATCATGTTGGAGCTACGCTCAAGCAGAAAATTGTTTCCACCTTTCCCTTTGTTTTCTGACCTAACTAAGCAGTTTTATCATACACAACTAAACACTATTAACCCCAGAGGGATCAAGGAACTACAAAATGATTGAAGAAATGTATAGGTCAATTAAGAATGTTTTTCCAAAAATAAGATGGTCAGTGAAGACACATACCGTTTCTTTTGAGTTTCCATTGCCTCAACAGCCTCCTTCTTCAGCTCCTCCAGTTGTGCTTTAGAGATTTTAAGTTCCAACTGTTCTTCATACTTTGGCAGATCTTCCCTCCGTATTCCAAGTCTGATAACATAAACAAACACGCTCTATTACCACATATAAACAATAGAGACTATTTTCTTCTTTCTTTTGACAAGAAAATAAGTGAAACCTGCACATGCGCAAACTTATTGGTTGTGCATATGTCTCCTCTCAAAAATAACTGTTTGCACAAGAAAGTGCACAAAACCAAATGGATAATAAAACAGAAAAATACTATGGTAGCAAACATTCTGGACGCATTTAATAAATTGACCAATAGAACATGAAATCCCAAAGCAAACATATGACACACCCTGTTTGGAAGAAGTGCAAGTGAAAAGGCTTCTTGGCTCTAAATCAATCGAAGCAAGAAGATAGAAGGCAGGACTCTAAGACTCATAATACCTACCTATTACCTTTACTTACCACATGAAGGATTCATCTAAAAAGAAAAAGGCTAACTACTATACGGACTAGACTAATGAAGGCCTGCCATCCAAAGAGATAGAAAGAGAAAGAACTCACTCAAGGAAGCCACATACTTACCCAGGACCAACACACTCGCTTTGAAATTTTATCTATGGATGACTGGATGTTAGTCCTAGGCCAAAGAAATGTGGTTGGATTATGATAAGCTTTAATAATTTGTCGAGCTTAAACCGCAACTGCTAAACTGTTGACACAAAAACCTAATATCACAACTTGGTTTAAAGTTACAAGCTCTGCAATGATCATGCCAGATACTGATGCGAGTTAACCAAACACTTTTTTTTTTGGCTAAGCAATTGTGCGTCAAAACAATCATAAAACATCTTGACTATTTATGTTCTTAATCAGTTTTTGAGTCTTTGTTTTCCCGAAGTCCAATAACTAAGTGGACATGCTAACCTCCCACACAACACAACTGCATATGCAGAGGTGATTGAGCAGTGATTATGCTGTCGCAAGCCCATATCAGCTTCAAACATGACAGAGTGAAATATAGTAACATGAAAAGGCTATCAAAAGATTTCATCTGTGAGCCTTTTTACTCTTGATTATTCGGTATGTGCTCAAGCTCTGCAAAATGGAAAGGAAAAAAAAAAAAAAAGGCATCCAACTGGTGAGATGAAGCTCACTTTTTATTGATTTTATCAAACTCTGCCATAAGAAGAGCCATTGCCTTCTTGTCGTTCCTCAAGAGTGGTTTCTTGATTTCTTTTTCAACCTTTTCCAGTGCATCCATCATCATAGCCTCCGCACCAAGTTCATCAGTGAGGCCTCTCCTGCAAAATATAAATTATTGAATAAATTCAGGAGAAAATAAGCAATATTAAAGAGAGATACATAGAGCATTATAATGCAAGGGCAAGGTCCATTACACCTAAAGCATTACCATGACCCCTGCAACCTAGATAAATAGATCAAGTTACAAACCTCAAGAAAGAGAGCCTTGCAATGGCAAGCACTGGCAACACAAAAAGCTTCAAACCAAGAACTCTGGAAGATTTTCCTATTCTGCTATTTCTAAAAGGACTTTAAGGAACAAACTAGAGCCACTTGCTAAAAGATATCATTAAGCCTGTAGCCCAATGCCATCAACCACTAATTCAAATCGTGGGCAGGACCTCAATAATCATACCCACTTGAACAGTAATGAGTTAAAAACTTAAAATTGTCTTAAAGATCACCAGAAAAGGGGCGAACACTGGGAAACATAAGGTATAAGATAGGGCAACATACATCTAACTCATAGCAAAAACTCTCCCCAGAAATCTGCAAGGTAAGCCAAAAGAAAAGAATACTTAACATTAGAAATTTGACCATACAAAGCAGAAGCTCAACCCCCTCAACGAATCTCCTGTTTCTATCCCTCCAAGTGATTTACATTAAGCAAAGAAACTAAAAAGTTATTTAGCCGAAATATTACATTTAATCAAAGAAGTATTGAGATACTAAAAACTTATACTACAGAAGATTCCTAAAGTAATAACAATAGTTGGCTACTTGGCTAGACTGAAAAATATTCAAAAAGAGGTGTTTGCCCACATTTTGTTCCCTTGTTTCTCATCACTTCAAGAAAAAAAACTCAACGACAAAGCAAGTAGAGAGAGTACAGCAACTGTGGAGGAGATCCTGTTCTTCTGTATATTTTACTGAAGATAATGGCCCTTCGAGGCCAATGCCGATGCCGAAGAGAGAGATTTGTGTGTTGATTCCTGTGAGGATAAAGGGGCTTCAAAGTAGATGTCATACAGAAAGATTGCTGAAGACACAAATTGGTTCCAATGTTCATTGATTTCTGCAAAGCTCACACTCGGGTGCTTTTTCATCAAATTAATTTGATTTATTAAATATCACGAGGTTTCAATTAATGGATTTTTATACCATGATCCTAATTGTATTGTTTCTGTTCTCTTCTATTTTCTGAGAAGAATTGGAGGGGTTACACCCTGTTTGCTGGGTCACACTGAGCCATAAGCGTTGTAAGTAAATCACAGCATTTCAACATTTGTAGAGGCCATTACTATGCCGTTAGGTGCCAACGAAATTACACATCCAAAAAAAATTATGGCCGAGATAATGGGGTGACATGGTATCGGAGCCCACCATTACTATTACATAACGGCCATCATGCACAGCAACTACTGATTTTCAAAAATGTGATTACAGCTCACATCAACATCATGTAACCTGTATAGGGAGAGGGAGTTGTCCACTTCTTCCTTGGGGTTTTCTTTGTTGTATATTTTTTTGACATTTTTTCCTTAACCCGTCGCATGGGTGGGAGTTCGTTCTCGACAACTTCTCCTTTTTGTATTTGTGAATATATTTCCACCACATCTCCACACAGAGAGAGAGAGAGAGAGATTCAGATCTATCGTCCCTTTTCCATAGATCTAGGGATCTTGTTCAGTCCTATTCCTCTTCCAACTTTTGAAGCACTAAACCATATAGGTCAAATCACATTTACGTAAAACAAGTCCATACCACGGGCCCACAGTCATAGACTCATTGGAAATTTGGAACATATAGCCCCTCAATACCCAGAAACTCATTTCTTTCTAAGCCTATCAAATGTTGACAAAAGACTAGCCCAAACAAAAGCTTTACCATTGTAGGTAGTAAATGGCCATAGTACAATCTTTACACAATACATAAATGTCTGGAAAGTTTCGTCTGCCTGGCCATTCCTTTCTGGAAAAAGGTGATAAACTAGGCAATGTATTAACTTATTAAATAAAGTGAAGCAATTAAAATTTCATGCGCTTTAACATGTAGAAGAGAATGTGATTTCTTCGATAAGTTAGATGCAAATGAGAAAATATGGATACTGCAAAACTCAAATAGATCAATGCAAAACAGAGATTCAGAACACATCTTATTGACAGAGTTAACATGATAAGCGAGATAGATCAAATGAAGAGGAGAAAATATGGATACTGCAAAATTGAACTAGATAAAAAATGTAGGCTCAGTACACTTTGGCATAAAATATTAACATGCTAAGCAATATTAAGAAACCAATAATTGAAGTCTATTCAGTAGTCACATGAAAAGCAATAAGAAAGGTAGACATGCCACAATTAGAGGAACCGGGTCAATAGTTCACTGGTTCATCCGTTGACCCAACTGGTCAAACCGATCGCATAATAAAAAAATAAAATATATTATTAATAATGATTAATATACCAAAAAAATTGAATAAGTAAAAAAAATAGCATTTTTATACTATCGTAGATCAAATAAGAACACACAAAAAAAAACACAAATAATCTATTTTCTAAGATTATTTAAAAATTTTAATATAATATCAACAATTCATAAATAGGAACTGCAATTAACATAAATAGTAGTATTATGATCACAAAAAAAAGATTGAAAGAAAAATTATAAAACAAGAGGTGAAAGCACAGAAGGACACATACTTGATTCGGATCTCCTTCAATGTCAACAGGTATGTGCGAGCATCTGGAATATCCTGTGTTCGTGTTTGAATGGTGTATTGAATTCTTTGAGATTCTGAGAACAAGTCTGCCCTGAAAAGGTTAAAGCAGCATAATAGGCAAACACATCATAATTCAGAAACCAGCACAGTAGGTACAGATTCCAAAGCATAAAATATTGAATTATTGCTCCTAACAACACATGCAAATCTAAGCTTTTTTTATTAAACAATAAGTCAATAACTGATAAAAATATTGACATGGACATGAGGAGGAAACACTCAATAATACTCAGATAGTAAGGACTCTTGTTTTAACTGATCACATATGACCAGTGATATACATATAGATGTATCACCTGTTTATATTCATCGTATATGAATTGTTAATACCCTTGTTAAACTCAAGAAATCACTTACAAAACCTAGTTCTGTGAGTTCTACTTAAAAAAAAAAAGGGAAAAAAAACAAAAAGAGATGAAAACTTTTTAAGTATTTTTGCAATGGGCATATTTATCCCAAAACTGGATTATATGACAGGTAACATGACAAACTCATCTTGTCCAACAAAATAACTCAAGACGAGGGCACTTTAAGATTAGAAACATATATGTATAATAGTGACAGGTTCATTTATCCCCAAAAAAAATATATGATGATTTCAAGTGCTTCCATAAAAATAATTCTAATCCTTCTATACTATTTGGTATATAAAAAATTATTGACGCAACTAACTGCAGGAGATTAGACATGTATAGATGTGTTTGAGCCTTTGAGGTGATGAGGTTCTTTGCCTCTTTCTTTGGTAAAGGTGTAACATGACTGATACCTATATGTGGATAAAAATGTCACGGCATGCTCCGTGTGGATATATTTGTTTCTCCTCCCATCCACCTGATGATGATCATCAATCAAAAGACGAGAAATGTTTTGACTCTTATCCATGGCAATTAAGGCATTGGCCACTTTGAACTTTGCTGATGGTTTGTAGAGATATAGAATATTGGAGAAGGCATCATAGAAATTAGTCATAAACACCAAAATCTATCAATGCAATAACATATCCAAATAACTAACTGATGCAGCCCATAAGATGGTGAAGGAAAGACAAAATAAAAAATGCCACAAATTTGGAGCTTGGCACATATAGGATAATGCTGAGCCTACTTTGGAGCTTGCATACACATTATGAAGTTTTATTTTGAGTTCTTGGACTTAGTTTGTTGGTAGTAGTACTCTATGTGTCTTTTTATATTTCTTTTTAAATCAGGGGCATATTCATAATTTCTAGATCTCATGGAAAGAGACATATTATGACTCATGGGCCATCTTTTGGATCAAATTATAATTTTTGATATTTCTAGATCTAGAATCCTAGTTCTAGAGTTTCGATCTCGAACTAACTTAATAGGACAAAAGAGAGATATTTAGAAAACCCAATTTCCTGTCCTGCCTTAAGAACCCAACTCAAAAGAGAAACTAGCATTAATAGAAAAGTGCTAGTTGCACGACAACTATTGATAGTGACTCCTGATCCAATGTCAGTTGAAAATAGTAAACACTTTTAGGAATTGTGATAGGGAGCTAATTATGATCTCAATCGAATCTCTTCAGCAGTGGATTCGGATCCTCCGGCATAAGCACGAGTAGTCTGGAGCAGATTACTCTATTTCTTTTATAAGCTTTCTCTTGAATTTCATTACACAGGGAAATACATCAACAATTTCTTCTTCCTAGAGGACTAGAGCTGAAAGTTATTTGCATTCCAATTTGCGACCACATATAATCAAAAAAATCCCAAGGCAATAAGCGATCCGGTAATTCATGATGGAGTAAGAACTATCTCTAGAACTTTTCTTTGTTTACTCAATTCAAGAAACAAACAATGCATAATCTTAAGACTATTAAGAGACAATTACATAAAAAAGTTCAAAGCTTTAGGACATTCACACCTCAACAATTCAAAGCTCGAGGTCGAACTTTCTCCAATTGGGGAAGAATGATGCAGGACATAAGATGTTAAAGGAAAGACGAATTCAAAGATGCGACAAAATATGGAATTTGGCACATGTTGGATGAAGCGGAGCCAACTTCGGGGGCTTGCATAATCGTAGTTAAGTTTTATTTTTGTGAGAGAGAGAGAGTAAGTTAAGGTGTTGTTTCAATAATTATGAATTCACGTATTCTTAACATCTGTAACATCTAAAATGAAACCCAAAGGATCTGTAACAACCAACGTAGTTGATAGTTTTCCTCACCAAAATTGTTGCACTTCATATGGACATGCAGCCGTAAAGGAAGGAAAAATCAAGTCATCACAATCACTATCTGACAGTTCAGTCCATGGGCTGGTGATATGGGCTGGTTCAGTCCATGCAATGGTGAGAGGGGCAGGAAAAATTGAAAATAGTAACCCTCCATCTGCCAAGTTTTAGGGCATAAACTAAGAATTTTTTGACCGATCCTGAAAAATTCATAAGATTATGACGTTGAATCATAATAATCATTTATCAGGGACAATCAAGGTTGGGCCAAACAAAAATATACAAATCAACAGTGTAAACTCCTGCGGCAGTAGTAAAAGGTGCAGGAAATCACGAACCCAATTTAATGCCTCAGGCCATTCATCAATTTAGTTTATTTGATCGTAATCCTGCTCCTAACATATGACCAGCATATATTTATAAGCTTCTTATCACTCCTATATTTACTTTCTCATTGAAGAAACGGCAGTGATTTGATATTTTATAGAATATATTCGATGAACTATAATGTTAAAAGGATAAACGGTAACTTATGCTCCAACAACATTGGCTACACTGAATTTCTTTGTCGCTGAAATCACATAGACGATAGCAAATTAATAGTGAGAAAAATATTGAGGCATTAAACAAAAACTTACTTTTCTCTAACAGTCTTCATGACCTTTGCATACTGTGCTACAGCAGCTGGATCATCAGGATCAATAGTGATCTTTTCCTTCTTGAGTATTCCCATTGCTGTCTCAAACTTGTTCTTAACTTCCAGGAAAATGTTCTTCAGCATCTCTGTTTGGTACAAAGTACAAACGCAGGTTCATGTGTAAGACATAGATGCTCAAGAGTCAAGACTCCAATATTCAAAATTAAACCTCAACTTCAAATTGCTTGAGAGTGACAATTTTCTACGGACGAAATGCTTTTTGCAATAGCCATGAAAATTAAGGTTATTTTCCATTAAAGAGACAACAAAATCTGCACTGATTGAAACAACTTCAGCATTATGTTCTACATGATTGGGCTACGCATGTTCATCATTCACCAGTCATCACACCACTATAAAGACATGAAAGAAATACACATGCATGTCTGCATCTGCTTAATAATATCCCATTTCCAAAGCTAATACAGCTCATTGCTTACACGTCTTACAAGACATGATCTTATAAGCTTATGCATACTCCTTAAAAGTATCAATTAGATTGCTTCAATCCATGAAAAAATACGACGACAAAATTGGAAAAAAGGGTGCATTCACACACAAAAATAACAGCAGAAGCTGCACATCATTATCATGTCGCTGAGCCTCCTTAATCACGATATCACTCAAATATGAGTGTATTTTAGGATAAAATGACAAGTATATGCTTGATTTTGGCCTTACAAGATGCTTATTACTAGAGGGAAAAATCAAATAAAACAAAAAAGAGGTAAAAAAAAAGAGAGAGAGAGAGAGAATAAAAATTCACTAACCATCTCCCTTAAGAGCTTGACGAGGAGCTTCTTTGGCGAAGAAACGGACTGGAACAGCATGCTCCCGCTGCAAAAGGATCTGACCAGCAGGCAACTGTATGAACACAAAACAATAGATAAAGATACAAAACCATCGACGAAACCTAGTGGTTGACAGTGATATTGTCAAAAAATAAATTGCTTAAAAAGGTAAAGTTTCATACTACAACAATAATAATAATAGTAAAATAGGGGCCAAAGAAAGAAGAAGTGGTGAGCAATTCCACTGAAATGCAAAGAGAGCATGGATTTAAAACCCCACTGGGAATCTTCTCTTATTCCGTAGCCAAATCAGCAATGAGTTATTTCTTAAAGTGGAAGGGAGAAAATTAAAAATTCCAGTGCCAAGTATACAGCCAAATTCCACAAACTTATTTATCAAGGTTTAAGTATAGAAGAGAACTGAACTCAAATAAGCAACCTGGCTTCATAGTTCATACATCACCAAATCCACTTTGTTTCCAAATGCCATTATCGTTGAATCAATCCTCGATGTTAATAAACCAACGGAACTAAAGGGTGACTTGGGTACGGACAACAATGATTGTCTTTATATTCGAACCCACAATCTTGAATGTTAAATGATTAAAAACACGTACTGATATAGAATTCTCACCAAACGTTCCGATTTCCAGCCAAAATACCACATCTAAGACGGAACGAAACTGGACTAGGATCATGTATGAGATAATTCAATTTGAGGACAAGAAAAGAGAAAGAAATGGTTCCATCTTAATTTGACAATCGATTGCCCCCTAACTGATCTTTGAAACATACATGTCATTTCTATAGAACTTACCCTACATGTTCAAATCCGAGATCGTCAAAGATCACGATAACATCATTAGCGTGCATTTATATTCTCCATTTCAATTCGATGAGCACAAAATGTAAAAGTATAAGAACTGAGATCCAGTACGAATCAACAAAAAGACGAAGACGAACACAAATCGATTGTATCTGTAGACACAGTTGCGCGAATATCAATGTGTGTGTGAATGTGAATGCGACTGCACCTGTTTGGATTTGGATAGAACGCGGGAAGCGAGGGCCATGATCAAAGCTTAGCTTTTCGTCGTCGTCTTCCTCGTTTGCTTTCTTCTCACAGCTGATTGGCGTCGATGGATTAGGGTTTGTTTGGGTCCGATTGGGAGGTCAGATTCTCTCTCTCTCTCGCGAAGGCGGGTCAGTGTTGTTGAGTGGGAGCTATGCTGATCGAGTGTCTCTCCTGAGTAGGTTTATCTTCTACATCTGGACCGTTGATTATTTACATTTTCTGCCCCAAAATTTTGAATAAATGACAATTTGTACCATAAAATATTTTAAAAATTTTCATTTATGCAATCAACAATTTATTTTTTCACATTACCCCTCAATGTCAATGTCATGAAATGGCTGCAAAGCTACCATCACTCCAACTTCTGTTACTATTTTCATGCAGTAAGATTTGACAAAAATAACTACAAAAGTTAAAGTGTCAAATTATAACTATTTTATGACATTGAAGGTCAAATATACAAAAATTAAAATTTGAGGGAAAAATTGAGAGCTCTAGACTATTTCACAGTTAAAAGTGCAATTCTCTCTAAATCTTTATTTGACAATTTTTTAAAAGATTTGAATAGAAATTAAATTTATTTTTTTTTTTTTTTTGGGATGGAGAGGAGAAGGGAGAAGGGGCTTAAACCCTTGACTTCAAAGAAGTAAAGACTTCATAAAGTAAGAAGTACTATTGAAATTTATTTATTGGAATGATTTATATCAAATCAACATCTTACTATTATGGATGAATATAACAAACAAATTAGTTAGAAAAATACCTTCTTTTTTTTTGGAAGGGGAGGGGAGAGGGGACAGAAAATATCTTGAGAGGTCTTCCTTCGCTTTATTTTTTTATATATAATTTTAATTTTAATAAAAAAATTATATGGCATATAGAACAACATCTCATTCAACTTCCACGATTAATGATTATTTGTGTGGCATTAGATGTATCGGGTTCAATCCCCTCCCCCTCCCCTATTAAAAAAAATCCACACTTATTATAACATCCCACTCTATATATGAATTTTACTTTCTTGACTTCCTTAAAATCTTCCAATAAAAAATTCCTTGCATACATCTTTGTGATTACTTATGTTTGAACGATGTGAGTAGAGATGATAAAACAAAATGAGAATATAAATCTTGTACATCACACGCACGGAGTATTGGCGTAGATGTAAAACAATTAATTTAGAAAGTGAGATACATTGGGAATCAATTTTTTTCTCAAATATATTTTAGCATAAGATTTTTGAAATATTGAATTAGTTTTATTCAATGAGAAACTAACACATGTTATGCAAGTATTTCTTCCCTTTCATGTTTATTATCGTGGACTTTTCTAGTCAGGGTCAAGTTTAATATGGATGGATGACCAAAAAGAAATCTAGGGGAAGCAGGCTTGAAAGGAGTCTTAAGGGATGATCAAGGGCATTGGATTTCAGGATTCCATGAGAAACTTAACCTAATGACTAGCATTAAAGCAGAAATGTGGGCATTGTTCAAAAACCAAGGGCTGATCAAGGAGCAAGGTTTGTCTGGAGTTGAGGTGGAAATGGATTCATATGAAATCTACTCACTGCTGAAGCACCCGAGGGAGGATTCCAACCCCAACACGTTTCTCATTGCCAACTGCAAAGGGCTGTTAGGTGATTCGAACAGTGAAGTGAACCTTATATTTTGAGAAAGAAACCAATGTGCGGACGCTCTTACAAACCTGGGAATCAGATAGGAGTAAAATTTTGTTTGGCCACTTTATATGTAATTTTTCTTTTATAAAAATGAAATGACGATGGGGTGGGGGTAGGGGTAGGGGTAGGGGTAGGGGTGATAGTGAGAGGTGAGGAAGAAATAACGATGTAAAAGATTGTAAAAAGTTCAATGGGTTGCATTGTATGACCATTAGTACATATATAAAGGAATCAAATTAGTTAATAGAGAGGTCTTGGAAACCTTACATCATTGAATGCCCAATTATGAGATGTTTTGAAAATGTTTGATTAGTTTCGTTTCGTAAAAACTGAAACATGTCCATCTAACTACTTTCCTCTCATTCTTGTAACAACTCATTCTCTTATTTGTTTATTACAATATCCATGTTCACAAGAATGTACACACAAATTTATTTAGAATTACAAAATAAATAGGTCTCTAGAAAATGAATGACTTTCATACATGTGGTACTCTCTCTCTGTCTCTCTCTCTAACTATAACAAATGTTAGCAAAAAGAAAGAACCATATAAACAGAATTACTGTAACTTTGTAGTGGCTGAACTCAACATGCACATCCTCCACTTTGCTCAGTTTCAGAAATAGATTCTGACATTCTATGGAGATAGCTGCAAAGGGAAGGATGAGTTATGTGCTGATTATGGAAAGAACAACTAGAGAGCTTTTAATATGATCATTTGCTTTTGTTCAAGACACCAGCTAAGAAAGATTAGACTTTTTAGTTTTGTTTTTCCTCTCATAATTGTTGCTGATGGTATGTAATGTAACAAACACAAGTCAAATGGTGTATACATTGAAAATTCATTAAACTTCCACCCCTCATAAGGTATTTTTTTTTCTAGAAACCAAAAGTCAAAAAGAAAAATTTAGAAAATTCCATTTGGTTCTGTTTGGTATGTTTATAATCTTAGCTAGTTTGGATAGTGACAGGTGGATCTGTTAGACGACATAAACTTGAATAAATACAATACGAACTCAGATAAACACAATGTATATATAATATGAACATGACACGGCTTGAGCCTACCTATGCACAACTCTCAATGAGGGGTAATTCTATGATACCGAAAAAAAATTCGGTATCACCAAAAGTTATCACTTTTAGAGATCAAATTACACCTTCTAAACATGAAGTTATAGCTGTTTGAGAAAATTCATTATCGATCATTACTTTCCTCAAGAAGTTGTAACTTCTTTTTTATGAGTTGTAATTTGATATTTAAATTAAAGTTATAGCTTAACTTTTAAAAGTTGTAATTCCCATGATTGATCGCAATATTTTGGGATCGATCAAGCTTTTTACAAGTTGTAAGCTGCACTCCCAGCAAAAAAAAAAAGTTGTAACTTGCACCTAAGGCGGTGCCGTAGTCTTCCTAAATGGGTCGCATATAGTTTAAGAAAATTTTAACACTACACAATTTAGGCATGAAATGAATTTGACACAACACAACCCAATATTTGGCTTAGTTACAATGACCTTGGAAGGGAATCTAGATGCAAAGGGGGTATAAAACATTGAAGAAAATCAGTTCCTGATAACACATATACACTTACATGTCATGCTCATGTTCATTGGCAAGGGCAGTTTCTGCTATACACAAAAATGCAGCATCAACATTGTAATCCTCTTTTGCTGAGGTCTCAAAGTAAGGCATATTTCCCTTTGAAGCACACCAGTCCCTTGCTGTCCTCTCAGAAACCTGCATAAAATGTTGCTTAATAATACCACAAACCAAGAACAAGTATTAACACTACATTGCTCTTTGACCGCCTTCCGATCTCATATTGTCCCTTCAACTATTACGATTTTTACATTACACCTTCAATCATGACATGTTTCTTATATCGCACTTCCAACCTAGGACGGAGCCAGGATTTTCATTATAAAAGGGGTCAAATAGTTGCATAATTCGTAATTTTTATTCAATGTGTGTTATTACCAAGTTATCGTTAATGTAAAATTTTTAGATATATAAAATATATTAAAATTAATTTTACTTTATACATTGTAATGTATCCATTTTCAATAAAATTATATTTTTTATTCTTAAACAGCAACACTGATTCAACTTTACATATAGACAATTGGTCGATTACATTGCACTATCAAAAATAATTCAAAACTTACCAAGTTATGCAAAATTAAAATTGAATGATTTGTCCAAAATGTCACAATTGGAATAATTAATGATGCAAGGTGGTCAAATCAATAGCTAAGGGTAAAGTAGAATCACTATCATAATGTGATATAAAGTATAATTTTTAAAAATTGAGAGGCATGAAAAAAAATATCCAAAGTATAATTCAAAGGCATAATGTATAATTTGGAAATGGGGGGGGGGGGGGCTTGGCTCCGCCCCTGCTTCCAACTATAGTTATTTATTCCACATTGCCTCACTTATAGACATTGAAACTGTGTACTTTACTATACATTTGATATTTTCCATTCGAAACATGTGAGGCATTTGGTTCATGGTTTGTGAAACTAATTCAACTAGTTGGGGTGTAGTGTGAGAAACTTAATAGTTAGGGACAAAGCGAGAACAAACCGACTCTTGGGTGGGTGAAAGTATAAATTTGACATCCTTACCACTCTGCTCCTTCCACCATCTACATCCAACTTGTTTCCAATCAATACGAATGGAAAAGTGTCAGGATCAGCTGGATCTGCCTGCAGTCACATAGAGAGAAAATCAACACTAAGCAATGATTATAAGTGAATTTATTTTCATGCCTCATAAAGAACAGTGATCAAATCAACTATTTGGAAGGATAATGTATTGAATTATAGTTGCTAAACTATGACAAACTATAAAGATTTTAATTTGATGTGAATATCTTGTATTTCATTCGGATTCATATTAGAATTGATGTAAAACTCTTTGAATTTTGATTTGAAAATTTCACGAGCTTTAGTCCATGGATCAAATAGCTTGAGTAACCCATTTTTTAAATTTTGATTCAATTAAAAATTTAGAATCTTTCGATGATATGTATTCAAATTCATGCGAAAGAACTCTTGTATTGTTTTGTGTGTTTTTGTGCATAACATCAAACAATATTTTTGTTTTTTATATTACGGTAGGTGAAGAGAGATTCAAACTTAATGTCCCTAGGATAGAATGTAGAATACGATTGGGAATAAGAAGGGTTGTATGTACTAAACACGTGAATAAATAGCTATCTATACGTCATATTAGACTTCTCCTTTATTACTGTTCTATTCAGGACAACATGAATTATGCTTTTAATTTTTTTTGTTTAATGGTCAGGATTGTCTGGGCCACCTCAACTAATCCCCTACCAGGTCCGATCAAAGGTAGATCATCTACACCGAGACTAGGGTATTCATGAGGGATAAATCCCACATGACTTGCCTCCAAGAGATTGTTAAGATTCAAACTCAAGACGACTGGATTTACAGCTGATCCCTATTATCACTTGAGCTATCCCTTGTGATTAGGATCGTGCTCTATTTTGTAAAAAGAACAGTTTAATGAGTACTAAAAACAAAGGAGAGGAACTAAGAAAAATAGGCAACAGTCACCTGTTTGAGAAACTCTCCATGCCAATTTTGAAGTGTTTCAAATGATTTGGGTACATTAACATCATATACAAGAATGCAGCAATCTGCCCCTCTGTAGAATGCTATACCCAGGCTATGAAATCTTTCCTGCCCTGCTGTGTCCCAAATCTGTTCAGCAAATCACATTTAGATAATATTAGGGATGACAAACAAATTGCATTTATTGGTTCGTTTCGAGTTTGTGCCAAATACCAATAGCCATAACCCCAATTGTTCAAGTTCGTTTTGATACTAGTCTGATTTGTTTACCTTTCCCAAAAAATCCACAATTAGGGCCCATTCTCTCAAATAATTCAATCACTCATTGATTTTCCATCTAAAAATCTACTCAATTTATGCACTTGCAAAATTCAGTAAAATTTTTTTACCTAAAAGCACAAGGATTAATACAATACTACATGAAGAACTGAGAAAGAATGAAAAAAAAAAAAATTCTTCATAGTTTACTGGGTAAAGATGTTTGTTTGACATGTCGATGCGAATTATCCATGTTTGATAATAACTCGACACGTTTATTATTCACGTTAGCAAGTCATCTTATTTTTAGAATCATGTTACAGAGCTATTCAATCTCAATTCATTATCTCTGTGATAGATTTATATTGTGTTACGAAAATCACCATCCAAAAAACTCAATAAAACTTTCAGATGAATCACCCACTTGCAAAGTGACCAATTTGTCATCAATTTGCAGTTCTTTTGTCACAAAGTCAGCTCCAATGGTTGCTTTGTACTGCTGACTGAATTTCTTGTACACATATCTGAAATAACAGTCAAGGACCAACAAATCCAAACAATAGTATCTAACCAGTAAATTCAAAAAGCCATCTGCCTATCAAGATTAACGAGTCAACTGAGTATCTCAGCAACTAGATTGAATACACGGATTGGATTAGAGTTCATGCTGCCCGTCCTGAACAAATAGGAGGCGTGGGTCACAGGTCGCACATAAAAGCTTATTGGATCAATTGTGGTTTACTTCTAATCTATAGCTGACAGTCTAAGAACAGTTTTGGTATGTCAAGCCTCAACAATGGATCGGGCCTGTCACGGGTCCTCCAAGTCCATGGCCCATTCTGGACTTGGGCTGGGCAGACGGGCTATTGACTGGTAAATGGGTTGGGTCATTGGGCCGATCCCAAATTTTTAGACATGATTGAGTCGTAATTTGAGCTCATTCAATTGGAGTATGTCTAAAAAAATTTAGTATGGTACTGATTTGATATCAACTTGATGACTAAAATTTAAAAAAAAAACCATGCAAATAAAAAAAAAAGTTGCATGTAGGATAATAAACAACCAACTCATCAATTTTTGAACAACTTAAAACAAGTTTCTCACAAAACCAACATGCCATTAATATGGATACTGATTCATCAAAGATGTCTTTCCCACCCTGAAAATTGTCCATGAAACAGGAAAATATAATCAACAACCATAAGGTGATAGAAAATGCACTCAAGTATAAAAATTAGGGTTAATAGTATTTTTTTTGTTTGTTTAGTCTTCGTTGTATCAATTTTGTCCATAAAGTTTGAATAATTCGTGTCATTTTGGTCCCTACATAGACGGATCGTTAAGTTTTTGACAAAATGATCACATATTGAGCACATAATACTATTTAAAAAAAATAATACGTAGTCATTTCTGTTAAAAAATTTGACAGATTGTTTGATTAGAGACCAAAATGATACGAAGTAACTACTTTAGAGACTCAACTGGCAAAAAATATCTACTTTTTAAAGATCAAAAGTATTGCTAACCCTACAAATGATAAAAAAAAGGAGGGCTATTTTCAGGAAACTTAAAGCCATGAAAAGAAAGAGCAAAACAAGAAAGAGCAGTAAAGATATAAGGGTGTTTCAATCATACCCACTATCTCCAAGAACAATGACCTTGAGCAAACTTCTTTTTGGCAACAGCATGGCTTGTGTCCTGTATATGAGCTTCTCTTAACTCCTCTATATTTGAGAATTATTTATGGAGAGAGAGAGAGAGAGAGAGAGATGACAATCAGAAAAGAAGTGGGTGGGTTGTTCTTCAATCTTCTTTTTCTGAGCTCTCTTTGTTCATGGCTCTCCTTAAAAGTGTTTGTGTGTGTTTTGATAGGGAAGGACAGACATGTGAGCTTTGATGACAACCAACGTTAAAGAGCACCAGCGAAGCTTGGTTTGAAAGATATCATGTGAAAAGAATAAGTTTTCTGGTTGATGAGTTGTTTGAAGGTCGTGCTACGCAATACAAAAGTTTTTGTCAATTATGTATGGCTGATTATTTTTTTTGAATGGAGTGTTCAATCAAAATTAAAACAGTTTGGTGACAGTTCAACACATGCTTTCTTTAATTTGGTCAAATGATCCATTTACTTCTATATAATTTATATGATACGGTCGTATAATGTTTTAAACTCCGATTTATGTCTTTAGAGCATATCTAAGAGAATGATAAAAACTCTAAAAATAGCTAAATCTTAGTTATTCAAAGATAAAAATCATACTTCAACCGAAGATGTTTGGAATAAGTAAAATACAATTTTGCTACAGTGATGCTCTAAATATAGAGCATCACTGTAACATTATGTATAAATATTTTATGATATATTTTATTTCTTCTTGTCTTTTTTGACCTTTCTTGTCCACTATTTGTCTTTTTCTCTATTCTTTCTCTCTCTCTATGTGTCCCTCAAATATTTTCAACAAAGGTATAAAATAGGAGAAATAATATTTAAAAGAAATAGTTAAAATATAAAATATCTGTTGGATTATCTATTGAAAAAGTGAGTAGCTAAAATTAAAAAAAAATATACTTTTAGATAACAAAAATACTAAACCTTGTTGGAGATGCTACGAGGTAGAATAGCTAGCAATAAATTACTTGGAGTAGGCTGACCATCGTGCGTTCAAAACACAAAAAAAAAACTAAAAAATAATAGTAGAGGTAAGATGGATTGGACTTATAATTCAGTGGGACTAGTAGTGTTTGATCCTAATCGGGCCAACGATCAAGACTCATAGCCTTGCCATTAACAACTTCAATTTTGAGTCGAATTCCATCATTTAGACCCTTAAATCCTGGTTTTTGCCGTTTCAGAAAGATTTCAAATATTAATAATAAATTATAGTACATTCTGAATTCAGTATCGTCAATTTTGTTAGACTCTAAACGACACATACTTTTATACTAATAATTTAGATTTTAAATTTTTTTTTTTGATAAAATTTTATATAATTAGAAATTTTACTTCCATTATGAGAACGATTAGAATTTGGACGGTTCCTATATATATTGTCCTATGTAATATGAGTTATTCAATGAATAATCCACATTTTGAGAGAGTTCTCTTATTTTTCCTATGGTTTCAGGATTATTCTTATTCTATACATTCAATGTCAAATGAAGGAATAAATAGTAGACAATCTAATTTTCAAGTACATGATTTGGGTGAGGTATCTAGTATGAACCTTACATCCAGATCAAAGAGAATAATTTCCGAACTCGAACCCGTAATGTATTACTTGGGCAACTGGATACTTGTCATCACTACGAACTTAACATCTTTCTACAAATTTGATACATAAATAACATCTAGTTTAGTCCCCACTAATAGGGTTGGAAAGGATACATTAAGTACATTATATTTTGGGTTAATAAGAATTTTTGGTCTCTAAAATATGCATGTTTTGTTAGTTCGGTCCCTAAAATACCAATTTTAACAATTTAATTCCTAAAATATTCAATTCAAATTTAAATGATCCCTAACCAGACGAACTATTAGATTTTTGACGAAATGATCACGTGTTGAACATGTAATACGGTCTGAAAGAGACATGTGATCACTTCCGTAAAAAAAATTTATAGAATTGTCTGATTAAGGACTAAATTGATAAAATTAACAAAATGAGGATTAAACTGACATACTTTAGAACCTAAAAAAACTATTAACCCATATATTTTTTTATTATATTGGCCCAATTATTTAAGTGAATATTCATTTAAATTGGTCTGATTAATATTATTATGATCAACCTTTTTTTACTTATTTTTTTAGCTAAAAATTTGATCAAGGATGTACTAATGAATGTCAACTGATGCCAATACAAGTCCAAAAATAGCCAAGCAATCTCCCTTGTGATTCTACCTATCAACTGTTAACTTTTTGACTAAAAAAAGTTCTCCTCACTTAGTTTTTTCTTGTGAGTTCATCTGCCCCAAATGCTTCAAAAGCAATCTGGTGATTGAGATGGCATAGTGGCATCACTATGACTAGGGACGGTTCAAAAATAATTTCAGACGGAAATATTAAATTAATGTTTTTTTAAAAATAATTTATTTTTAATTTTTTATGTGAGAAAGAGACAAAAGAATGATGTACTAGTATTGTCGAAAAAAATATTTTATATTTATGTTTTTTACTAAAGAGAGAGAGTGGGTAGGGGTAAATAGGCTTGACAATTGTGTCGAATGGAAAAATTTTGTGTTGAGTGGAAACGTGTTTGTGTCAAAAAATCCTTTATCCATATTTCATTCGTTTATATAAACGTATTCAACTATCACAATCATATACGAATCGTTTATTAGACGGGTTATCCGATACAACCCGTGTGTCCTCCGCTAAATAAGAGAATATGTTAGAGTATTTTGAATTCACATGGAAAATCATCAACTCGCTACACATGACAAATGTTTAACCTGTTTACTATAACAATAAATCATGACTAAACAAAAAAATAAAGACAAAAAATAAATATTAAATGACTATTAAATTTGAATGATTCTAAGAAACAGGAAGTGTGGGATGAGACATAGGCTGAGAGACCTAACTTTTTTTTTAAAAAAAAAATTATAGTATCACTGTTAACGGGTTGAAACGAGGTTATGAGTTAAACATAAAATCAGTTCATTTATTTCACGGGTCTAACGAGTTAACCTGTTAACCACTCGAACCTGTTAAGACTATATTCAAACTCACTAAATCCATGTCAATTTCAAGAGTCGTGTCTAGAATTATCAAACCTAGGAATAAATATGAGTTAACTCTTTTGCTCCATTTGGTAGGAATGATGAAAAGTAAAAGGGATACATTTTCTATCCTTCAAGGAATGAAAGTAAGAATGGTACACTTTCCTTAGAGTTGTATAGGAATGATACACTTTTTTTTTTTGTGTTGACTAATATCAGGGGTGACAATCGAGTTGTATTGTGTCAGATTTGTGTTGAATCGTTATGAGTTTGTGTCGAACATTAGTCACGCCTAACTCAAAACATTTAACTAATTGTGTCGTGTTGAGTTACGAGTTGACATGTTAATTTTCATGTCGTATTCGAGTTAATCAAGTTCGTGTCGAGTTCGTATCGTGTCATCGTGTTAATTAAAAATTTTCACCCTTAATTAAGATGAATTTTTTTAAAAAATATATATATATAAATACATATTTTATCATTGTATTTTTATGTGAAATTAATGTATACATAATATATGTATATATAAAAATATATATAGACAAATAAGATACATTTCAACACAAATAATTAACTTTCCATCCACTTTTCGTCCGATTTTAAAGGAATTGATTTTCGTGAGTTGGAAGAGAAGTTAATCCATCCACTTTTCCATCCTTCCTACTTTTCTTCCTTACCAAATATAATGTTCTATTTATCCATCTAATTTTCAATCCATCCCATTTTTTATCTTTTCATTTTTATATCATACCAAACGAAAAATTAGTCCCACAAAACTCTGGCAGAACTTTTTCAATACAAGAACTTAAAAAACGTGGTAGGCCCGGCCGTCTGATTTTTTTATTGGTAATGCTGGTTCGACCAAACACGGGACTAAATGATATGCAGCCGAAGTGACGCAATGTGGCTGGGGCCGCCTTACCAATTCTTCGATTTGTCGCTTGATTTTCTAATAAGAAATGAGACCAAACTAATATTGTTCTCCAAAATCCTTGTTTAATCTGGGGTAATTTCTCCACTGCTACATTTATATTATTCGATGTTGACTATAATAGTGATTAATTAATGAATATAATAAAGAGAGAGAATTACACTTTGATTTCTGAGGTTTATCACTTAAATATTCAGATTCCTTAATATTTAAAGTATTATACATAGACCCCCTAAAATTTGTACTAACATAACATGTAGGTATATAATACTTAGATTTCTTAAGTTTAAAATATTATACTTAGACAAAAAATATTTTCAATCAAAGATATAATATCAAATATAGTCATAACCCGTGCCTGAAGGCACTATAAAATATAAAATTCGAGAGTTCAAAAAATTGATCCCACTATATTAAATTTTTTCAAAATATATTAATTACAAATTAATCAAATATTAAATGATTAAATATATGATAGAAATGAGTGATATGATATTTTTAGGGAGAAAATATATAAATGATTAAACATATCATAGAAATGAGTGATGTGATTTGACGTTTGAATTTGACTAACGGATGATGTGTGAGGTAAGTGATTGGTGATAATTTTGAGGAAAAAAATATGACTGAGATAAAATTCAAACGCAATCTTATTTTATTATATAGATTTTAAATTTTACAACAAAAATTTATGTTCCATTGTATCATTTATTGAAATAAAATTAAAATTAAAAATTTAATTTTTTCTTAAAAAATAATAATTAATATACAATTATACTATCTATTGGAATAAAACTAAAAAAATTAAACAAGAGATCTAAGTCATTCATAATAGAATATGAATTTTGCATCCAAAATGTATTAAAGAGGATCTAAATATATTATTATAAAAATTGGTTCGGATTAATTACTTTGTTTTTTAACTATTCCCTTTAGATTTCCCATTCAACCAACTGTCAAACATAGCGGAGTTTATCTTCTCTCGAATGTGAGATCTTCTATGATATATTATTTTTTCAACTTTTATAAATTTAAGTGAAACTCACTATTATAAGTGTATCTGTCATCCATACATGATAGATAATCTACTAAGAAAGTATACATGCCTAGTTTTATCTGTCTATATGTATGAGCATATTGCAAGTTCTTTTCCATTGCTTTAGTTTAATCTGTCTAAAATAATCAAACCACCGAAAATAACATGATTATCTTTTCTAGAATAAGGAATGAGATGTAAACTCACATGTCTTAAATTTGTGTTTTAGTAAAAGCATAAAAGTCGGGTTAAACAAATGGGTCTGTGTGTCAATAGACCATATTTTAATCTAAATACAATTTTGATTGATCAAATATGGATTGATTTTTTGACTAGTTACTCCAACCCAAACCCATTAGGTCATCTTTCGCGAATTTAGATGAGGATATACTCCTATCCGATTGACTATCATTCGATTCAAAGCATATAAATTTAGATAATTATATAATAAAATTGTGATTACTTAATGAAATTGAGTTCAAATATATATGCAGTTGGCTAAATATTAATTTTAATAAGTTATTTTGACCGGTTTGTGTTTTTTGGTTGAAATTTTGACTTTTATCTGCTTCGAACATACACTGTTAAAATAAAATCCAATTGTATATATATAGTCAGATCGAATTTGGAATACAAAAATGAAATCAACTTCGGATAAGTTGAAATTCGACCCTTTGATATGCCTATTAGCAGGTGATTGCATGAATTTGAAGTTTATGATGCAATCATGAGTTTACAAACTATGTTGTTGGAACCATTCAAAATTTATATTTTATTATGTCATTTATTGAAATAAAATTAAAAATAAAAATCTAATTTTTTTATAAAAAAAATTATAGCTAGTATATAATTATACTATCTATTAGAATAAAACTAAAAAATTAAAAAATGGTCAAACTGTAATGGACACAATATTTTTTAGCTTTAATTGGGGTAGTTTGATATTTTAATTTGGTCTTTTAAATGACCAAATTAAATTCTAATATACAATATAATTGTATGCTAATTACAATTTTTTAAGAAAAAATTGAATTTTGATTTTATTTCAATAAATGATAAAATAAAACATGACTTTTAATTGTAAAATTTAAAATATTTGATATTCTATATTTGATTGAAGTATTTTTTGTCTAAATATAACATTTTAAACTTAAAGAGTCTAAGTAATATATGTTTACAAACTTTAGGGGGGTCTGAATATTATTTATTAACGGAAATATTTACCGCAAAGGACTAAGTGTTACATACGTACAAATTTTAGGGGGTTTGTATGTAATATTTTAAATATCAAGAGATCTGAGTGATTAAGTGACAAACTTCAAAAGATCTAAATGCAATTCTCCCAAAAAGATATGTAATTTGGACCAAATGCATCATAGTTTTTGAAACGATAAAAGGTTTCAACCAATAATATTAGGTTTCACTATCAATCCAATTGCAAAAAATAATTAAATTAACAAATAAGATCAATCAATTAGATGAAATAAATAGCATTACTCATAAAAATTTGTGAACTGTGAGTAATTTTGGCCGACTAGTAAAAGGGGGGTGGGTCCATTAACTTAAAAATTATTTTTTTTCAATGTTTAAGGGTATTCGGGCCAGCCTACACACACTTTAATTAATTTTCTCTCCAGTTCGATCAAAAGCAGGTCATCCTCTCTAGGACTAAGGTATTTATGAGAGATAAATCTCTCATAATCTGACTGTTAAAATTCGAATTCAGGACATCTATATTTACATGTAACCATTATTACCACTTTAGCTAAGGTTTAAAAATAAAAAATAAAAAACTGTTTATTGAGGGAAGGGAACAAAAAAGGAAAACAATAAAACAAGAGATAAGAAGTATGGTTTGATGGCCGGGGGGATGAGTTGATATAGTTGTCTTTTTTGTGGCATGACTTCAAAAGGTTCTCCTTGAAATCCAATGGCGCCTTGGAGTAGGAGAATTTCTATATGCCAGTCAGATGCAAAGTAACAACAGCTTGAGCACCCTATTTTCATCAGGAGGAGGGAAAGAGTTGATAGTTTTACACCTACCCAATCCCCAATTATATTTACTTCCAAGTAAGGATGGTAGTTTTCCACATGATTTTTTGAGATAATTTTTGACACGACACAAAAATAATAAACAATAGGATAAAAATTATTGTTGATTCTTAAATTTTGTCTTTGATTTTAATTTGGTCATTGACCTATTAATTTTTTCAAATGGGTAGACTACACTTACACCCCTGAACTATCACCCTTTTTTTACTTTGTTCTCTCAATTATCAGATTTCTCACATTGCACCATAAACTAACACTTTATTTCATAGTGTCCCAATAACAAATGTTTGTTATTTTTTTGTATGAAAATCGTTGATATGTCAGAGTAAAGTAAAAAAAATTACATAATTTAAGGAGCAAAATGAAAGAATTTTTTGTTAAATATGCAACAGTCATTAATAATTGAGATAATCTGAAACTAATCACATAGTTGAGGGTATAATGTGAGAAATTTGATAGTTGAGGGGTCAAAGTGAAAAAAGGGTGATAATTTTGGGTGTAAGTGTAATTTACACTTTTTCAATTTAGTCGCACAACTATTTCGCTTTAATTAAGTCATTCCATTAATATCTACCGTTAGATCAACTGGCGACTAACATAATCTGATCAATTTCAACGTTGATCTAATGGTGAAAATGGACAGAATGACTTAATTAAGACAAAATTGATAGTTTTAGGATTAAATTGTGACAATTAAAAGATTAGGGACAAAATTGAAATCAAAGACAAAATTCAAAGACCAACTATAATTTTTAGGAAAAATTTCATCAACACCCGCTCTAATTAGGCATAAATTCAAAAACACCCCCTCCCTATTTTGAATCTTCACTGCACTCCTTATGGTTTACACTGTTAAATCAAAGACACCCCCTACCTTAACCGGTCGTTATTGACCATCAGAAAAGTGTTAATGTCAAGGCAATTTTTTTGTGAAATGCCAATTTTACCCTTCTTATTTCACATGAAACCCTTGTTCCCCCCTCTTTCTTTCTCTTTCTCTCTCTCTCTCTCTCTCAACAACTCAATCACCAAACTGCAAAAACGTGGCAATGAACCCAAGCCACAGGTCCTAACATGAACCGGTGAAGAATAATATAAAAAATTCATATAAAAAATAAAAAATTTATTGCTATAAATCGGTGACACTGTAAAAAAAATTTGGTGACACCGTACGCTTAAACATAATACAAGGAAAAAATTCAAAATAATTTTTAAAAAATTTGCAACACCGTACGCTTAAACATAATACAAGAAAAAAATTTAAAATATATTTTTTTTAAAAAACCGGTAACACCGAACGCTTAAACATAATATAAGAAAAAAATTTAAAATAATTTTTTAAGAATTTTTAAAATAAAAAAAAAACTGGTGACATCGTACGTTTAAACATAATACAAGAAAAAAATTCAATTTTTTTTTAAAAAAAAAACCGGTAACACCGTACGCTTAAACATAA
Organism: Ilex asprella; assembly: GCA_023539305.1. NCBI lineage: Eukaryota > Viridiplantae > Streptophyta > Magnoliopsida > Aquifoliales > Aquifoliaceae > Ilex > Ilex asprella. The sequence continues at coordinate 20,076,711 of CM042202.1, forward strand.
TACTAGAAAAAAATTTAAAATAATTTTTTTAGAATTTTTTTATAAAAAAAACCTGTGACATCGTACGCTTAAATATAATATAAAAAAATTCAAAATAATTTAAAAAAAAAACGGTGACACCGTACGCTTAAACACAATATAAGGAAACAATTCAAAATAATTTTTTAAAAAAATTTGGTAAAATCGTACCCTTAAACATAATATAAGTTAAAAATTTAAAATAATTTTAAAAAAAAAACCAGTAACACCGTACGCTTAAACATAATACAAAGAAAAATTTTAAAATAATTTTTTTAGAAATTGTTTTTTAAAAAACCCAGTGACATCGTACGCTTAAACATAATATAAGAAAAAAATTTAAAATAATTTTTTTAAAAAAGCAATTACATGGTACGCTTAAATATAATACAAGGAAAAAAATTCAAAATAATTTTTTAAGATTTTTTTTTGTAACAAACTGGTGACATCGTACGCTTAAATATAATACAAGATTTTTTTTTTTTAAAAATCGATGACATCGTACACTTAAACTATATAATATTTATATATAGTTTAATAGAACTACACAAAACACTTGGAAATAGGAATATATATTTATATATAGTTTAATGAAAAATAATTGGTGAAGATGTAAATTTTTATAAAATTCATGGGTAAAATGGTAAAATGTCTATTTTTGTCACGTCCGTTAGCCGACCAACATTGACAAGGGAGGTCAGTGAAATTTCAAAAAAGGCAAGAGTGTCGTTGAAGATAGACTTATTTAGACGGGGTGTAGATAAAATTTTTTCTAATTTTTATGGATTTGAGTTTCGTACCAACCCTTTATGAGTGAGTTTTACGCCAAGAATTGATAAACAGATGACCTTTTTAGTTGACTATGTTAATATAACTTAGATAAGAAAAGTATACTCCACTCTAGGTAGGGCTGAAGTTTCAAATTCGGAGGCTTTGTCCACTCCGCCTCTCTCTCCCTCACCGCTCTTTGAAAGCCAGAACATTCGCATAGACGGGTATATATGTATCACATACGTTCCTTCACTGATGACAAAATAACCCAATCTCTCTCTGTCTCACCTTCGAGGCAGCAGGAATCCGAACCAGAAAATGGCATTTGCAGTAATACAAATCATAAAGGGATAATGTTAATGTTAAGCTGTGCCTGCCAATCTAGTCAGCAGTCAACATGGTTGGTTGGCGGATTCAAGTTCATTTTAATATATCTCTCTTTAATTTTAATCTAAGATTATTCATGTGAGTCTCTTATCAATACGGTCACTTACTTTAAAAAACTGTATTAAAGAGGATCTGAATATATTATTATAAAAATTGTTTCGGATTAATTACTTTGTTTTTTAACTATTCCCTTTAGATTTCCCATTCGAACTACTGTCAAACATAGTGGAGTTTATCTTCTCTCGAGTGTGAGATCTCCTATGATATATTTTTTTCTCAACTTCTATAAATTCAAGTGAAACTCACTATTATAAGTGCATCTATTACCCATACATGATAGATAATCTACTAAGAAAGTATACATGCCTAGTTTTATCTGTCGATATGTGTGAGCATATTGCAAGTTCTTTTCCACTGCTTTAGTTTAATTTGTCTAAAATAATCAAACCACTGAAAATAACAGGATTATTTTTTCTAGAATAAGGAATGAGATGTAAACTCACATGTCTTGAATTTGTGTTTTAGTAATAGCATAAAAGCCGGGTTAAACAAGTGGGTCTGCCTGTCAATAGACCATATTTTAATCCAAATATAATTTTGATTGATCAAATATGGATTGATTTTTTGACTAATTATTCCAATCCAAACCCGTTGGGTCATCTTTCGCGAATTCGAATGAGGATATACTCCTATCCGATCAATTATAATTCGATTCAAAACATATAAATTTAGATAATTATATAATAAAATTCTGATTACTTAATTAAATTGAGTTGAAATATAAATGCAGTTGGCTAAATCTTAGTTTTAATAAGTTATTCTGATCGGCTTGTGTTTTTGGGTTGAAGTTTTGACTTTTATCTGCTTCGGACATACACTGTTAAATAAAATTCAGTTGTATATATATACAGTCAGATCGAATTTGGAATACAAAAATGAAATCAGCTTCAGATAAGTTGAAATTCGACCCTTTGATATGCCTATTAGCGGGTGATTGAATAAATTTGAAGTTTATGATGCGGTCATGAGTTTACAAATTATGTTGTTAGAACGATTCACCGTTATATAAAAAATAATAAATAAACCAAGTCCATTGAAGTAATCTACAAATAGCACGTTCTCTTATGAGGCAGTGACAAACTATCTGTTAACACATGCTCTTGACTTTGAACTAATTGCTTCCCTGAAATATAACACGGGAAGGAGCAAGTGCGAGTCACAATTTTGTGGGTTTGACAAACAAAGATGTTGACAAAAACAAGAGAAAGTATTTCTCATTTTTCTTTTAGTGTGAAATTTCTCCATTTGAATTTAAGATGACATGTGATTAGATGATACAAAAATCAAGCACTCTGATTGCGGGATTGTTTCATTGTGATCCGGACCTTATAGGATTGTTTCACAAAAATACAGGGACAGGAGTTTCGTCCCTAATTTACTCTTTTTGTTTATGATTTTAGATTTAATTCTTTTTCTCTCTTGGTCTTGGTCTTGGTCTTGGTCTCTCTTCTTATTTTTTTCAGAAGGTAGTCTCTATTCTTCTTGCTCTCTCATGAAAATGAATGGATATCCAATCACCTGATTTAATGTGGTGACCAACTAAAAAAATGACAATTCTTACAAAAAAATATTTTATTGATAGAGTTGATTACGACATCGAATTTTTTTTAGGGGTGTACTGTAATCAAATCCATTATTGATGGTTGGCTGTGGTAGTCAAGTGAAGCTTCCTTCTATATTTCCTATTAGATATCTTCAAAAGAATGCATATATGGTTAAGCATGAGTCCACCCAAAAGAAAGTTCTTTGTTTTGGGTCAAGGATTTTAGTAGCGTTAAGACATTTCTTTGCACTTTCTCACATCACTTCACTCCCCAAACTGAAAGTGATTGTTTGCTCCTGAAATTTTCCTAGTTGTTGCCTTTGTAGTTATTTTGAGTCATCCTATTAGGTGGTTTTATTGTGCCATTTCAATTAACATGTGGTGTATAAGCCAAGGATTTTGGGTCAGTTTACGCGCATTTTGAATAATTCTTTCTTTATTCCGATTAAAAGCATACTATCCACACCGGAACTAAGGTATTTGTGATGAATAAATTCGTTTTGACTCTCTTCTTTCAAGCTTAAAGATAGTAGTATACATTGATTTATATGTGAGTATCCTACTTGATAAATAATGACTCTTATATACAACTTTGAAAAAAAAATAAGCAAATATGCTTTTATTTTTGTAATTTTTTCTTTCCTAATATTTTTTTTTTCTAATAACAAATAAAAAAAATCTTTTCTAATATTTTATTTCTTAATAACAATTTTTTTTTCCTAATACTTTTATGTATTCCAAGTTCTTTATCTTTCTCCAAGCTTTATATTACTCATATATCAGGATACACACACATACACTCTTCTATAATTTTTCTTTTTTCCCCAGATTAATCACACTTATTTAACAAGGAACTACCTTCTAGATTTGGAAGAAATTTTAACCCTATTTACTTATTTTACAAGTCAAATTGAGGCATATGATTTTTTTTTCCTATCCAAAAAAAAAATTCTGTGTGAGTTACCATGTTCAGATATTGCTAACAAAGAAGAATAAGCCCCATGCGAAAGGCCTACAATATAAACTTTTTATGTCTAGTTTTGCTAAAGTTTCTAAGTTTATGTCACTAAAATAGTTTAATCTATGATTAATAGTCTCAAATCTAAGAATATTAAAGAGAGGTATGAGAGTGCAAAGAGACAAGGCGAGAATCACTTCAATGGTTGCGTGTGATTGAAGAGTGAGACGTGACTAATAAAGTTGAAATAAAGCCAGTGTACTAGGGATATGTCATGTGGGGCCAAAATGGAAAAATATTATTTGTACTTAAAAATTTGACATAATTTATTAACCTAATAACGTGATTTTATTGGAACCATTGAATTAACACCAAGTTTCAATATTTGATGGAGCTCACAGCCAATCTAAATATCATAGTGAATTAGATCAGTAAATTAGGTCTCAATAGCATTGCTCGCCAAAATATTGTCACCTTTGCCCCCTTTTTAAACTCTTATCATCAATAAAAAGAGTGAACACCAAACTCATGCTTTTTTTTCTTTATTATTTAAGAATATATGGTTCCAAGTTTTGACTATGGAGTTTTTCATTGTCAAGTTTTTTCTAGGAAGGATGATTCATGAGAGTTTTATGAACCTAAACAACACATGGTTGGTTAGATTGATTCACGTTACAAAAAATCATGGGTCAAATATAATTTTTAATCTTCAAACTATGAGTTTTATGTCAGTTTTGTCCGTAATTTTTGAATTATGTCAATTTGATTCCTCAACTTCTTATTTTGTGTCACTTTTGTTCCATAAAAAAATGATAGTTAGAATTTACTAATAGAGATCGTCACGTGCATCTCATGTGATCATACTTGAGACACATTCTTTTGAAACTTTAGGGACTAAAGTAACACAACCTATAAACTTAAAAGACTAAAATGACACAAGTTACAAATTTGAAGGACCTAAATGACTTCTTAAGTGTAGTCGTATGAATATCTTGCTAGTCAATTCAAAATTCAAAGTGTCATTTTCCATTAGACTAAAGTGTCACAAATTGATAAATTGAAGGACTAAATTAATTCAATTTACGCATGAACATTCTAGCTAGTCAATTCAAAGTGCTATTTTTAATTGAATTAAAGTGATACAGATTAAGAAGTTGAGAAACTAAATTAATAAATACAATTTAAAAATTAAGAACCAAATAGACACAGAACAAACATAACAATAGTTGAGAGATTATCAATATATTTTACCAAAAAATAATATGTCTTGTCATGGATTATATAAATTGTTTTTATGTCGGCTGGAGCTAAATTACAAATGGGTCACGTTCATTTTGTAGCATAAAGCCATAATATGCACTTTAATTAACACCAAGTCTCACAAATTGTTATCATAATCGGATCGAATCGAATGGTCGAATCGTGAATCGGGACCTAAAATAGTCCGATTTATTAATTGGATCATTCAAGGAATTGAATCAGTTGCAAACCACTAAACTGGCCGGTTTTATTTAAAACCGGTGAACCAAACGGTTTTACAAAACTTGTCGATTCGACTTTCACCAGCCAAAAAAAATAAAAAATTCAATCGTCTTCTCCAATCTCCACTGTATAGTTTCTCCGCTCTCTCTCTCTCTCTCCCTTACAAAGTTGAAGTCTTCTAGGCTTCTAGCTTTGTGGATCTCAAAACGTTGGAGACTTTCTTCCTGTGGAGCTCGAACAGTTGAACCAGTTGGCTCTTGATCTTCCATTTCGAGTCTTTTCTAGTCAAGTCTTTCTTCTTCTTCTTCTCTCTCTCTCTCTCTCACACACACACATAGTCTTTTGTCTTCTCTTCTTTTCTCTCTCTGTCTCTGTCTTTGTTTTTTTTGGTTTTGATTTTTCGAATCTGAAGGCACTAGAAGCTTAGAAGAAGACTCTTTACTTTTGGGTATATTACTTTAGGGTTCGCCAAATTTGGGTATATTAGTTTTTAGAAGGCATAGCTTTATTATGTTTAATATTGTTGAGTTGTGTTTAAATTTTTTTTTCCAGTAATTTTCTCTTAATTCGAGTAGTTGGTTATGTTATATTATTTCAATTACATCTTCCATTATTGTTAATTGTGTTGGGCAGTATGTCTTGTCTCTAAGATAAATTGTATCTATTGTAAGTATGTATTTTATTTTTTTTAGCTAAATTATTATATTATATTATATTTTTATATTTTATAATACAATCGGTCAACTAGTTGACCCAACAGTTGAACTAGTGAACTATTGACCCGGTCCCTCTGCAGATTCGATGTCTGATCTGATTATGATAACACTGCACACCACACTCTCCCTCCACCAGTTGAAAATTGCAGGAGTAATGGTAGGCCTGACAATCGTGTCGAGTGGAAAAGTTTCGTGTTGGGTGAAACGAGTTTGTGTCAAAAAAAATCCTTCATCCATACTCCATTCATTTATATAAATGAGTCCAACTATCACACCCATACACGAATCATATATTAAATGGGTTACCCGATGCAATCCGTGTGTCATCCGTTAAATAAGAGAATATAGTACAGTATTTAGAGTATACACGAAAAATCATCAACTCGCTACACATTACATATGTTTGACCTGTTTACCGTAACAATAAATCATGGCAAAAAATGAAAAAAAAAATAAAAATTAAATGACTACTAAATTTGAATGAGTCTAAGAGATGAGAGGTGTGAGATGAGGTACAGGCTCAGAGATTTAATTTTTTTTAAAAAAAATTATAGTACAACTGTTAACGGGTTAAACGGGTTGAAACGAATTTATGGATTAAATACTAAACCGGTCCATTTATTTTCCGAGTTTGCTAAATTAACTCGTTAACCACCCGAATCCGTTAAGACTACACCCAAACTCGCTAAATTCGAGTCAGATTAGTGTCAATTTCACGAATTATGCCTAAAATTGTCGGACCTTAATAATAGTGATAACATGTCATTAGTATAATGTAGTGTATGTCATCAATTAGTGATAAAATGGCAAATAAATTTAATGGGCTTTGTTATTTTAATAATTACGAATAACTTAACATAGGGAAATTCACTAATTTTATTTATTATTTAATAATTAATTAATTACATCACGTATTATTAAAGAATATTTACGCCTCCGCCACTGCACCACCTTGGCCAATCAAAACACCAAACAGTATGTGGATATGCATGCATTATTATAACTGGCCCCACTTTCCAACCAGCCTCGTCAGGTCCTACGTCACAGGATGACATCATTCATCACCTCAATAAAATGACACGTGTCAAATATAAAAGCACCTTCATTGAAGTCTCCAGGAAAGAGTCCACGAAAGTGCAGCTAAAAATTAAACAATTTTGTACTACTATTAAATAAAGACATGAATTCAGACATGTTTCAGGTTCCTCTTTACCGTATGTTTAACTCCCCAGCAATGGACCATTTTCAAAACCCTAACCCTTACCCTACTGGCTATCATGTTTCCCAATTCATCGATACGTCGGACTTCGAACTCTCCGACTATCTCGTGGTTGAAAACGGTTACGATGGAGGTTTGTTGGCGGCGGCGTCTGACAATGTTACTGAGGGTTCCACTGAATTTGGCAGTCCAGCTCCAAGGATTAGTAACAGCATGCAAGTCACTTACACAATTACATATTATCGTTATCTTTTAATATTAAAAACGATTTTTTTATTATTTTTCAATGAGATTCATATTTACCTGTTAAAAAAATGTGTATTTTTTCAATGAAATTCATGTTTTATCAATCAAAAAAGTGTTATTATTTAAGTTTCAACAAGCATTCTGCCCAAAAATGATCTGTTTTGTGGTCTATTTTTTGCAGAAATTTTAGAAATGGATCCAAAAAAACCAAGGTGGATGGAGGGTTTAGGGTTGCGTTTAGGACGAAATCGGAGCTGGAGATCATGGATGATGGATTCAAATGGAGAAAGTATGGAAAGAAGATGGTGAAGAACAATCCAAATCCAAGGTATAAAATGATATTAAATGTTAATGGATCTTATTATTTTTACTTATTTTTTTATTGAATTGACATAATCTGTGTCTCTTCTCAACTGCTGTTGATTTTATACAGCTCCCATTAATTAGTATATCCATGGGGTTTGGATCTCTCTCTCTCTCTCTCTCCAACCACCCAAATTGTTTTCTTTCAGTGGTGAAGAGTCGTTTGCACAGTGTTGATTTCTAATTTTGGGTTATTATATTAATTTGAAAACCCTATTAAGATATTATTTTCTTTGTGTAAAGAAACGATAAAGATGTTTACTTTTCTGGCCTACCATTAGATTATACATGCATTTGCGCTAGGTGTTCCATTATCTAAAGCGACTATAACATGCATTTGCGCTAGTATACACACATGTTCCATTCCCCCCTCCTCTCTCTCCTTGCTCCACTTCTCTCTCTCTCTAGATTTGTCTGCCTATTGATAAGAGACATTCTTTGGGAAGGGAATTGGATAGTTTTCTTCTTCTTCAAACAAAAGTTTACTTAATAGAATGAAAACTAGTACATAGTAGTGTGGGTAAGGTGATTCACCTCAGCATCTTGGAGAAAAATAGCGGCAATATAGAAATAGAAGGAAGGTGATAGGAGGACACAACAAATGCAGACAAACTACTGCTCTGCTGTTTGTTTAACGGCCAAAAGCGTCTCAACTACGTACATCAATCGCAATTGGCAGACAAACCATTAAATAGGCCTCTTAGGCAACTATCAGGTGGCCCTTCAAGTGAAATGATGGTCACCAGGCCTCACCCTTAGCCCTTCTAAATCGCTTGTTCATCCCATCTATGCAAGTTGTCAATATTCTTTTTTTTTTTTTTGAGTAAATGAATGAGTTTTATAGCAAAGCAAAAACTGAAGTGTTAAAATCAAGCTACAACAGCCTACATATCTCAACATGAGATGAACAAAAAGGAAAATTAAATCTGGAAAGGGTGTTGTTTAAGTGATAGTAATTCTCACAAATTAAATTACATAGTTGAAAAAGAACAACTTCGTTCTCGTGTACCAAAACAAGAGCTAGGCAGCCTCCAGTCAAGGGCTAGTTCCCTGTTGCTGGGGGAGTTCTCGAATTATCAATGAGACAAGTCTGTATTGTACAGTGGTGAGGATGTTCTGTTGGATATGTACAAGATCTATAAATTCATTGTTGAAAATATTCATCTTATCACAATCACTAATTTCACCTTGTGTTCCAATATTTATCAGAATTCTCTATCTATTTAATGGTTGTAATTACTAAGTACACATGTAGTACTCTATATATATATATATGGTGGTAATGAATATATTTATTGGAAATCTAAATAATATTTCTCTCTCTATATATATATATATGGTGGTAATGAATATATAACCACTGTTCTATCACATGTAGTACTCTCCAGTCCCCTTCACAACGTTGGAATAAAACAAAACTTAAAAAGGACTGTATAGCCGTCTATATTTTCAATTATTTACAGATTTGGATAGCATACTTTGGTAGTATGTTCACCAACCACTATAGAGACAACAAGAACACCAACAGCTTGAAGCATGATTAGAATGACAAGAATATGATTCAAATGAGATAAAATTAAATTATTTTTTCGGGAAACTATAATACTTTTTTTGAGGGGTAAGTGAAAAATATTAAAGTTAATGTACCTGTTTATTGTTTAAGTAGTTTTTTTTTTAAACTTTTTCTTTTGTTTTTGTATCATGATGCTTATAGTTAGTTATATAGCACGTTGCAATATATAGAGTACTAATAGAACAAAGTGGACTAAAAGCCAAGAAGGGGGAGGAAGCGGAAGCTAATAAAGCACCTTTTCCTTTCTATGACCTGCCCTACCTATACTGAAACCGACACCATAGGGAAGGACATTTTTTACGTCCATCCGCCTTAGACGCCATGACTTGTTGCTAGAGAGATGCGTCCTATCATTAGCTTTTTGAAGGTCTAATATGCACGAGCAACAAGAGAAAGAAATGCACTTGAACGGTAATAGAAAGCCTCCCCCATTCCCGGAACACCCTCCCAAACATACTAAAGCTCAGATCTCTAAGTCCGAGGGCCAGACCCTACCGTAGTGATTTTTAGTTTTTGGAGGCCTATAAGGGGTGTACTTGATTGAGAGAGAAGCAAGTCTTAGTCTTGGATTTATGGTTAATGTATATGCATCAACTCAATCGCGACAAAAATAGATAAACATGATGGGTTTTTTTTTTCTAGACATTCGACATGAATCATTGAACTATAGAAGGAGACTGGGTATGATAGATCGACAACAAATAAAAATTTGAAATGATATGATTTGAACATCACACGATATAACATGATTGGAACACGACCCAATTAGATTGACATTTTAATAGAATTTTACATTGGCAGTGACATCTTAATCTTCACTTGAAGTTTTTCTCTTATAGTTTCTGATTTGATTAGTGCTCATATTAATGGTTTTTAAGATCATTTTTATTTACAGGAATTACTACAAGTGTTCAAGTGGAGACTGCAACGTTAAAAAGAGGGTAGAAAGGGACAGGGAAGACCCAAGCTATGTGATAACAACATATGATGGAGTGCACAATCATGAGAGCCCTTCTGTGGTCTATTACAATCAGCAGCCTCTTATGATTCCTGATGGCTGGACTCTACAAGCTTCGTCTTCTCTCTCCTCTTCTTCATAAGTTGGCATATGCCTTTTTCTTTTTCCTACTTGGTTATGAGAGTTATATATCCTTTGTTTTCAGAACTGTAATATTTTCATGTTTGATCAAAAGTCTATTCCATGTACTATACTATAAGGATTTTAGGTGGTGGAGTGGGTACTAATCCATCACGTATAGCAGAGAGGATTATACAAATATCCTGTGATGGTTGGAAATCAAAATAAGAAACTGATGCAACACGCATAGGAGATGATTATATGGTAGATCCAAACCGTCGAAAACAACACTAATTGGGTGTCAATTAGGTTGATTCTGGACAACAGTGTCAAAATTTTTTAGAGGATTCCATCTAGAAAAACTCTCGACGATCTGAGCAAGATTGAAATATATTTCTTTCAACCTGTCATTTTTAAGTCAAAAAATGATGTTAAGGGCACTCTTTATGTACTTTTATATTTTATCCCGCTGTTTGGAGTATTTTTATAGTATTGCTTATTTGTTTGGATTTTCTAGTAATTTAGGACCATTAGAATTTCGTATTTATATTGTGTTGAGAAATTGAATTTAGCAGTTTTTAATTATTTTAAAATTAAAATAAACTGAGAGGTGAATTCTCTTTTCTTCCAACTGAGTTGGTATTATTCGTGAATCTACATGACTTTTGATTATTTTAATCTGATATTATTGCGATAATCAACAAATTGAAGTTTTTATTGTTTAATTTCATTTCTTATTCACACTGCTCCTACTTCAGAAACGATAGCAAGGACTTAATCGAGATAGAATTCAGTTGTGGTATGAAAAAAAAAAAAGGTTTAAGCACCCTTTTTGGCAAGGTATCGACGACGAGTTCTAAAAAAAAGTGATGACTTCGTTAACCACCCATTCATTTTAAGCCAAAAACGTTGTTTATAAAACTTTTTTTTTTTCATGTATTTTAGTATTTATTTTGGTAATCTCACATATATATTTTGTTGATTTTGGGTTGTACTCTTGGGTTTTTGGCTAATTTCGGACTTATATGGCTTCTTATTATCAGCGATTTTTTTTTTCTCTTCTTCCGATTGTTTTGGTGTTTTGGGAATTACTGAAATAAAGTTCTAAATAATTTTAAGGGTTAATAATACTTTGGAAAAATTACACTCAGACCCTTAAAATTTGTCACTAATCCCCTAAAGTTTGTACGCACGTAACATTTAGATCCTAATAATCCGTTAATAAATTATAGTCAAATCCCTTGAAGTTTATAAGTGTATAATACTTAGACCCATCAAGTTTAGAGTATTATATTTAAATTAAAAATAATCCAATTAAAGATAGAATATTAAATATTTTAAATTTTATAATCAAAATTCATATTATATTATATCATTTATTGATATAAAATTAAAAATAAAAAACTAAATATTTTTTTAAAAAATTATAATTAATATATAATTATACAAAAAGTCAACTCATTGACACTAACAAAAAAATATTAATGGAAAGCTAACATAAGGATTATATTGCAACACTTTTGATATATTGTGTAAGATTGTCCATGGGTCGGGCCGGGCTAGGCCCGTGAAACTTTTTTCGAGTTGGACATGGGTAGGATAAGCCTAAGCCCTTATTCAGGCAAGTTATTAGGCGAGCTGGGCCGGACTTCGAAAAGAGGTAGGCTACTTGTAGTCCAACCCGTCACTCACTTGGCAGCCCGCTAGGCGGACTTTTTTTTATATATATACAATTTTATTTAAAAATTATAACTTAATTTTTTTGTAATTACATTTTTCAATTAAAAGTAATGTCATTTATTTATGAATAGGGAAGTAATTGCATTACAATAGAATGAACACATCTTAATTAGGAATACACAAATATCATAATTGTTGACAAGAAGTCAAAATATCATAAGTCAAATAAATTTTAATTTTAAAATTAATCAAATAAGCAATTAAATTATTTTTTCAAACAATAGGATGGAAAGAGCAAACAAGCTATTGGGCAGGGTTTTAATAGATTTTTATGGGCAAGCTCATGGGCCAAGTTTTGGGCCAAATAATGGATTTGAATCCAAGCCCAAGCCCTCTCCTAAAGCATATTGGACTCAAGCTCATTAAATTTATCGGGCTTCAGACTTATTCTTTTTAGATTAGGTAATCGGAGCCGTGGACTAACCTCGCCTATGAACACTCCTAATTGAGTACGAAAATTAAAATTTAATTTGAAAAGGAAAATGGGGTAGGGGCGACTAACAGGTAATGACCCCCCTGTGCGTAACTATGAGGGCCTCCCCTGATGTAGAATGTTCAATAAGTCATAGCTACAGACTCCTTTGGAGTAACTCGTCACTACATCACCACAGGAGCACTAGTGAGCAAGACAAAAGGACCCTGTGGATCGAACCCTACTTTGCAACCTCATGAGAGTCAGGGGGACCCAAAGACGGGTCTGTCTTAGAGCATCTCCAACCACACTCAGTAAAATAGCTATTCAAAATATATTTAAATATTATATTCTCTACTTTAGCTATCCACTTTTTAAAATTCACTCCAACCACGCTCTCTATTTTATTTAAATATTACACTCAACTTTCACTAACTTTCAATAATTTAAAAAAAGTAAAACATATATATAGAGAGAGATAGAGAGAAAATAAGGTAGAGAGAGAATGTAGAGAGCTCAAATGGCTCTCCACATGTGGAGAGCCATTTAGGTTAACTAGGAAATAGAGAGTGGAATAGAGAGTGGGTTGGAGAGAATTTTTTGTGTTTGGCTAGCTAAAGTAACTAAAAGAGAATGAATAAAGAGTGGGTTGGAGATGCTCTTACCCCTAGACCACTAGCTACGGTGGTTGTACAGAATTTAATTTTAGAGTACAAATAAGAACCTTAAAAACTTTCGGAGTGCTAAACACAATTTGTCCTTCAATTTTTACCAGCAGAAAAAGGGCAAGAATTAATTGCATTAGAGGTCCTTAAAGTATGAGGTTTATCTTATTTTGATCTTTAATATTCAATTGCATTATTTTGGTCCTTGAAGTATTGCATATATTTTTATATGATCCCTCATGCAGATAATGTCTAAATTGCTAATAATTTTTTATTATAAATTTATCATGTGATACTTAAATATGGACAAAAAAATAATTTGGATAATTTTTGACCAAATTTTTATTCAAATTTTGGTTAAATAACTACCAAAATTATACAGTTTTGATAATAAATTATTCAAATTTTGGTCAAAAATTACTCATATTACAATTTTTTTGTCAAGAGCTACCCAAATTTTGTTTCAAATCTATCAAAATTATTTTTTGTCCATATTTAGGTATTACATGATAAATTTATGATAATAAATCGTTAGCAATTTAGACGTTGTTTACTTGACAGATCATATAAAAATATATTCAATATTTTAAGAATTAAAATAATGTAATTGAAATATTAAGGATCAAAATGAGACAAATTTCTTGGAGAACTTTCAGCGTAATTAACCAAAGGGCAAAATGCAAACGAAATGGAGATAGATACGCAAGTAATTAAAGCACAGAACAGAAATAGCCGTGAATGGTGAAAGGCAACTGCTCGAACTGCTACCTCCAAACTTTCGGAAGAGCGTGAACGCAAATTCCCAAATCGCTACCGCCGCACAGTTCTAACACTTTGTTTAATTTGTTTTTTATTCTTCAGTTTTTTATAATCAAGCTTTGTTCTAGATCACTTCACCGGCTGCATATTGAAGACATCAATCCCATTTGATTCAAAATCAAGCTGTTCCCTTAGATCCCGTTTCTTGGGAACTGCATGATAAAGCCGATTGGTAGAGAGACCCAGTTCATAACTTTTTGATACATTGCGAGGAAATCTTGCGGCATTGGGTGTGGAGATCGAATTTGGGGATACCCATCTTCAGATTTGCAGTTAGATCTGTCAGTGGATTCTGATTTTGGTGGTTGTGTATTGAACTATATACAAGATTGTACTGATTTTATTAGGATTTTGAGCTTATATTTCGATTCATACTTGGTATGACATGGCTCTGGGATTGAGATTTCCGGGCCCAATTTGAGAAATGATTTTTCGTCTTGGAATTGAGTTTGTTTGATGGGACTTGATTGATCAGATGTATGTGTGTTAAGAGAATTTGGGTTTTTGTGTTTGTGAATCTGTTGGGTGGTGAATTTTTGGTTGAGGGTTTGAGGGAAGAATGTTTTGGAGGGAAAGGGAAAGGGAGAAGAACAAAGAGCAGAATGGTGGGCCGCCTTGTGGGCAGGTCCGAGTGCTTGTTGTGGGAGATTCAGGTATTCTAATCTGTTAATTGTGTTTTCTCTTGCTTTTATGTTTACTGATTTTGGTTAATCAATTTGTATTTGTTTTGATTCTGCTCTTGTTTTCTCAATTTTTTTGTTTTTTGATCTGGTTTCAGTTTTCAACTGGAAGTTAATTACAATCTTGATGATGAACAGTTATCAGATAAATTATGTCCACTTAAATCCAAGAATTCCTAAAAGGTAGAAATGTTAATAAATATGATTTAATTGTATGCGAATGGTAATGAAGTTGTCAGTCACTAAGTTGCTGGAGTGTAAGTGTTTTGGGGCATACACGGGTACGTAGTAGACTGAAGAAACATTTGTTGGCAATGCCCATGTTTAATACAAGAATTTTCACCACATCTGAAATCAGTCATACCTGAGGAGCTTGATAAAGTTTACAAAGGGCCTACAACTTTCATTTTGAAAAAAGTTGTAAAAAGTCAGCGGATACATGTGATTTTATCAGTTAGACTGCATACTGTTTTGAATATGTTGTATGTTTTGTATGCTGAGTGGGGATTTGAGGTTATAAATGAATATGAGACGGCCTTAGAGGTCAAGTTTGAATCACTGAATTCCTTACAAAATTCAGCCCACATTAAATGCCTAGAAGAACTTGAAATTTTGGTACATTTTGCTATACTGAATTCCTTTGCAACTTTTTTTTTTTTTTTTGTGGTAAGCAATTCCTTTGTAACTTAGCCTGGAATTTGTTACACAACATGTTTTAGAGTCAATTGTGTCAACTAGAATTCCATATTTGGTTTGACTGCTTGACGGTTTAGATCCTCTCGTGTTTGAAGTCCTATTTTGACTCTTGATGGAACTATCCTGGCATGTGTTCATTTTGTTGTCTTAATTAGTCTCAGTTAGAGTGTGCTCTATTAGCAAGAGATAAGAATAATGTAACTGTTCATCAGTCTCAAGAAGGTAAACTAGAAGATCATTTGAATTGATTCTTTTGCTGCACAATAGGCTTGATGACCGCTAAATGTTCAAACAGGCATGGGAAACAGAACATTTAATCTATTGGAAAACACAAGGGAGACATAAAGCGCAAGTTGTTAGAATTTTTGGACTTTGGAGTTTTATTTTACTTTTAGGAATGTCACTACCTAGTCTACATATTCCAGAATCCTTAACTAACAATTAATTAACATGGACCAAAGTCACCAAACTTGGCAGGTTCGGGTCTTCAACGTTTACCATATTTGTTGGCTATTTAGCAATGCAGAGCACACAAACAAGAAACAATTCATGAATTTTCAGTGAAGCATGCTTTTGATCATGTTTTAGCAAGTCCTTGTCTAACCTGAGTGTTGAGTCTCAGTTTTATGTTAATTTAGATTAATTAGCTGTAGAATAATTTTATTTTATTGTTATTAATTTTGACGTATAAATGGTACTTTGCTAATTTTGATTTTGGGTTGTAGAGGGGGCGGCACCGCTATGTTGGACTTTTAATTATGGGCTGATCAAATGCTATTTGGGTCAAGTTTAACAGTCTAGCAAATGCTCAGCCATCAACTTTTCTACACATATCTAGTATTGGCTTATTGTGGAGAAGGGAATGAATTTATTTGTTGAACCAATTGTTTTTGATGTCTGATGGTACCTCACCAAAGGAAATGATAACTAAGTAAGTGTTAGTATCATACGATACGCGATACGTATCGTACGATAAGTTACGATATAGGCCTAAAACGATACGGATCGTAGTTATGTATCGTTTTTGCGTTGTATCGTCCGATACACGATACGTTTTTACGATACGATACGTATCAGTATGATACGCACGATACGTGCAAAAAATGTTTTTTTTTTTACGATTTTTTATGCCAATTCAAACATATTATATCTTCTTCTTTTTTGTGAAAATATATACAAAAATATATATGTTTGAAAATAGTATACGTATCGTTTTTTTTACGACGTCGTTTTATACAAAAATATATATATTTGTATAAAAATTATAAATCTTGATTAATTTTAATTTTGTGAAACAGTGGCATCACCAACGTCCTATTTTCATAAACTATGCTTGAATTAGTGAACTATGGTTGTGAACTTTGCATTATAATATTAGTGAATTATATTAATGACTTGAATAGTTGGTGGAGCATTAATGAAATGTTATGTTTTTATGAGTGTATGATTTTTTTTCAAAGGTATATATATATTTTTATTATTTATTTAAATTTGCACCGTATCTTACGATACACGATACGATATACTATTTTTAAAAAACGATACGCCTTCCGATACACGATTTAATAACTATGCTCATAGTAACAAACACCCTTAAGAAGTCAAAACACTACTATGTTTACAGAACCCCAAAGAAACCTTGAAAAAACACCTCGCTTGCCTAAACAAGCCTAAAGTCTTCCCACTCCCTATTCCTGTAACAAACCTTTACAGTGTTTACACCCAACTTCTCTATTTTTTGCCACAAAGTCAAGCTACAATCGCTCCTGAAAGATCCATTTATTGGCTTGAATACTGTTTTGTTGTGCTGGCTTGTAAGGTGTATTCTTCCCCAGTTGTTTGCACCACAATTATTTATAGTGTGTCTTAGTCACGTCGGCATCCTACTTTTTCAGGATTTTCCGTGTCAACTTGTCTGGTTGGCCCCGTTGTGCATGTTTTTATCTTGTGCTCGTGTTCTTGCTTCCTAGTGGCACACCTACACCTGTGGAGTCTCAAAGGGAAGAAACATTGCATCTCTTATTTTAAGATTTGGAAAGTGATGTTCTCATTGACCACCCTATTGATGCCCGCTAGGTTGGAAAAGTGGTTTCAAACTTTTTGAGGAAGCAGAATGAATGTATAGATTATTTCTGTATCTCATCTCTTGGTACTCTTCCAATGCTTGATGCCTGCATTAGTACACTTATGGATACTAGATATTGATGAATTTACTGATGTTGATCACCACCGAGTGTAAAATCTAAGCAAGAACAAATAATGGTCTATGTTATGATGTTCATAGATTTGTTTTCATATCATCAGTGCATTGTCTACCTTTGTTATGGAGTCTGTGGGGATCCTGATTTACACATGGAGATACCTCATGATAAAATATCATGTTGACTGTGCGATGTGGAATTTTTATCAAATGAGCTGCTAAATTTATATTTTTCTGATTGAATGGGAACATTGTCTGTTTGAACTTCTAAAAAAACAGTGGTTCCATATCATGAAGAAGGTTCTGGTTTTGTTTTTTTTGATGCTTGAGTGGGATGCCTCCTTGGCACTAACCTTGAATAATTGGCAGGGATGTTAAGAAAAACTTCTGGTCACTTACTCTGATCTGAATTTTGATCAGGCGTTGCCAAAATAATAACATACTCTCCTCCCTTATAAAGATAATATGTCTATTAAAGTCAATATTTGATTACAAGCTTTCATCATTAATTTGATTTTTCTGGTAGGTGTGGGGAAAACCTCTCTCATACATCTGATTGTCAGAGGATCTTCCATCGCTCGTCCTCCTCAAACAATTGGGTGTACTGTTGATGTAAAGGTAAGACTTCTTTCTTTTGATATGGCATCATTGAGCTCTCAGTATATTCAAATCTTGACTAAATACTTTGTCTTTTCTATTATCCAGCACACTGCCTATGGAAATTCTGGTAGCTCTTCGAATAGCATTAAAGGTGACTCTGAGAGAGAATTTTTTATCGAACTTTGGGATGTGTCAGGACATGACCGATACAAAGAATGCAGGTCTCTATTCTATTCACAGATTAATGGTGAGTAGTGAACCTTTTTTCTTGTTTGAACATCATTTTTGTTAATAACAACTGGACATATTATGCTTAAGCCTAAAAAACTTAATATTAACAATTTTAGATATATACAGTCTTCAGATGCAAAGCTGCAGTTAAGAAATGCAGAAGTTAGATTGCAATTATAAGTTTATGACCTTAACTTTTATGTTTTCAGCTTTTCTTCCTTATCCATTGGTAACAATAATTCCAACACATATTTGATGTAATTTCAATTGAAACTACTAATGTCTGACTGTTTGTTTTGATTTTTGAGTTGGTCCTTTTTCGAGTATTCTATGTGTTTGACTGCAAGAATCAAAGTTATTATCACCCGGTCTCATATTTTCATTCCCAATCGTAGGTGTTATTTTTGTCCATGATCTCTCCCAGAGAAGGACAAAAACAAGTTTGCATAAATGGGCAGCAGAGATTGCCGCTACTGGCACATTCTCAGCCCCCCTAGGGTCTGGAGGTCCAGGTGGCCTTCCTGTACCTTACATTGTTATTGGTAACAAAGCAGACATTGCTGCAAAAGAGGGCACGAGAGGGAGCAGCGGCAATCTTGTGGATGCTGCTCGCCAGTGGGTTGAGAAGCAAGGTTTGCTTCCATCAAGTGAGGAACTTCCATTGACTGAGAGTTTTCCTGGCAGTGGAGGCCTTTTAGCGGTAAAATATATCTTCAAGCTTTTAAATGAATGAACCACTACTTGCATTTGAGTTAGCCTCATTGACTTTTTCATTGTTTGGAATTCACCATTTGGACCTTATTCATTCAGAGCGCTACAGTTATAAATTGTTAATCAACTCGTTATTGTTGGGTTGCTATCATTTGGTACTTATTCAAAATTTTATGTCTGCTGAACATGTATAGGCCGCCAAAGAAGCAAGATATGACAAGGAAGCTGTGATTAAGTTTTTTCGTATGGTCCGTACTCTTGTCCTATATCTGCTTGAAATTAAATTTATGTGGGCGGTCATTGTCTAAGTTTGCTAGTAATTTTCCCAGTTGATCAGGAGGAGATATTTTTCGGATGACTTACCAGCAGTAAACCCATGGTCTTCCCCAGTACAGAGACCATTACAGAATGCAGGGGAAATTTCAAGTGATGAAGATCATTTATACAAAAGTAGAAGGTATGAACTGCTCAGAAATCAGAGGTTGATATTGTTACTAAATCGAACCTTAACACCAAGATCAACTTACTAAACTTGTTATACTGTCACCGCCGACTTATATCTTGTGCTGTACATTTTTTGCCTTGCCAATCGGTTTAGATATACTAATGTCTGTGATGCATGACACACCCTTTCATTTGATATTAATAGCCCCTTTTATTTGATATTAATAGCTATCCAGTCCACAAACCTTTTCTTTCCAAAATAGTTCTAATATAGAACTCCAATATAAGAGTGCTATCTGGAAGGGACATCTTGTAAGTTCTGTTCACTTTGATGTATAGAATCCATACCTCCTCCTCCCATTTGAGGAGAAAGAAGAATTGAAAGGAAATGAAAGGAAGAAAGAAAAGATACCCTCGATGATCAAAGTGTAATTAATCCTATTCTCATTTTTCTCTTATACAAATTGGTAACCGGTCGATTTGCTTGTGTTACTATTACATAGGTCCAGAAGGCTTGTTATGTGATGATTGGAATGCAAGTACGTAAAAAATGCTACGCTGTGAGGCCATTAGCTTTCTGGCTGTGTTCCAATGCCACATTTTATATTTGTCAGTCACTATTTTGGTCAATGTTTGTCAGTGTCTTTGTTAAGCTGGAGAAAAGAAACGAGTTTAATGCTTTGATTTTGACAAAAAAATATACAGGATTTTATCCAGCAAACGGTGAATGGGTTGTCTATGAATTTTAAGGCACTTGATATAGAAGCATTGATGATCTTGTCAAGTTGAGCATTATGGAGGTCTGCCAAATATGGTATCTGATTTCACTGTATGATGAAAACGTGTGTATGACATTTCAAATATTAGGTTTGGTCAGAATGGTTGGTAGTGGCTGTTTCCTATGGATTGGCTTTTTGTCTTTTGTGATATGAAGTTCTTAGCCTCAACTCATATCCTTCATGGTGGTTTCTGATAGCGTGTATGCATGTCTGAGTTACCAACATATGTAATGCCATTTTTGTTTGTTGTTGTAGAAATTTTGCATAAAACGTGTATTAAAATGAGATTTGTCAGGTTACTATGTCCAATTTATTGCTTCGGCCTGCAACATATTTTGTCTATTTGTTATGTTTATAATGGATCGCCGATAATATTAGCATCTTCTCTTTTATACAGCTTTGGTTATCTCTATACTAGCCATGTTTCTTACTGGTTTTTCCCCCCCTTGCTATTTGCAGTTTAGTTGGTGACCCTTACAAATACAATGTGCTTCCTCCCCTTCCGGCTCAGCGCAACCTCACACCACCTCCCACGCTTTATCCTCAGCAACCCATGTCGACACCTGAGAACTATAGCTTCCCAAGATTTGCCTTTACGGGCACCCAAGAGATCAGCAGTTCCAGATCAAAACGAACAGATATTAATGTTTGATGATTCGGTTGTTTGTCACTCAAAAGAAAAACAAAAGATCTCTCTCCTCAGAGGCGATCAGTGTTAGGCCATTTGAAATCTTTTATTCTTGGCTCACTTGTCCTTCCATTCATTCTTTGACTCACGGGTACGTTTTTGTGACATCCCATGTTTAGTTGTACTTAAATCTACAATGATTGGTTGTATAAATTTAAAACTCAATAGGCAATTCTTTTCTACCGGGCTTTCTTTTACCCATCCCGTCCAAGAAATTATGTTACTGCATATTTGTAGCGACTCTGGGTTTACGTGAACGAGTTTTAAAGTCATGCAGGCCTTGTTGAAAACAAACGATATTATACAATGTAGGTTCGGACATTATCATACAATACAACTTTAGTGCATTACAATAAAGGGTCAGAGTTATTGACCCTCGTTGTGTGAAAGAAAATCACAGTTGTGCATCTTGGTCAAGCGAGTAGATGGTGTGGGATAGCTGCAGCGAATGTGGTGGGAACCATACAGCAACTGGGTTGGGACAGGTACCCCATGAGGACGTGTGATTGTAAAGGGAGTGGATTCGTGGTAAATTGGCCATACAGATCAATCTCATATTGCTTGGTGACAGTGTGTGAAGTAGTTTATAAGTGTCAGCTTTAAACCTTCATTATAGCATCTTTTTTGCAATTTTGCGAGTCTATCTCG
The DNA here is from genome assembly GCA_023539305.1 of Ilex asprella. Lineage (NCBI taxonomy): Eukaryota > Viridiplantae > Streptophyta > Magnoliopsida > Aquifoliales > Aquifoliaceae > Ilex > Ilex asprella. The sequence continues at coordinate 20,098,438 of CM042202.1, forward strand.
AAGTAGACAATTTGCTTAGTTCATTGTAGTTTTCATGAAGAGCAATGTTATATATCCCAAATTTGTATCTCAAATATGCATCCCAAATCAATGGGGACCATTGGATGAGTGGGTCTTATTAACTTTTTTCATTGGGACCCATTCATCCAATGATTCCCATTGATTTGAGATGCACATTTGAGATACAAATTTGAGATATAAAACATTACTCTTTCATGAAAAGATTCGGATTGACTTTTAAGACTGAACAAAAAGAGTAGGAAAACTAAAATAGACATGAAATAGGAATACTAAAACGATTCTAAAACAAAAAGAAAAGAAAATAGTAAAGATACTAGTAAATCTATGCTAATAAATCTATGTAATATTAAGAGGATACTTAATTTATTTATCTATATCAGATGACTCTGAAGGGCATATCTTTTCAAAAATTGGCAATCGACGCGTTTTCCTCGGACCATAGAGGACACTGGTAATGTGTTCATCGACAATGTTCACCGCATCTACTGAATTGGTCGGAGCCTTTACTATGCCATCCATTAATGGTGACCAATTGATACTGTTTCTCGTCTTTCCCAGCCGTTCAACCTTCCCTACTACGTCTTTCTTCATCTGCTTTTTCACCATCTTGTCCAAGTCTGCGGTATTGTTGCTTGTCTTTGCCGGCCGTTCAACCTTCTCTACGACGTTGTTCACCATCTTGTCCAGATTTGCTAATGTCGCTGCATCTGAATAGTTGAAAGATTCCATGGCTTCTAGTAAAGATCAAACGTCAAAACAAAGCAAAAAAAGAAATATGCGAGAATTCGTGGCTTGGCTCGAAAATCTATGTTTACGGATGAAAAGAAAGCTGCAAAGATTCACTAAAACTATCATGTGTTTCAAAAATTTATAGTACCAAAGAAGTCTTAATTTCCTAATCGAATTAGACTTCCCATGCAGACAAAGTATCCCTGCCAAAGAAATCTACTAGGAATGGTTTTGTTGCATGTCCGGCTCAACAATAGCCCAAATAAAGTATGGGCTTTGGGCCCACATAGAAAAGACTTTAAATTTTAGAGTTCAGTAATGAAATATACAGCAAATATTAAAACTCATTATAATTTAATTTAACAAAAAAATTGCTGAAAGATTAAGTCAACAAAATAAAATTTAAAATTTAGATCCAAAAGTGTCATCTACCTCACACATAAACATTTATTAAAGGATAAAAAAAAAGGTTAACACTTTGATAAAATAATATAATAAACATCTCTCTCCCTCTCTTCCACAAATAAAAATAAATCAATCACAATTTTTACTTTTCTCAAACTTAATTTTGTTCTCATTTAAACACAGAACACACTAACTAATTAAATTGTTTATTCTAATAAAGAATCCACAATAAAAATTAATTAATATTTTTAAAAAAATTCAATAAAATTATTATAAAAAATAAAACATAACAAAATAGTAGGTAAACGTTGCATACATAAATAAGTTAAGGATCGTATAAAAAATTAAAAAATAGTAAAATCATTCAATAACAAGATAATAAGGAATTATGAATGTATACTAATAGTCGATTATATAATACTATAATTTTCACGAAGAACATACAAAACAAATAAAAAGAATATAATAGTAATAAAACAATAGATTGTATTCCCAAAAATGTGGGTCAAGCAAAAGTTGAGAGAAACAAACAAATATACAAATTTATTTGTTAAAAAAGATGTACTTAGTCATGGCAATTTATGTATCTTTATAATTGCTATGGAATATGGATTATACTATTGAATAATTGGACGCAGATAATATGAGTATGAAATAACATATAGGAAGAATTACACTCAGATTCCTTGAGATTTGTCATTTAATCACTTAGACCCCTGACGTTTGAAATATTACACACAGACCCCTAAAGTTTATACCCATGTAACACTTATACTCCTGTCGTCAATATCAGTTAGTATATTTGTTAGTAAATTACAACCCGACCCCTTGAAGTTTGTAGACGTATAATATTTAGACTCCTCAAATTTAAAATATTATACTAAGACAAAAAATACTCTAATCAAAGATAAAATATCAAATATTTTAAATTTTAAAATCAAAATTCAATCCTAACCTCATAGAAAGTCTTTTTTGGGCATGTCTTCCTGGCTCGTATGATTATGTTGCCTTTTTCACTGGTATTCCCATATCGGGATCGAGGACCAAGACGAAGCGTAGTACCTCTCGCTTGTCTAACTGATTTTTCCGACTTGGTGGTGGAAAAGGGGAGTAAGCATGATTGCGAATGCAAAGCTCAATAAATGACAAATTTATATTACAATAGTATTGAGTCATTTTATGCAGTTAATCAAATACAACTTCAAGAGTTAAATTTTAGGCAATTAATGATACACAGTCATTTTACCGAGTGCTTCTTTGTGTGGGATATTGATTCATTCTTTACTTTTGACAATAAAATGTTGATTAATCTTACCCAATTTTATTAAAAAAAATTCTTCACTAGAGCTTATGAGCTAAACTTGAAATTTTCAAATTATTAAAAAATTGGCGATCTTACTCAAAAAAGTGATTAAGAAAAAAAAAACATGAAATATTCATTAGTTCATTTGGTTGTGACTAGTAGCTTGATTTAAACTTTTAAACTATGAAAATTCAAGAGGATCAATTGTAAATTACAATAATTAGCTTTATATTTTTGTAAAGGGTCCGATCAACCTTTTTTTTTTTGTTAAAATAAACTATGTATACTGATTCTTTTGTGTTTAATGAACTTTCAAGTATCTAATATGATGTAAATAAATACAAATATAGCATATTATTTTACAATTTTGAACAAAGATTAATATTTAGGACAAATTACACTTTGTAACCTAAAAGATTTCAAATTTTTTAATTTACACTCTCAAAGATTAAATTTTTCTTATTGCATCCTCAATGTATCAAAGTGTTCATGGAATAGGAATACTAAAATAGAATTTTTCTCATTCAATTGTGATTCCAAACAAAAATAAAAAATAAAACAATTCAAGCTTCCCTACGACGTCGTTCACCCTCTTCTCCAAGTCTGCTACTATCGTTGCACCGAAATTGTTGGAAGATTCCATGTCTTCCATTATTGGTGCTCGGCCATTCAAGATTCACTACGGCCTCTTTCACCATCATCTTCACCATCTTGTCCAGGTCCGCTGCATCGGAAAAGTTGAAAGAAAAATTGGAAAATTTCATGGATCAATCGTCAAAACGAAGCAGAAAATTAAAATATGAAATATGGGAGAATACTGTGTGTTTGAAGATTGAGAAGGTAGAGAAGAGAATATTGTGTTATTTTCTCTTCTTTTCGGAGCGTTAATTGTCCCAATAAAATTTTATTTATCAAAATTATCTCTCAATACAAATGAATCCGTCAATATACATAAATTTTTCAATATAATTAAAACATCAATTACATCGACATCTCCTTGTATTTAATATTCAGATTATCTCGTTTCGATTTTTTCTTTAAAATCAGCCTGAAAATATTAAATAAAGTGGGAAAAAATACAATATGACGAGGAAAAAATTATGCTCAATTACAATAATCGAGTATCACAAAGTATCTCAATCAACAGATATCAATATCAAATTTATATATCACACGTCATACAAAATCTTAACATAGATCTGACACCTCACCAATCATTCCACCTCAACCTGATTCCACAGGTCTCCCGGCTGGCGATGCATCGGCAATTAGCTGCCACGATCCCGTCTCAATATCTACATAACACGATCAATGAGACAAAAATATTCAACGATATTCAATCGAAATTTCAAAATAACGATACCACAAGTTGGAATACAAATCATAGGATAATCAAAAAAATACTTTTTGCAAATAGATTTAAGAAGAGCATATTGCATACCACCCCGTACTTCAAAATCATTGTTTGAATTTGATAACTCAGCTTTCTTCCTCTTTTCTCCAACTTCTCTTGCCTTCTCTCTGGGAGGTCACTAATGTGTTTTCTTCCTAATTCCATAACCAAGTTCCCTATTTATATGTCTTGAAGACTCCTAGAAATATTCTAAAATTTGGAATATTCTAGGAATATTCTAAAATGTTCTAAAACCTTCTAGATCTTTCTAAAGGATCCGTTTTCGTCCCGAAACGATTAAATTCATATCGGTTTAAGTTCAAATTAATTTTATTTGAACTTTAATTCAATTATAAAGAAATTCTATAAAATTTATTTGTGGGAACCTTTGTGAGGTCAACTGCCACCCAGCCGCCTAGAAATACGTACAAAATTCAACTATCTCAGAATTTGACGAAATTTGACAGAGTAACTAGATTTCGCGATACAAATCTAATGGCGAAGTCCGTTGTGTCATCGAGCCCTAGAAACACGAGTATTTTAAATACGCATTATAGTGGTAAATTACCGTTTTACCATTTTTCAGAAAAAGTTCAAATTTACCCGAGTTTTTCATTCTTCCACCCTTAAAAGAATTTCGTCTACATAATTATGTTTAAACTATTTTTAAAAATTTGAGATCTCACATATAAAATAAAGATATAACATTTGAAGTAAAACAATAATATTTAGTAATGATCTTAAATTTAAAGTATAAAATAGTAAAGTTCATAATTAGATATAATCATTCGCAAATATATATTTCTTCACGGGTCAAAATTTCATCAAATTCACAAATATCATAGTGAATGAACTGAAGCAATTCGGTACTTCGTTCAACACTTTTATGAGACTTTTTTGTGATTTTTTGCTTTACTGCAATTGATCTACAATTGATATGACATAAATGAATATGCCAAGAATTCACACAAAAAAAGCAAGTAAACAAAACTAACACATTTTTCATTATTCTCAATGCTCAATTTAAAAATTGCTAGTGCTCTAGTTTTATTCTCAATGCCCAATTATTAGTTGGGCTTCGGTATCAATGGAATGACTACGATGCATTAAGCTTATAAATTAGATTCGAATAATATTTTCTGAAAAATTAGTTTGTGAAATATTGTCCTATTTTTTATTTATTTATAATATAACCTTATGGATATAAGTAAATTATCCTTGTAAATTATAGTTTCACATGATACTATAATATAAATAAATCACGAGTCAATATATTGTTTTTGATATCATCCACATATACAACTCAATTTTAGATGGTTACCAGAATCATCCAAACAAGTGTTTTTTTTTTCAATAAGAGCAACACTCATTCTTGTGATTACATCCACCATTTGGTTATTAACTATCAAGTCATTAATTTTTTTGAGTATACGTGCACCCTTTTCTTCACCATCTTTTCCAGTTCTGCTACTATCGTTGCATCGGAATTGTTGGTCACTCTATCAAAAAAAAAAAGGTTTGATTAATTATGTAGAGGCTAATCCATTATGTGCAACTCACAAGTAGTGTCAATAATTTGTGAATTTACACAAAAACTCATTTATGATGCACTTTCAACTCACGTGTTTTAATTTGTTAAATTGAACAACAATTTGAATGAGGTCTACATTACTATCTATTCATAACATTAAGGGTATAAATTAAAATTTTTATTGTTTGAGGGTGCAAATTGAGAAGCAAAACATCTTTCAGGATGTAATTAATCATTGAATAAATAATGAATTTCAATAAATATTAGGATTCACATTTAAATCATTAATAATAATTAATAAAGTTAATATTTCGTTTGTTAGGAAGGATGAGAAGTAGGAGATATACATTTTCTATCTTCTAAGGAAAGAAAGTAGAAATGATACATTTTTTTTTGTTAGGATAGATGGAAAATAAAAATGATTAATTTTTTTTGCACTTGGTAAGGTGAAAAAAATATTTTTAAATTTTAAATTTTAGTTTTTTTAAAAAATATATAAATACATATTTTATCATTATATTTATATATATAATTAATGTATATATAATATAAGTATATATCAAATGATATATAGATAAATAAGATGTATTTTAACATAAATAATTAACTTTTCATCTACTTTATTTCCAATTTTAGAGGGATTGAATTTTAATGAGTTGGAAGAAAAGTTCATCCATCCACTTTTTTATCCTTCTTACTTTCCTTCCTTACCAAATATGATATTTTATCTGTCCCTTCGACTTATCCTTCTATTTTTTCATCGTACGAAACAGAATATAAATATTTTAAGTCTAAAATAGTATTGTTATTTTAACATTAATTGTTTAGATCAAAAGATTTAAATTAAGAAGCCAACATGGCAACATAATTACACGTGTGTGGCACAAAAAGCACTAAAAAATGAATTAGTTTTAATGATAAATTGCACTTTCTACCTCAAAAGATTTTAAAATTTTCATTTTTTACCTTTAAAGATTAAAATTTTTATATTTTACTTTCACTGTATTAAAAATATTATAATGTGATCATTCTATTAGTTTTCGATAAGATTTTTCATTAGTATTAATAGGTTGACTTTTGACAAAAAAAATAAAAGAAACTAACAAAAATATCATTTTGTAATGTTTTTAATACATAATATAAAAAATTAATTTTTAAGACTGCAAAATAAAAATTTTAAAATCTTCCAACATGGAAAGTGCAAAAAACCTTATTTTAAAAGAGTATTAGTTTGAGAATACTATTTTGGGAAAAAAAAACCTTTCAAACTCCAGAGGTTTCTCAAGCCGGACCCACTGTGTTTGTGTGGGTTTGGTTAGGAAGAGTGTCCCTCATATTTAAAATATTACTTCTACACCTCCTGATGCTTGTATACGTGTAAAACATAACAATTTATCGTTGATATCTGTTAATATAATCGTTAAAAAATATGATTTTATCCTAATAAGAAATTATAATTTTCATATTAACTTTTATTTTGTGGATCCGTTATACTCTAAAGTTCAAATTCAAGTTTAACATTTGAATGTTTAATATAATGCAAATATTTATATAATGTTCTTTATATCTAACGCAATACATCACTTGAACATAATTATTTGAATGCCAAATTAGGCGAACATTTTTTTTGTCATATTTGAATTCTTAAGAGATGGAGGTGTAATATTTTAAATGAGAGGGATTTAGGTGTAGTTTATTCATTTAGTTTTAGACATCACACTGACGGCTGATAGCATCAGATACGCATTGATACAAATTTTTATCTTTGAGGGTAAAAATTGAGATTTAAACAATCTTTTGGCATACAATTTATGATTAACCCTATAAATAGCTAGACTCTTTTGTGCTTATCCATTTCGAATTACCCACATCATGGATTCTGATTAGACAAAAATGTTGATTTTTTTTTTGGGTGAACCATCAATTTGAAGATGAGGCTCGGGACGTTTCCTCTTGAACGTGGACAAATTGGCAACTAATGTTGTTATGTTTTGCACATTCAAATTTGTAATATGTCCATTTTTAAAGCTAATGGACAACTTTGGTGGAACCCAATTGGCGTTGGTGCTCAAGGTAGTCGAAGAGTCCTCAGAAAGGACCGACTTTTAAGCTAAGGCTTTTGTGGTCATTCGAAAAAGAGAAACAGAGTTGAAGCAAAATATCTCTTCTTTTTGGAAGCTGAAGTTGACATGGAATAATGTGTTTTTTTCACACAAAAAATGACCACTCAATGTGAAATATAGCATAAGCTACATGAGCTTAAACATATAGATTTGCATTTGTATGTGTAGATATTTATGAAATTTTAGAATTATTATTATATATTACTTATTTACTCAAAAAGACAAGAAAAAAAAAATCGGCTCGTGAAGCTGTCATTTGTCACTATCCTTTGGCTTGTTAATTATTTTCTAAATCTAAGATCTAAGGGTAAAAATGAAAAAGAACAAGAAAAGAGAGCTCTACAAGAAGATAGAAAATAGAATTTAGTTTGTGACAATGTATTCTTTTGTACAACATTTCATTTCCATCGCACATAAAAAAACCAAAGAAATTTTATTTATATTATCGTACTATAATATTTGTTTATTTATATGTTTTATTGTATATGTAATAATAAGAAAAATAAAAGATAGTGACCATACCAAAATTAATCAGTGGCGAGCCCGAATGGTACAACTTGTTTTAGTTTATTGCCACAATGGAAACTCCAAAGCAAGAGAGAGAGAGAGAGAGAGAGAGAGAGAGAGAGAGAGAGAGAGAGAGAATTATTTGTCTAAAATTGAGAGAGTGAATTAGAGTGGTAATTATTGGTCCAAAAAAAATTAGAGTGGTAATTAATTTTTTATCCTTCTTATTTTCCTTCTTTACCAAATATGATATTTTATCTGTCCTTTCAACTTTTCATCTTTCTATTTTTTCATCGTACAAAACGAAATATAAATATTTTAAGTCTAAATAGTATTGTTATTTTAACATTCATTGTTTTAGATCAAAAGATTTAAATTAAGAAGCCAACATTGCAACATAATTACACGTGTGTGGCAGAAAAAACACTAAAAAATGAATTAGTTTTAATGGTAAATTGCACTTTCTACATTAAAATATTTTAAAATTTTCATTTTTTACCTTTAAATATTAAAATTTTTATATTTTACTTTCACTATATTAAAAATATTATAATGTAATCCTTCTATTAATTTTGGATAAGATATTTCATTAGTATTAATAGGTTGACTTTTGGCAAAAAAAATAAAATAAAAGAAACTAACAAAAATATCATATTGTAATATTTTTAATATATAATATAAAAAAAATTAAAATTACAAAATAAGAATTTTAAAATCTGAAAAGTGCAAAAAACCTTGATTTAAAAGAGTATTAGTTTGAGAATACTATTTTGGGAAGAAAAAAAAAAACCTTTCAAACTCTAGAGATTTCTCAAGTCGCACCGTGTTTGTGTGGGTTTGGTTAGGAATAGTGTCCCTCATATTCAAAATATTACTCTTACACCTCTTGATGTTTGTACACGTGTAAAACATAATAAGTTGTCGTTGATATTTGTTAATATAATCATTAAAAAACATGATTTTATTCTAATAAAAAATTAGAATTTTCATACTAACTTTTATTTTGTGGGCCCGTTATACTCTAAAATTTAAAATCAAGTTTAACATTTGAATGCTTAATATAATGTAAATATTTATATAATGTTCTTTATATCTAATGCAATATATCACTTGAACATAATTACTTGAATGCCTAATTAGGGGAACATTTTTAGTCATATTTGAATTCTTAAGGGTTGTAAGTGTAATATTTTAAATGAGAGGGGTTTAGGTGTAGTTTATTCATTTTGTTTTAGACAGCACACTTACGACTAGCTTCAAGTGTGCATTAATACAAATTTTTATCTTTGAAGATGTAAATTGAGATTTAAACAATCTTTCGGAATACAATTTGCGATTAACCCTATGAATATCTAGACTCTTTTGTGCTTGTCCAACTTTCCAAATTCCATTGGGTGGCAAATGCTTGTCTATCTCAAAAGCTACCATTATCTTGGGTAGACAGCCAACCACAAGAGTTAGCTGATATTTTATCAAACGATTGTAATTACTCTTTTCATGAATAGGATGGAAATTTTGTTTGTGATAAAAATAAAAAATAAAAAAACTTTCCAAATTCCATAGGTTTCTCTTTGCTTAACAAAATGACCCCCCTCTCCCTTCACTCTTCTTCACATCAATATTGATAAATCTCTCTCTTCCCATTCTTCGTTGCAAACATCATGGTTTCTAAATAAGCGAAGGTGTATTGGTTTCTATGGTCATTATACTTTTGTGGGTTATTAATTTTAATTTTGATTGTTGTTGTTTTTATCACCTTGCAGTGGTTAACAATTGTTATTGTTGATTGTGGTTTTTATTACAATGTTGGATCAAACTTTTCTTCTTCACTGTTAATTTCATTCATTTGGTAACAGAGTATGATAGGATTAAATTGAATTGGGTCTGGTTTTATCACATTTTTTTTTCTGTCTACTACGAATTTTTGAGCCTATCAAAAATTCAGTTTTCTTTGTCAGTAGATATTCTCTATTCATAGTTGTTTATGGTCACATGTAGTGGTTAGAAATAGTCATGGTTGAATTGGGTCTGTAGTCTACTGTTATTTTGTTAATTTTCTTACAGTTTTTCTCGGAGTCTATTGAGTTCATCACAAAATTATTGGTGTAGTTTTGTAGGTTGTATCGTATTCATCATGAATCCTGTCAAGTTCACCCACAAGACTAATGAGACCCTTGCTGGGGCTCATGAGCAGGCAATGAATGCTGGGCACGCACAATTTACACCTCTTCGTTTGGCCGCGGCTTTGATCTCCTACACTAATGGTCTTTTTAGGCAAGCAATTGTCAGTGCAAGTGGCAGTGAAGAGGCTTCAAATTCAGTTGAAAGGATCTTCAATCAAGCATTGAAGAAACTCCCATCTCAAAAGCCTTCTCCTGATGAAATCCTAGCAAGCACTTCACTTGTTAAGGTGATTAGACGAGCCCAATACCTGCAGAAAGACCGTGGTGACTCGCATTTGGCTATTGATCAGCTGATTTTGGGATTACTGGAAGATTCCCAAATCGTAAGCCTACTTAAAGAAGCAGGAGTTAGTCCAGCAAGAGTGAAATCAGACGTTAAGAAGCTTCGTAGGAAGGAAGGAAGGAAGGTAGAAAATGCTTCTGGGGACACTAATTTCCAGGCTCTCAAGACCTATGGCCGAGACCTTGTAGAGCAGGCTGGAAAACTTGACCCGGCTATCGGTAGGGATGAAGAAATTCGAAGGGTTATTAGCATTCTTTCCAGAAGGACTAAGAACAATCCTGTACTTATTGGAGAGCCTGGTGTGGGTAAAACTGCAGTGGTTGAAGGACTAGCTCAGAGGATTTTTAGTGGTGATGTCCCTAGTAATCTTGATGATGTGAGAATTATAGCATTGGATATGGGGGCACTCATTGCAGGAGCTAAGTATAGAGGAGAATTTGAGGAGAGGTTGAAAGCAGTGCTGAAGGAAGTTGAAGAGGCAGAAGGAAAAGTTATCTTGTTTATTGATGAAATTCACCTTATTCTTGGTGGTGGTCGGACCGAGGGGTCTATGTATGCAGCCAACCTCTTCAAACCAATGCTTGCTAGAGGCCAATTGCGATGTATTGGCGCAACGACTTTGGAGGAGTATAGGAAATATGCGGAAAAAGATGGTGCATTTGAGAGGCGTTTCCAGCAGGTTTATGTGGCTGAACCCAGTGTTCCTGACACAATCAACATTCTTCGAGGGCTCAAAGAGAAGTATGAAGGACACCATGGTGTTCGAATTCAGGATCGAGCTCTTGTGGTTGCAGCCCAGTTGTCAGCTCGATACATCACAGGTATTTGGTGAAATTCCTTGTGTGTAAAAGTATGGGCTCATTTGTAACATATTGCTTCGATCTAGATTAACATTGAGCCTCCATTATTGTTTGTGAATGCTTTTTATTTTTGGGTCAGTTTTTTGAATGTTCAATGCTCTGTTTTCAGGGCGTCATTTGCCGGACAAAGCAATTGATCTAGTTGATGAGGCCTGTGCAAACGTGAGGGTTCAGCTTGATAGTCAGCCCGAAGAAATCGATAATCTTGAAAGGAAGAAGATTCAGTTAGAAGTCGAACTCCATGCGCTCGAGAAGGAGAAAGACAAAGCGAGCAAAGCTCGGTTAGTTGAAGTGAGTATGCTGTCATAGTTTGGTTTTGAGATATGTTGTAATGGTCATTTTCCAAAATGCTAATTCTATCTTTTCATTCTGAACCACAATTTTGACAAATGTTTTAGGTGAAAAAAGAGCTAGATGACTTGAGGGATAAGCTCCAGCCTTTAACCATGAAGTATAGAAAAGAGAAGGAAAGAACCGATGAGCTTCGCAGGCTCAAAAAGAAGAGGGACGAGCTCATAGTTGCTGCACAGAAGGCTGAAAGGAGGTATGATTTTGCTAGAGCTACAGACCTGTGATTTGGAGCAATTAAAGAAGTGGAGGCTGTTATAGCAAAGCTCGAAGGAAGCTCAGACGAGAATGTGATGCTAACAGAGACTGTTGGACCTGAACAAGTTGTAAATCGTTGGACCGGAATCCCTGTTACAAGGCTTGGCCAGATTGAGAAAGACAAGCTAATTGGTCTTGCGGAGAGGTTGCATGAACGAGTTGTGGGACAAGATCAAGCAGTTAGCGCTGTCGCAGGGGCTGTTTTGAGGTCAAGAGCTGGTTTGGGAAGGGAACAGCAGCCTACTGGTTCATTCCTTTTCTTGGGTCCAACTGGTGTTGGAAAAACAGAGCTTGCTAAGGCTCTCGCGGAGCAGCTTGTCGATAATGACAAACTGGTGATTAGGATCGACATGTCTGAGTAGAGGTTTTACCCCAACCCAAGGGGTTTTCAAAAATTATTCACAAAAAATGGCTGTTTTGAAAGTATTTCCCAGACCCAGGGACTTTTAAAAACGTCAATTGGTCTGACGCTTTTAAGCTAAAAGACGTCATTCGGTCTGACGTTTTTGGCCTAAAAACGTCAGACCAAATGACGTTTTTTGGCCCAAGCCCAACAGCTAAAACCGGAGTCCAGTCGACCATAAAAACGTCAGACCGTGTGACGTTATCAATGGCCCAAACACTAAAAACGTCAGATGGTTTGACGTGTATAGTGCATCCAAATTGAATTTGCTTTTTTTTTTCTTTTTTCCCTCTTCTTTCCTTCTGTCTTCTTCCCCCAATTTTGTCTTAGCCCTAGGCGAAATCGGATCCCCACCGAAAGGCCGCGGGTAGAAATCACCGCCTCCACCAGCAACCAACTGATATCCCCAACCTCCAACAGTCCACTTCCACCACCAGGCGACCTCAATCGACGAAAACCACCAGGCCACTGCCACCAACGGAAAACACCACCTCCACCACCAGCCCATCTCCACCATTGAAAACCAGTCCACGTTCACCACCAACCCACCTCCACCACCTCCAGCAGTCCACGTTCACGACCAGCCCACCTCCACCACCTCCACCAGTCCACGTTAACCACCAGCCCACCTCCACCAACGAAAACCACCAGCACCAGCACCAGTTCACCTCCAGCACCGAAAACCACCAGGTCTACCAGCCCACCTCCAGCACCAGCCCACCTTCACCAACGAACACTGCCACCCTCACCAGCCCACCTCCACCACCAGCTGACATCCCCAACAGTTTTGGTAAGTTTTTAATATCTGCTCATATAAAGGTTTGGCATATAATGTATGTATTGACATTTTGTTCTGAATTTATTTTGAAGTTTCTCTTGGGTGCCTTTATATTTATTTTGAAATTTATTCTGAATTTATAATGTATGTATTGACATTTTGTTATGAATTTATTTTGTTCTGTATTGACATATAACGTATGTCTTGGGTGCCTTTATATTTGATGGTGTTTGGATTATGTTGGAGTATGTTTATTCAAGGTAACAGTTTGTAGTGCATGATTATGGTGGATTATTTTTATGTTGGACTATTTTATGGTGTTTGGATTATGTTGGAGTATGTTTATTCAAGGTAACAATTTGCAGTGCATGATTATGTTGGATTTTGTTTATGTTGGACTATTTTATGGTGTTTGGATTATGTTTATTCAAGGTAACAGTGTATTCAATTTATTTTTAAGTTTCTCTTGGTTGCCTTCAATTAACAGCAGAGGAGTCGGAAATTTATGTAATTAAAGAGATAATTAGATTCTTAAATTAGTCATACAAGACTCTATCTACCATTGGTTTGTCAGTAATTGGATTTTATTAATTTTTTGTTTCTACAAGGTGTTTAAATTTGCGCCGACTACTTATTCGAATTTTAAATCGACAACTGTAACTCTAACATATAAATAGAAGCTAGTTTTAAAAATAGAACTGTAAAGTCACTGAAAGTACCAGAAGATGCCAATGTAATTAGATTCATGCTCTAGTTTTAGATCATCGCCCAATTTAATAAATACCTCGAAGATGAGTAAACTTATAAATAAATTCCATATCCTCAATTATTTCATAAAATTGTACTTATATTAAAGTCTCTCTTAGTGGATTGTATATAAATAGAAGCTCGTTTTAAATAAACTAAATTATGTTATGCTCATTATTTTTGCTATTCCTTCCTCTTATTTATATTTGAATTGGTCTTTAATGACCAAACAAAAGAGACATCATTTGACATATGTTTCCTTGAATCTTACTTCTATTAAGTACTCATTCATTCCTTCCTTATTAAGTCCTTTTTAATTCATCATCCTAACTATATTTGATGTCTTTCTCCATCTTAATTGAAGTACTGTAGTTATGATAACTATATGTAATGTCTATCTCCATCTTAATCGAAGTATTGTAGTTATGTGTATTAGGCATGAAACACCACATTTTCCTCCAAATTTGCATGTTGTAACACCAACTTGATCTCTCATTCTCAGCAATAACATTGTTGTTATGTCTCTTAGTCAGCAAGCACCACCAATATAACGGTTTGTATCCAAGTTAAATTTATTGGTTTGACCTCCCAGTTTCTTTCTTTGCTTGCTCGACAGTTATCCATATATGGAGTGGTATCGGCGCATTACTCGACTACTTATCGGACCACCTATGGCACGGCCTGACGTCGGTTTTCAGCCTGTCGGCAGTATCATCGAGTTGTTGGTAAGTGTTGTTAACTTGGTTCATAATTTAAACGTGGTACATAAATTACGTAAGCTTGTTTTAAATCATTATTATATGGTGCTGCAGGAACAGACACTTACACAGGTATATCACACAGCACGTAATACTGTTAGTGGCGAGCCTGATTTACATAAATGTTTGGCGGCCATCAGCGAGATGGGAGAAATAAGCTACAGGTGTTTGTCAGCTCTTTCTGAGCACCGACGACTTGTGCATCATCAGGCAGGCATCCAGCAGCCAGTTGTTTCAGCACCTGTGCATGTACGACAGCGTGGTGTACGTATTCCACGACATCCAGTTGACCACGAACCAGTGACTACATCAGCACCGGTCGTGGATACTACTGTGACATCTTTAGAGGCTGGCCCATCCGCTGCATATGTTCCCGACACTACTGCACATTGTCCATTTACCCCATCTGTCCCTACTACGGATTACTATTCTCCTACACCAGTTGGTCCTCATGTCGCTACTTCACCACTTGATCATACTACAGTTCCATCATGTGGACCACCACTTAGCGCACCACGTGTTGATGCAACGACGGTGACTCCATTCACACCTTTGCCAGATCCAGTAGATACAGCAGATATGTCACCTACACTGGACCAGGCAGACACACCACTTCCAGAGATAGGACGATGTATTCCACGCAGTGTTCCACTGGTGCCCACACGGCCTACTTCTCCTATTCCATACGAGGGTTATTCCGATGATGCTGAGGTTCCAGTTGAGGGAGTTACACAGGAGTTATCACCGTCACACAGAGGTCGAGGCAGAGGTGAGCATGGAGGCGACCATCCTACACATCGTACACATGATCCAGTAGATGGGGGAGTCATTCAAGATATACCAGCTCCGCCTGATGGACAGCGGCCCAAGCGACAGAGAAGACCACCACCTTGTGGGACTTAGTCCCTTATTTTTTTCCTATTTGTTGTATAATTTATTTTGGCTATTATGGTTGTATATAAAAACTCTTTGAGTTCATAGTTTCATATAATATATTTTCTTTTTTTTTCGTATTTGTTGAAATTTACATGCATAATACTAACTGGACTATTACACCTTATTTCATATAAATAAAATACAAAATTATAATACATAAACATACTGTAAACACAAGTACGATGATCGAATTTTAATTGTTACTACACAGGATTCTATCTACCACTATTTCATGGGTCTTTATCTTCGTCTGAAAGGAGTTGCATAACACTGCACAGTATGCTAAATTATAAGCTAAATGAATGACATTACAGTACTGAATTTACATGCATAACACAGACTTCCATTAAACCAGTGTGTAGTCACACAACCTGGACATTGCGTGTGTAGTCACAC